>OZ007587.1:356233864-356833864 GCA_963931845.1 Maratus michaelseni | reverse complement strand
GTCGTCGACCAGTCGCGAAAAAAAGCAAAGTTCGTCGATTTGTCGTGGAAAAAACGCAAAGTTTGTCGATCAGTCGCGGAATAAAAAGCAAAGTTCGTCGATCAGTCGCGGAAAAAAAGCAAAGTTCAACGATTTGTCATGGAAAAAATGAAAACTTCGTCGATCGGTTACGGGAAAAGAATCACTAAATTTATCGTTCGGTTGCAGGTAAATTAAATAACGCAAATTTCTCCGGAAAATGGTGAAATATTTTGGGCGGGAGGCTCCTGCCCACGATATTTTTTTGGGCGGGATTTCAAAATTTTCGGTGCAAATCCTGCAATCCAGCCCTAATAATGAATAAAAGTTTGACAATATGACTTATAGGTTAAGTATGTTTTATATGTCAGCACTTTTTGATTTTTTTTTCTTTCTTTTAGGTTACCTGTGAATATTCAAGTGATTCCCCCTGTGCAGGACACTGACAGTCTGGAAAATTCCCAAATAAGTGAAAGTGCCACTACTTCAAAAAGTTTCTTTTCATCTACCCCAAATGTCTCAGATTTAATATCTAATGAAGAGGAAAATTCATTTAAGCAAACACCAAAGAGCCGAAAAATCAATCGATATAAAACTGCCATCTGTAGATTGAAAAAACGATTATTCAGTGGAAAATATCCAGCATCTAATCCATCAAAATTTGAGCTGTTAAAAGCCATGAAAAAACATGTACGCCCTTCCCTCTATAACATTCTTGAAGCCCAGTTAAGAAACTCTGGTCCAGCAAAAGGAAGACGATGGTCAGCTTCTGATAAAGCCTTTGCTTTCAGTATTTATATCCGCAGCCCTGCAGCATATAAAAGTTTAAAACGGTTTTTGGTTTTGCCTACACGGCGAACTCTAAGGCGCTCTGTCCAAGGAGCAGGGTTGGGTTTTTGACGTCAAAAACTGGTTTTTGACATGACAGTGGTAAAAACCGTGTTTTTACCGGTTTATTCCGTCAAAAACCTATCATTTTCGATTGTCCTCCAATTTATGGTGTAAGTGTAGCATACAATACATTTCTAGATTGATTTTACCTTGTTCTTGTTATTATTATTATTATTTACAGTTACATTTTTTAAATTTATTTAAAAGAAGATCATTTCCTAAAATGGGAAAGATTTAAAAATACAAGAATAAAAGAAAAGAACAATATTTGTCATAATCTTCACCAATATAGATTCTACTAACTGCAATTAACATTAATATTAAATGATAATAAAAGGTCATTATAATTATTAAATAACATTCAATATACATTTTTAATAAAGTGCATTAAAATTATTTTAGAGATGCAAAAATGTTGTTACATTGTATGAAAATAGATGTTAAGCTAAGACTGGCAGTGAATAAATTTGAATATTCTTAGATAATATTTTAAAATGCATATCTTATATATTTAATAAATGCAATTACGGCGATTTTCATTTGCAGTTCAATAAGTAGAATCTTAAAGTTTTGTTTTCAACAATGTAATAAATTGTACCGAAATTATACACTGTTTAATCTAATACTTATAGGTTACAGGATTTCTTCAAAAAATCTAATTTTTTTAGACTATGCCAAATTGCTTAAGATTATTGTAGAGATCTTTTAACAGAGATGTAACACGTATTATTCTAATGCAATTCTTTTTTGTTTTTCGTGGATGTATAAATATACTTTAGAGTCTTTCTGATACTCAATATTTCATGTAAAACAACTTAATATTAAAGATAGAATGAAAAAAAAAATGTAAAAACAAACTACTAAAAAAATGGGTTTTTGACAGTTTTTGACAAGGAGGTTTTTGACATGACGGTAAAAACCATGGTTAAAACCGTCATGCGTCAAAAACTTGCCAACCCTGCCAAGGAGTTTGTCAGACAACTGGATTTTGTCCTGAAGTATTTGACATATTAAAAGAAAAGGTGAATCAAATGAATGATGATGAAAAGCAGTGCGTCCTTACATTTGACGAAATGTCAATTAGATCCTCTCTTCAATACAATGCGAAAACTGATACAATTAATGGTTATCAAGATGAAATTTCAGTCCGTGATAATCATAATATAAAAGTAGCTACAGATACTCTAGTTTTTATGGCAAAAGGAATACATGAAAATTGGAAACAAGTTTTGGGATATTTTCTTGTCCACAAAAGTATGCCTGGCCAATCGCTAAAAACAACTGTAGTATCATGTATTGAAAAACTTCAAGCTATAAACCTTGATGTCTTAGCTACAGTATGTGATCAAGGCTCAAATAATATTAGTCTTTTTAATGAACTTGGACTGAACCCTGAAAAGACATCTTTCAAGGTTCAAAATCGTGATGTCCATTTTATGTTTGATCCACCTCATTTATTAAAGGCATTGAGAAATAATTTAATGAATCACAAGCTGGAATATGAACGTGAAAATTTTGGCATTGTCACTGCTGAATGGAAATATATAAATGATTTTTATGAAATAGATAAAGGTATTGAGCCTCGGGTGGCTCCTAAATTGACCAAAAATCACATTAATCCTATTGGACGAAGTAAAATGAAGGTAAAATTGGCATCCCAAGCTCTAAGTACATCTGTAGCTGCAGGAATATCGTTGTTGGGATCAGTTGGGAAATTTGATGAGGCTGCAGCTCATACAGCTTTTTTTATTTCCACAATTGATAAGCTGTTTGACAGTTTCAACAGCAAACAAATATATGATAAGAAGAAACTGCTTTGTTCTGTAAAGAAAGATTCAGACCACGTAAACTTTTGGCATGATATGCTGAAGTTTATTCAAAGTTGGAAATTCATAAACGTTAATGGTAAAGAGGTTCACACACATTGCAAGAAAGGTTGGTTAGTGACTGTGAAATCTGCTATTAATGTATGCAAGATAATATTAGAAAAACATGACAATGTTTTCATGAGACGTTTCAATCAGGATGCGCTGGAAAACACATTTTCTATAGTTCGTTCAAAGAGGGGAAATGACAGTAATCCTGATTGCTCTCAATTGACCAGCTGTTTGAGAGCAGTTATGGTAAATAACATTTTTAACTCAACTAAGGCATCAAATTGTGAAGCAGATTTTGATAAGATTCTAATTTCTTTAAAAGACAGAGTTTCATCAAAATCCACCAATATTGATGAAATTTTTCAGGGGGATGGTTGTGTTACTTCCACAACACATGATGTTGATACTTCAACATTTACTGTCCCTGAAATTCCTAATGACCCTGTAGTGTCCAATGTTCAATATTATATTGCTGGTTATATAGGTAGAAAAACTGTTGAAAAATTAAAAAATTGTGAAGAGTGTGCAAATAGTCTACTAACACAGTCTGATGATGATCATGCTAATGAAGGTCATTCTTTGTTGACAAACTTCAAAGAATATCCAGGTGCTAAACTTAAGAGGCCTAAAATAACTTTATTTAATCTAGTAAAAGAAATGTATAACATTGATTTGTCTCAAATTTTCTGGAGCAAGGGTGTGTTAAAAAATATGATATTGTTATTTAGGAGAATGATAAATTTTAGTAGGTTACAATTGCACGATGCACATAAAGAGATTGCACAAAAGATAATATTTATATTATTTTCTAAAATTCAAATCTATTCACATATAAAGAAAAGGAACCATGAACTAAAGTTGGAATTCTATTCTAAAAATAAAAAGAAGTGAAAGATTTAATATTTTTGAAGGTATTATCCTGTTAATATATCGGTATTGTTAATATTTCTTTAATTCTAATCTGTTCTTTTAATTTTTTAAATGTGTCAAAATTGAGTGTTTATATTGAAAATTTTAGAGGTAGGGGTCAACTTCATACTTCAATTGTACCCAAGCTTGTTTTCTTTAACATGGATTTTAAAAAGACATAATTTCAGTTAAATGGCTGTTTGATATTTTCATATATTTGATATTTATTTTCAAAATATTGTGTATGAAATTTTGTATATTTTCAGTCAAAACAAATGTAAATTAAATTTGTAAAAATGAAGGAATTTGTAAAAGTAAAAATGAAAAACAGAGGGAGAATTTTGGTAAATACACGTTTAGATTACGGTGATGAAAAAAAAACAACAAAAAAAAAAAGTTTTCATCTTTGTTTGTACATTAACATTATTTATAAATACTTTTTACTTTTAAAACTTTTAAGATATATGGAATTACTCTTTGTTTGGTGAATTAATAATGAAATAAAAGCTGTTTTTGTTAGTCAATTTGATTTTACTATTATGGTTTCTATTTGTAATATTTTAGTAATATTTTTGTCGACTAACGACTTTAGCTTCTTTTTTTCTTGGGACCTATAGACTCATTTCATGTTTTTTGACACATTTTTTTCCGCGAATGATTGAAGAATTTCACTATTTCTCTCCCGATCTACATATTAATTGCACAACAATTTTGAGATTTTTCACCCGACTGGTGAATTTTATGATTTTTCCCCATGACATCGGCGTATTTCATAATTTTTTTCCTTCGACTGATTGAAGAATTTCAGGAATATTTCTGAAGATCCACTGCCCTATTTCACATGCGACCAATTGGCAAATTTCGAGACATTTTTCTCGTGACCTATTAGCAAAAGTCATTGGGGGGGGGGTCTGCGACTGATCGACCAATTCTGCATTTTTTCTGCAACCGGCCAAAAAATTTCAAGATTTTTTTTTCTCACAATCAACTGATAAATTTTGAAATTTTTTTCTCATGACCGATCAATGATTTTTGCATTTTTCCTCGCAACTGATTGAAGAATTTCATAACTTCCTTTATGCTCTACAGACAAATGTAAAATAATTTTTCCTCGCATTTAGTCGACGATTTTTGAGATTTTTTCATCAATTAACTGGCAAATTTCGCAATATTTTTCATGATCGATCGACACATAAAAAAAAAAAAATTTCGTGACTAATTGAAGAATTTGTTTGACGATCCACTGATGAATGTCGGCTCTTTTTCCCTACAAACGATTTGCGAAATTGGTGCTGATTCTTTTTTTGGTGTATTTGAAACCTAAATAAGGCAGAAGAAAGTTTTAGTATTTGCACATCTAATTTTTTTAAATACCAAAAAATTAAAAATATTTCCCAAATTTATGTATGATTTATTTACTGTTTATGCACAATTCAAAGTTTAAGGATGCAAAATATTGTGACATCACAAAATTTTATTTCTATTTTCTGCAGACTAGAGCTTGGCACCAAACTTGACATTATTAAATCCCATAGTTTTTTGCGAGTGTAAAAAGCAAATTATATCTGTTTTCAATTGAATATTTTTGAAAATATCATCATATTTATGAACCCTGGTTTAGATGTTTACTGAGTATTGCTAGTTTAATACAGCTCAAAAATTCATGAAAATAAAATATCTTACAAAAGTAAGTTTTTAGCAAAACAAGAATCAAATAATTTACTTGTCAATATGACATCATATGTTCTCCAAAATCATAGTAAGATAATTTATTTTGATGAAAGAAAATCAACCCATTTAAAATTTTTTTTTTTTAGCATGACAGCACTTTTATTAATAGAACGAACCTGCTTCTGCAATTAAAGGATGTTAAACTGCTACTCATTCAATTATATTTAATTTAACTGGCAAATTTCGTGATATTTTTTCATGACCGATCAACAAATTAAAAAAAAAATCCGTGACTAATTGAAGAATTTTTTTGATGATCCACTGATGAATGTCTCATTAACTCAGCACTGTTTTCTGCTTTTGATGAATTATATTTTGTAAATTTCCTTTGTGGTATTAATGGTGTATAAAATAAATGCTTTAATGTAGTGATAACATGTTTCTTTACAGTTTATAAACATATTAAGTTGATTAGTCAATATGATATGTAACTTTGAATTGAATAAATAATAAAAATGTATTCATGCCAAATAAAATTATATATATATATATCATCATCAGTTCCTCTTTTTCTTATTTGCATTTCTTTTCAATTATATTTATTCATATTGGTGTACATGTATTGCATCACAGACATTAATTCCACCACATCCAATGATGTCATCACATTTCATACAAGCAAAATTAATATAAAGGAAATATTTTCATTATTGTTAACCAAAATTTGATGTAGTGACACAACTTGTATTTTAAAGTATAATATCAGTTTCTCTCTCTTTTTTTGTTTTCTTTTTATAAAATAGATTCATATAATTCTCAAAAATTGTAAAAATGATTTTTTCCCCCATCAGTAATTTTATTATTTCTTATATGTTATGCAATATAAAAAGACTTTTCTGAAAGTCTTATTTGTTAACTTTTACTTCCATCACAGTCTTTTGCAATATAAAATACCCAAATATTAATTTATGTAGCACACAATTAGTTTTTAGTGATCATAATTATATCTGGTGCAAAATGAAATATTTATGTAATTGATATTTGAAACTAAAATTTTCCTAAATATTTGGTGTGCATATATAATATTATAAGCACAAGAAATTTGCATGCGTTACAATATTGAAATTCAAATTTGAAGATAACAATTAGCAAAGACTGCACTTGAGTACAAAAAAAACGGGGAATAAAAAACAAGAAAACCACAAAAATCACCTATTTATCAGGGTTATGCAATTGTTTTCTTAAATCCAAAATGAAAATAGCCATTTCCCTCATTTAAATATTATTTAAAATATTAACTTATTTACATTAAATTGGCTACAAAAATGTTATGGTGTCCCCATTTGGATCTTTGCTGCAGGACTCTTCATATTGTTAGTCGGGCGTTGTAATTAACGCCAAAATTTTATTTTTGCAATTTTAAATATTTTCTATTTAAATCAGTGTTCAGAATTAGCGGTCATTAGTCGTCAAGTGCAAAATAGTGCACTTTTTTATTTTATTTTAACAATCAAATGTAGATGTATTATGTTTTTTTTTTTTTTTTTTTTTTTTTTTTTTTTTTTTTTTCACAGTAAATTCAATTGTAATAATTAACATTTGACAAAATTTTGTCTTACATGATTAAGTGCGTTTTCCTATTAATTTCTAAAAATGCTTTACATCAGTTTTACAGTTGTTTCAATTATTATAATCATGGAGATTAAGAACTTCAATAATTTTATATTAAAAACAAAATATTCATGTTTTTTTTTTTTTTTTTTTTTTTTTTTTAAAGCTAGTATACAATATTAGTTATGTTAAAAATGAATTTTAGAAATTGCAGCTAAAATTTTTAATCTGACGCCTAAGATACTTACAGTAGGCGTTATTTGACATCTACGGTTTATTTCTCAATTTCTATCACTGGTTACCATAAGAACACACCAAGTGTTGTATGTTGTGTTGTCTTGAACACAACAAGTGAATGTACAGATGAACATAAGACATTGACAATATATTTTAATTTAAAAGATATACAAATTTGTGTATAAAGCTATTTTCAAATTTAAATACTTTTTTTTTTTTTTTGCATATTCAAGAAATTATTTTAACTCATAGAAGGTATAATTTGCTCCTATTCTTATATACGTTCCTAGAAATCGAATAAAATATTTTATTTTCTTATAAAAATATAGCATTTCTTAGAACTATATTTTCTCTGATCTATATTTACTCAGTAACATAATAAATAAGTAAATTTCTGAGACTTGAGTGTAATATTTCATATGTTTTTATAGTATACCATTGCTTTATGCAGTTTTAAATTAAAAACCCTAGAAGATCCTGTTGAAAACGTAAACATCAAACTTTATTGTAACCATATAATACACAAGTACAAAGAATAAAAAAATGAATATCATTTATTCATCATGTTTTCTGTAAACCAAAGTGAAAATAGTTATTTGACTCTTTAAAATATTGTTTAACTTATTGCACGTTATTTAAATTAAAAACAATCTTTTTATTTTCTTAGATAAAGAGAAAATGCATACATTTTAAAAGATTATTGTAACAATTGTTTTAATACATTAAAATTGATAAAATAATAACATCGGTTAAAAAAAATTTCCTTCCAATTAGAAATATTTATGAAATTTCCGATTTTTTATTTGAATTATTTTCACGTTATTTAAATTAAAAACAACCTTTTTATTTTCTCTGATAAAGAGGAAATACATATATTTTTTAATGTTATTGTAACAATTGTTTTAATACATTAATATTCATAAATTAATAACACATCGCTTCAAAAAATTTTCCTAACAAGTGGGAATGTTTATGAAATTTCCAATTTTTTATCTGAATTATTTTCTTTGTAACATAAATAATAAATTTCGTACATTTTTATATTATACCATTGCTTTTCAAAACGATTTTTCTTTTAATTGTTTATCGTTCACCCTTCTCGTACGGAAAAAAATCCGCATAATATTCTGTTGAAAATGTAAACATTACATGCAGCGATCGAAAAAGAAAGATCATAATAATGTAGAGTGTCAATAACAGTAATATTCCAAGGATGAGAAGTTTCTTCCCCATTGTCACTAAAGGCGCTGCGATCGTAATCGCGTTACCATTGAGTTCTATGATATTGTCCGAGTCAGCTACATTCCTGAGAAACGTTGGACTTGGGTTAGGTTAGTTACCTTGCTTTCATTGGTTCGTTAGATTATGGCAACTTGATGCAGCAAAGGAGGGACTGATAGTTATTGTGATGTATCATTATTTTGGCGCAAAAGTATTTTTTGTTTATGTAAAATCAAGAGATTAAAATCGACTGCTTTATTCGAATTCAAAGATATAAAACCGAAATGTTTTTGTTTACATCATGCATGTTTAATTTTTTTTAATTAAAAATCCTTTTACGTTTAATAAATAAATTTTAAACTTAAAAGAAAACTGATATTTAATCACATGGATATTTATTTAATTGTGCTTCATTTATGTATTACTATTATGTTGTTATGTACATATTTGTAGCTTTATTTGAATTACTAATGATAAAGGTTTATCATCATACTCATATTAGAATAGAATGAGACACAATTTCATAGCAGTAAACTCTTATCAAATGATAATAACAGGTTTTTTTTATTATTAAAAAATTGCTTGTTTATGGAATTGTATAATGGTATAATTGTATGGAAGTGTGTAATGTAGGCTAGTTAGTGTTTAATATTATGATGCCTTGATACTTTATTTGATACAATAGCTGTCGTTGCTTGAAGGAAAAAAATGAGCTTTATAAGCTTTTTTCTTTTTTTTTTTTTTTTTTTTTCAGAGCAGCACAAATTATTTTAAGGAACAAATATTGTTTTCATATTCTGATAATGTTTTATTTTAATAAATTATGTAAACCAATGTTTTTCATTTAACTCAAGTTGCTTTTTATATATTTAAGTTAGAGGTATCAATATATGTAGATATAATTTTTTGCTTTAGTTTGACGAAATTTAATAGTTTTAATAAATATTTTGGCTAAACATTTATAATATAAAAATAACTTATAGTTGTATAAAGGAAACAAATTTATAATTGTGCAATTTTTCCCACACATTCAAAATTATTAATCTGAACAAAAAGGGGGGTGTGTAGGGGTTAGATAGTCGTTTTAGCTGAGTGGTTACTTCACACCTTGATACAATGAAAAAGAAAAGTTAATCTACTATAAATGTGGCTGAAAGAAGGGCTATAAAATGTTAAATTTTTATCTAATTAATAAAAAGGGAATTGAAAAACTGGACACATATGTAACATATTTATGTGCACAGAAATTGCAATATTAATTAATAGTCATTGATGGCAGAAACAAAGCTCGTAGGAAAAATACTTCATAGAAAATAATAATTTTCTAAAACATAAAAAGTTTTTTAAAATAAATTCTGTGCATCTGTATCATTTTCATAAACTGTACATGTAAAACTAAAAATTACTTTATAATTTCAAGGCAGAAATATTTAATATTTGCTTTTAATCTCATTTCTATGAATAAACATACAATAGATATATATACAATAATCTTATATATAGGATAGGTGTACCAGTTTTAGCCGCATTCAATCAGTTTGTCCAGTATTTAGCTTATGATTTGATATTAATCAATAAAATGCATTTTTACACCTTAAGAAAACCTTAATTTATCATTTCCAATCTGATTGGTTTATTTTTCCATAACCTGTGACTTGCAAAAAAAATTAAATGTGTGAACCTATAGTGTGTGCTCACAAATATTAAGATCTTTGCTTAGCTAACAAGTTTTTAGAATCTTTCAACATTAAGCCTTATCAGGCTCTATTTGTTCTAAAACTAATTGCTATTGAGTTTTATGAGATAAGCTTTCTTTCTATATAAATTCTGCATTAAAATTAATTATTTAAACCGTTTAATGGGAGACAGTCAAAACTGGTGTTCTAAATTTGCTATATCTACCTTTTATGGCCATGGAAGTGGCCAAAAGGGGTACAACATATGTTCCACTTTTGGCTACATGATTCATTATAGTGAGAATTTTAGCCATTAAAATAATTTTTTGAATATCTGGATAAAACAAAATCAAGTAATTTATTTTTGTTTCTGTTTTGCCTAGTAGGAAAAGCAAGGCTGGTGAGAGTTTCAGAAAGAGGTTTTGTTATTCTCCCTCTAATACAAATTCACTTTAGAAAATAAAACTGTGTGCTAGTTTTACACATGCACTGTATGTGCTAGTTAAAATTGTTAGTGCTAGTTACTAAAAAATGCAATATTACTAGAGAAAATATAGTATATTGTGTCTAGTGTTGATAAAAAAGGAGGAAAGAGGATATGTATTGTTTAGGAATGATAAATAAAGTAATTCATTTCTAAAGGTTTGATGAGTTATAAATTAAAGTTCTGATTATAGTGGATTTTATTGAATTAACAGCTGTAATAATGAATGAAATAGTATTATTCAGAGCTTATACGTGTTAATTTGGTAAAAACATTTGACATCTGGAGTTGAATGGGCTCATCTAAAAATCCAACAATTCATTTAATATATGTATGATATCTTCATTTTCTGGAAAAATAAACATTGTTTCCATTTTTTTTTCTTTTTTTAAATGTTACAACTTATGTTAAGTCATTTACTACATTGGTTACAATACCAATAAAATCTTTGATCCAAGAACAATTTTCATGCGGGAATCTAACAACTACCTAACATCCAATGGATACTTTTTAACATCCTCCGTTTGAAGATTACTTTCCTTGTTATTCTGTTTACACTTAGAAAGTTATATAGAAAGTAGCCACCATCATCTTGTACATCACACACATTTAGGTGCAAGGAAATTAAAGATGATTCTTTATCGATGGACTCGTTTAAAAAGCTGCATTTTCTTTTTTTTTTTAGTTTTGGACTTTTAGTTAAATTTTCTTTTCTTTTTTTTACCGGCATTCTCTAAAATGTTTTTCTTACAATTTCCTCCTTTTTTTGCATAGCATATTAATTATATTGAGTAACAATTTATGGTTCAGTAAACCATACTATATTAACCATACTACTATTGTTTAGTTAAAACATAATCAAGTTATTTTAGCTGGAACAAAAACGACATAAAATTTGGAAAGTTATCCACTGCACTCTCCCGGTTTTACGCTAAAAATAATGATACTGTAATTAATTTCGATAAAGCAAGAATTATCCATAGGTTCAATAACCCATTTAAAGCCGCCATTAGGGAATCATTGGAAATTAAAATTAGAAAAGATTGTATTTGTAATGATAACTTTTCTTTCAACATACCTAGTTTATGGGATACATTTTTAACCCCTTGTTAATTCATTGTTTTGTTTTTCGCTCTTTGGCAACAGAGAGCGCCCGCTTATTTTATTTAAATTTTTCCATACTGTTGATTTTAATTTTCTCGCATCGAAAATTAAAAGATCAGTAGTCGTTTGTGTTGTTCCTCTTCCCCGATGATGGCTTTAAGTTTAAAGCCGAAACATGTAGGATTTTAGCTCTTTTATGAGTTTAAAACAATTTTTACACTGATTTTAGCAACTAATAAGCCCAATTTGTGCAATTTGTGTTTTTAAAATAATAGATAAAAAGATTCGCCTAAAATACTAGATAGCAAATGAATAATAAGAAAGAACTGTTCTCTTAGGCTATTTTTATCCTATTCCAAATACACCGTGTCCAAAGAAGATGCCTATGTCTTCTGTCTATCAGGGAAATCACGTCCCATGTAGTAAGAACCACTAACATTTTTCAAGGTCAGTCTCGTGTCCAAGCAATTCCCTGCAAAAAAATTCCAAGGATGTTTTATTCTTTTTTAACTCGCAGGCTATCAAAGCCTGATAGCTAATGTGCCTGCCCGTTCTGTATGTATGTACGTAATGCGATAACTCTTGATAGAAATATCCGTTTTGCTTCAAATTTTGTTTATAGGTTCACTGTGATAAGCCGCTTCCTTGATTAGTTTTGGGGTTTCATTGGTTAAGTATAAAGGGTGGAACAGGGGGAGGGCTAACCCCCCTTAATTTAGATACATGGGCTTTTCATGCAAAATTATCCGATTTGCTTCAAATTTTGATTATAGGCTCATTGTGATAAATCGCTTCCCTGTTTAGTTATGGGGGTTCATTGGTTAAATATAAAGTGGGGGGTAACGCGGGCTAATCCCCCCTTAATTTAGATGAATGGGTTTTTCATGCAGAATTATTCGATGTGCCTCAAATTTTATATACAGGTTCATTGTGATAAGGCCTTTTCAAAGATTAGTGTTGTTGGTTCATTGGTTAAGTATAAAAAGGGGGGAACGGGGGGGCTAATCCCCCTTAATTTAGATAAATTGGCTTTTCATGCAAAATTATCCTATTTTCTTCAAATTTTGTTTATAGGCTCATTGTGATAAAGCGCTTCCTGATTAGTTTTGGGGGTTCATTGGTTAAGTATAAAGGGAAGGTACAGGGGCTAATAACTCCCGTAATTTAGATAAATGGGTTTTTCATGTAGAATTATCCGATGTGCTTCAACTTTTGTATACAGGTTCATTGTGATAAAGCGCTTTTAAAGATTAAATTGTTGGTTCATTGGTTAAGTATAAAGTGGGGGATGGGGTGCCAACCCCCCTTAATTTAGATAGTTGGGCTTTTCATGCAGAATTAGCCGATTTGCTTCAAATTTTGTATATATGTTTATTGTGATAAGACAGGTCTCTGATTAGTTTTGGGGGTTCATTGGTTAAGTAAAAAGAGGGGGAACGGGGGGCTAATTCCCCCTTAATTTTTTGATGGGCATTATGCTTTGAAATAAGAAGTGTAATATACAATTAGTGTGAATGGCCTGTGAGCTCAATGCCATCAGTAATAACTTTCTTTTTTTATTTTCTTTCTTGCTAAGCAGCATGGAGCTTTCTTTTTTCCCATCTTGCTATGGACAAGGTCGGACCGTCGGGCGACTGCCAGGACAAGAAAAACAAAGAGGAATGCATAAAGTAAAATACTTAATAAAATCATTTTCTAAAAGGAGTATAGCATTTGTTAGAGGTACAGTAAACAATCTTGCACTGGTTGCCATGACTAGTAAAGCCTTTATCCTCCCAAAATATTTTTTCTTGTTTTTTTACCATTTGTATGCGTTGAGGGGATGAGATCAGGCGACTGTTCGGGATACTAAAGACAAAGGTGTGGAAAATATACACAAAATAAAATACTTAGTAAACACTTTTTTTTTTTAATATATCATTTGTAGAGGTGCACCAAAAAATACCACCCAGGGTGCCATGGCTAGTAATCGAAGCAATGAGCATAAAGAAACGTATCAAGAACTATGACTTCATCATTTTTTTATGCTTTTGTAATAAAATTCTAAAACAAAAATAGATCATTCCTTCAAATACAGGACATAACAGTTGATATGTCTGTAAAACATATTTGTGGATTGTTGTATTTTTTAAATCCACGAGAGGAAATATAGTTTTCAATGCAATTTCCGAGGCCAAAATAATAGATAAAAATAATAATTGCCTGAAAATTTTAAAGATGTCAGGAAAAGGGGGGAAAAAATGTTTGACGAAGACTGTCAAGATGAAGTCACAAAATTTTCTAGAGAAGATATGTTTAGAGATTCATTGTTGGAAATTGTTGATAGGATTGTAAACTAAATACAAGATTTCAGGCTCTCGAAAATATTAATAATAAATTCAGCTTTCTGAATGGGAGAGAAATTGAGAAATCAGACATTAACAATATTAAGAGAAAAGCTAAAGAGCTGACAAGCATTTGTAGAGAAGATCTGAACATAGAAGAATTCGTCGAAGAAATCGAAAGCTTCATGTTCCACGCAATGGCAGTTGATAAAACTTTTAAAACTGCCCCGACAGAAGATATTTTAAAACTTATTTTCAAAAATAGAGTTGAGGAAATATATCCTAATTTGACTATTTTATTGAAAATATTTCTGACACTTCCTGTCTCTGTTGCCTCAGGTGAAAGAAGTTTTAGCAAATTATTTGCAAATGTATTTGCAGCAAAAAAAGCTCGAAAAGTAAAGTTTTAACATCATTTAAAGATAGTTAATTATTTTATGTAATATAAAAGTCAAGAAATGTATTAATTTAATTTGCAATCTAAAATATGTTTAGAAAATTGTATTTATTTTTTTAAAGTTCTGCTATTAGTTGAATTTTTCTTTAAACAACTTTCTATTACAGTAGAAACTTTATTATTTCATATCTTATTAATAGTGAATTTATCTTATCTGCATTAAATTCCAAATTAGTTTAAGTTTCATTGGCAAATATTAGGCTCGCATTCATTAAAAATCTTAATATATTCCACAATAGAAATCTGATGTAGTATATTTCTATTTCTCGCCATCGTCTCAGTAACAATTGAGGCATTTAAAGTAGCAGTAATATAAGCCAGTATTATAATTTTGAAGTTTAGCGTTAGGTTCAGGAAAGTATCTAAACCTATCCATCTATGAATAGGAAGAAGAGTATAAGTGATAGTTTCACAGAACTGGTTATAGATAATATTTTACGGTATTGGAATTCATTGTTATGCTTGCAGAAAATCCTGGTTTTTGAGTTCTTAAGAACCCACACTGTAGTCACGTGAAGAAACTCGCAAGCTAATGTTAAACCTATGGGAGCGGATTTTTTTTTTTCAAATTTCTCGCTTGCATTTTAATATTTTTAAATAATTTTTTTTCGTAGGATAATCTCTGACCAAGTGTTTACTCTTTCGATTTTTTGTTGCAGGTTTATATAAATAAATATATATATATAGTTACTTTCACTTATGGAACATCAACCTCAGCTATCCTAAGAAAAAAATATTTAAAAATATTAAAATGCTTTTAAGAGTCTACACTAGTCACACGAAAACTCTCGCACACTAATGTTAAACCTATGGGAGCGGTCTTTTTGGAATTCTCGCTTGCATTTAAATATTTTTTCATATCATACCTGATCTCGATATCTAACGTTGTGTGTTTTTACTTTTTCGACTTTTGTTGCAATTTTTTTATATGAGGACACTTTCAATTTCACAACCATTTTCAACTAGTTTCATTTCACAAAAGTGAAAAGGTCCGAATTAAAAAAAAATGTAACAAAACCCGAAAAAGTACAAACGCACAACATTAGATATCAACCGGAAGTATCCCATGAAAAAAAGATTAAAAGTATTATGAATGCTCCCACAGATTTAACATTAGCTTCCGAATGTCTTCGCGTGATTATTGTAAACTCTTAAGACAATATGATTCATATCACTGGACTTTAAACGCCTCATTTGTAATGATACACATACCATAAAATCTGTGAAAATGAAATCTGTCTATAACGGAATCCAGTTTTCAATTTTAAAATTACATGTTCTCAACAGAAAGAATACCAACAATTATACCTGCTAAGATGAAAACCTGTATAAAGTGAAATTTTTTCCTGTTTTTTTCTATTCCGTTTTGAACGTGTTATTGAATCAATATTTGAAAAAGCTGATTGCGTAGTTCAGTATTACGTATTTTTGTGATTACATATTTTAAATTTAAAACAAGTCGAGTCGGCTATTAGAAAGTTGGTAAAATTCTTTTTGCAAATTTATTTGGCTGGGAGAGGGGAGGGGCGCCAAAATCCATGTTTGCCCCGGGTGTAAAAAAAGCTAGTTTCGGCACTGAACTTCCGAATTATAAGATGGAAGAAAATCTGCAGTCTTAAATGGCATATATGTGTGTAAACTCTGATATTTTTCTAATTTCTTAAACGATTGGCTTTGCAAATACCAGTTGCAATAGCAAAAAAGTTTCAAATTTGCTCTTCATAGTGTTAAAAGATATTTACATCAAAATAGTTTACAAGTTACGAACTTTAAAATTTGATACGGTTCCTAGATCCTATAAGTTATGTTTGGAAAAACTTTCTCCATACTCTAACAGGTAAAACAACAAAACTTCCTTTTTTGCGCGACCAAAACTTATCAAGTTATGATACTTTGATTTTTGGAAGTTTCAGCGTTTTCTATCCCTTAGAGACGGAAAAACATGTTTAATCCAAATGCGAAATTCAAAATTTATTGACAATAGTGTGTTTCTGTATTAGTATTCCATCTTATAGGTCAGCACGGGCCTGAGGGCCTGCCGGGTTCGGGCCAGTTTTCATTGAGGCTCGAGTCGTACCTATCTCTCTTTCCGAGTCTAACTTTTTTTCTGCAGACTTGAGCGGGACCAGGCCTGGACTTCATTCTTCCTTGAGGTCTACAGGGGTCAAAATTTTCGGCCCCAGTCCCGACTCAACCCAACCCATATGAAAATCATTGCCCGAGCCTGGTCCGTGCAAAATCGGTAAAATGAGACCCCAGCACAACAACTTTTGCCAGTAATGTATAGATTTTTAAATGGTCATTATTGTACTATTAAAATTATTTTTAATGAATAGTACATACATTTCTAGGCAAAAGAATTAAAACACACCTGTGAAATAGAATCTGTCTATGACGGAAACCGGTCTTAAAAGGAAAAATATCGTGATGCGTGCAAAATGAATACAATAATCCGTACAAAAAGCATATTAATACATATAAAACAGACGATGTACCTGCTAAAAATAGAACCTGTCTAAAACGGATTTCTCTTTTAGTTTATTCTATCTTTACAAGAAGAAAGTATTGGATTCGTGAAAACTTTCAGTTTTTGATGGATTTATATGTTTTAGGAGGTCCTGAACACGATTTGACTTTTTTTAAACAATGTCTGTGTTGTGTGCGTGTGGGATAAAAATTTTGTGGGCACTCTCAAGAACTAATGCACTGAATTTAATAAAACTTCAGATTCAGTTAAAGCTTAATATAAATTGGTGCTGATTAGTTTTTGATGTAAATCGCTCAAAAGGTGGCGCTGCTATGCTGCCTTTTTCACGATTTCTGCAATAGCTCTATCTCAAGAAGTAATGCACAGATTTTCATCAATTTTCAGATTCAGTTAGACGTTAACATAAATTGCTGTTGATTAGGTTTTGGTGTAAATCTCCCAACAGGTAGTGCTGCTATGCTGCATTTTTCAGGATTTTAGCGATAGTCATATCTCAAAAATTAATGCACGGAATTACGTCAAATTTCATATCTGTTAGACCTTGACATAAGTTGATGTTAATTAGGTTTTGGTGTAAATCATATACCAAGTGGAGCTGCCATTCAGCATTTTTATATTATAAAATGCATAATGTGTGCAAATACTTTAGTGCAGCCCTGTACGAGGATAGTTCGAAAAGTTCTCGGCCTGACAAAGAAAATTCAAGATTTTTGACAATATTTCATTTTTCAACTTGCAGCACAATACATTTCAGAAGACTCTTGAGAAATGTTCATTCTTTGGCGTTTTTGTTGACGTTCAACAAACAAGGCACGCATCGAACGGAAAGCTTTTTTATACCCAAAACATCGTGTAAAGTGTAGTGGACACGGTCTATCGAGATATTTGCAATGTCAGCAAGTTCGCGTATCTTCAATCGACGATCATTCAATAAGGCATTGTGAATTTTTGAGACGATTTCGTCTCAAAATCATAAAGGAGGGGGTGGGGATGCAACTGACCCACACTGTCCTTCCTAAATTATGTCTTTGATTTCTATTCATTTTATCATAAATTAGTGTGCAGTGGTGCACACTAAAACACTTCTATTTAAAAAATAGTGGTAACCTGGATAGGTTACCACTATTTTTCAATAAGAATGTTTTAGTGTGTACCTCTGCACAACTTAAGATAAAATGAATAGAAATCCAGGGCATAATTTGGGAGGGCAGGGTAGGGGCAATCCCCCTCCCCCGTCGATTTTTAAAATAATTTTTATATAAAGTGTCTGCTACTGATCCAGTGAGCATCCTGTGAATGTCTAAAAATGACGCTTACTGGACAAGCAGAGAATTCACATTCTATTTATTTTATCTCGTCCTATTGTCATCATATACATGGCAGAAAATGATGTTCACAGAACGAACATAGAAGTCTATTTTTGCTCAAAACTGGATGTTCTCCAGTCAGTGTTGAATTCGGGAATTTTTTTCCGGGAGGGATTTCTGTGGCTCCTGGGTGGGGGGGAGGGATCAACTTTTTAACCATCAAAAGATAAAATCTCAAATCTTCCGGGGAGGGGGTGTCTCCTCGGGCCACCCCCTGAATTCAACACCGTCTCTGGATAAGGATGGGATATTGAGGCTTTATCCTTCATATGACGTGTATCGTATGTCGTTAGGACGTTATTGTGCTGTATGGGATTATCCACCCCATGTGACGTTTTAAAAGTCATAAACAGGCCGTGTAATTCGTTCATCGCGAAGCGAAGGGGGGGGATGTAGAGGCAAAAATCTATAGGAGAGAGAAAGAGCTGGAAGAAATGCGGTAAACATAAACAAAGGCTCCTATAGAAAATGCCTATGCATGCAACTGAAGGATAAATCCACCGCGGGCACAGTGATAAAGCCAAAATAAGCTAGAGAAAAAATAAAGAAAATAAAAGACTCTAAAATTGGAACTGTATCTCAAAAGTCCCTATAGAACGGAATAACATAAATTGGAGCTATATTCGTTGAACAAGAGAATGATTTCATGAGTAACAATGAAAGTAACATGAAGATCGGATAAATAGAAGATGAGAAAATCCGTAAAAAAAATATGTGTAGATTTACCACAAGGCGGTAGGGATGAAAATCTATAAAAGCTTATAAATATGGTTCGATTTTTACAAAATTTTAGGAGGGGGTGGGATATAAACTTAGTCCAAAAAGGCAAAACCCTATTTGAGTGATGAATGGAGGTGGGATGAAACAGCTGGAAGAAACGAGACAAACACCGGAAAAGAGTTGAAAAAAAATAAAGGTATCTGTCAGGTTTCTGACTTTAACAGAACCTATGTTGTATATATCTAGTTAATTTAATTAATTATATTTAATCATTATTGTATTCAGATATATATTTTCTTTTCCTGTAAATTTCTGTATGTGATTGACAATGGAATTTCCCTGATCCTCACAGCTATTTGTGGGGTGTTCACAGAGTCATTATGAAAGGAATCCGGTTTTTTCAATGTGGATACAATGCGCATTGAATTCCTAGCGAACTGATTTGGGAAGATAATAGAAAAGAGGGAACGTTCTTGAGAAATGTATTTACAGGTGTGGAAAATCCATGAAGGAGGAAAGACAAGCCCCGAAGATCGAGAGAGTGGGGTGAAGTGTATGACATGAGGCAGTCGCTGGTGTGCAGTGGAGTGAGTAGGACAGGCAGTGTCCTGGGAGAGAAGCTATGTATACGGACCAGACCGGAGAGAACGTGCATCGGACAGTTGGTCCAGGGGTGGACGAAATACAGCATAGACGGAACAGATCGGAATAGACCTGAGGTCTAGACTGTGCCGGGGGTAGCGAGGTGACATACCGCCGGATATATATATATATAGTGCGAGTATGGGAATCATCTTTTGAGGTGGTTGTGATTTGGCTCCACCGGAACTGTGTGTATTAGTGGTGCGTAACGAAGTAGCGTGAAACGTACGATCAGGGAGATTGTCATTCGACAGTCGTTTACGGCAAGTGCTAATAATAAATATGGACCAATAAGGACTATTACTGTAACATTTTTTTGTGCTAATTCAATCAATAAATTATTAGTTGATTATTTAAGTGAGTAACAAATTACCCGATGGACTCGGGAGCCCTCAGTCAGCTGGGGTGCCCCCTTCCAATCGATGGCTGGGGCTTTTGCGGGGTGTACCTTCCAGCGTTCTGCTTTACGTTGAATTTCGTCTGCACGAATACAGACTGAGCCTATTTCTAGGTCGCTATTCATATGGAGGGCTCTTCTGAGAAGGAATTTTTTCTCCACCTGCCTATCTAGGAGCATTGCACCGGCCAGTATTTTAATAGCTGTCGTACTGGTAGTACGGGAGCATCTTGTTATCTGGCAGAGAGCTGATCTATGAGCCAAAACCGCATCCGCATATTTGCTACTAAATTTCTATAAAAAGGACCCGAATTCGAACCCTGTGGTCAGCCGACGTTGTATTCTCGTTCCAGGGATGAGATTTCTGTTCGGTAAACTACCTTCCTCTCAGAAAGAAAACTTCTAACCAGATTGAATAGGTTTCTAGGGCACTTCATTTTACTTAGACCCAGAAAGATCGAGGGCCACCACAAGCTGTTAAAGGCTCCTTTGATATCCAACAGGACGAAACAACAATCGTTGTCCCGATTTTGACAACCTTCTATTGTCATACGCAGCTTCTGGAATGCGTCTTCCGTTCCCATACTCGGAGTAAAACCAAATTGGCATGGATTCATGAACCCATGTGATCTAGAATGGTAATTCAATCTATTGGTCACAAGTAAAGTTGCAAAGAACTGGTTTATTTCCAGTGGATCCGGTTTATTCCCCAAAAGACCTGGTTTATTCCCAAAAAACCCGGTTAATTCCCCAAAAGACTGGTTTATTTCCAGGTTTAAACTGGGTTTTTTCCAGTCTTTGTAACTCTAGCTCACAAGTTTGTCTAGAACCTTTCTCCAGGCGGGCAATAAACATATCGGACGATAGAAGCTGGCCAGCCCACGATCCTTGCCCACTTTACTAAACAGAACAATTGATTTGGAAAGACACCATCTGCTAGACATTTGTTCATGAAAAATGTTTTATTTGCCCTAAAGAGAAGTTCTACAATCTCGAGATGTATTCCATTCATCCGCGGAGCTTTGCCACGATGACCGCCTCAACCTCCTTCTGGGTGAATTCCGGGTCGTCGTCCCCTAGAGCGAAATCCTGAACAGCGCGGTGCTCATTGTCACTTCAAAAGTGATAATCCATGAGCTCTTCTATTGCCGAGTTAAATTCCTTGGTTCGGCTCCTACCCCGATCGTGAATTGCACTATTTTAAACGGTTCAAGGATTTACCTCGAGCCCAATCAAATGAGGACCAAATGGTTTTCACTGGTCAATGTCTTCAAGATACTGGTAATGATCTCACTTGGCCCGGCGTATCGATTTTCTAAAACGGCCCTGGAGTTTACAAAAAAGTATTTTGTACTCCTTTCTTTGATCCAGGTTGTCATTGCAACGCTGGAAGCGACGTCTTTTGCCATTTGTTCAAACGGCAGAAAGAACGCTCTTGATCGCTAGACTTTCACTCCACCAAGGAACAATTTTAACCCGAGGTCTTTTATTTCTCTTGACATCTGCACATATATCCTGCAAAATTTCCGTTAATTGAGCGACGCTCTCGTTGACTGACTTCCCATCTAGCCAGGCCGTCTCACGAGGTTCGAGCTCCCATTTGACCAAACGAATGGACTTTACCCACGAATGGCAACAACCGCACCTCTGAGGGTAATTTCCTTCGGAAAAATACTGTTTATTGGACGAAGGGGAAGATGTGTTAAAATGTTCTTCACGCCTATCGGCGCTTTTCTTCTCTTTACCCACAGATGACGTTATATGGGTAAAGTCCATTGGTCTTCGAAGTCTGCCCAAAGCTAAATATATCCAGCTTTTGCCTTGGGACCCGATGAACGTGCCTTCACTGGTGGGGTCGTTCCACACCTCTAAATCATTCTGAGCACAAAAATTTAAGGAAAGGGCAACTGACGTCACTGTTGGTTAAAGTACTGTTGGTTTGGGAGAAAACCTGGTTGTTCTTTACAACTCCTACAGTACACATGAGATGGAGCGATTTGATTGATCTACGTTAAACTGGTCTGTGATATAATTGTCCTACGTCGCCATGACGATTCCTGTAATGATTGCTGCGACAAAAATGTCGTGGTAGATTAGTTGATGGAACTGTTTGTTTGTAAACAAACATGCCCTTTCCTTATAGAATAAGGTCACCCTGGTCGTCAGACTTGTAAAGAGGGTACCTCCAAACCGAGCTCTTGGTATTTATATATCCAAATATTACAATGGACTTGTCCGTGGGACTGTCAAACAGATCCTGAAGCAGCTCCGTCTGGGAAGTGATGTCAAGGCCATCTCTTTGTGGCGGCAAATAGACCGAAATCACAAGAATTTTTACATCTGCACTTAAGTCAGACTGCACCGCAGCGTCTATTTCCGTCATAACTTCCACCGCTGGAACGATTTTGTTCAAGACGTAGACCACAGATCTCGCTTGGACCTGAGAGTAGAACACTGTTTCCCCATCTGGAATACCATCAACTTTACCTTCAGCGAACACATATGGTTCCTGAAAACAGCAGGGGCGGACTGGTACAGTTTGGCCCACCTCGCTAGACTTATGCGTTGGCCACCAATCGACAACCCCATTGTTAAAATATTTCAATACTGACTATCAACACGGCTCTTTGCTCTAATTCTATGAAGATGACTTAACCCTAATTCGAATCATATTAGCATCTTTGTAATCGTTAATTATCAATAGGTAGTAATTTTATCGTAAACAAAATCTTGGAGAGAGGGGAGCTTAACTTGGTACAAAGCGAAACGACAAAACGAAAGACATACAGCGATTGGCACAAAACGATGGGCGCGTCGCTTTGCACCAATCGCTGGTCGCGGACAGCCACCATATGTGACGCCATGATAATGAATGAGCCAGCCCGGTATCTAGTGTAGCCCTGCTGTTATACCGGGAGGCGGCAGCACAGACAATCACCTCATCGAGTTCACGGCTGAAATTCCAGAATTAGTTAAAACTTGATTCGCATATTAAAACGCAATCGGTCTGCCAAGTCATATCTTGGTGGAAAACACTCGAAAACCCGATTTTAGCGGTTGGCTCGTAGGTTTACCATTGTGTTTGCCTGCTGCATAATTTCCCTTTCCACCGCCGATAGACGATTGCGATTATCATGCTTTCTGATTAGTTGTTAAACCGAACGCTTCTTAAGTCGTTTCCGGTTGAATTTGGTTTCTTATATAATATCTTTTAATTTCTATATAATCTAATTAATTTATAACTGTAATATAATAAATATTATTAATACAATCTAATTAATTTCTATATATTCTAACCTCTATATAATCTAATATTTCTACATAATCTAATATAATATATATAATATATTCTTATATTATATCTTCATAATCCTCCAAAATACCGGAAATGACTTAAGATGCATTTGTTTTTAGAAATAATCAGAAAGCGTAAAAATTCCAATCGTCGATCGGCGGTGGAGACGGAAATTATGCTTGCCTGCTCCCAGTCCTCCATGTTTTCATAGCTTTGGGTGCAGGAAAACACAATGGTAAACCTACGAGTTAACCGCTAAAATCAGGCTTTAAGGTGTTTTCCACCAAGATATGACTTGGCAGACCATTGCGTTTTAATATGCGCATTGAGTTTTAACTAATTCTGCAATTTCAGCCATGAACTCGATGAGGTGATTGTCTGTGCTGCCGCCTCCCGGTTTATGTGTCTAAGATGACATTATAAACGTTTGCCTTAAATATTTCGGATGGTTACCTGACAATACTTCTTGTCTCATCGTGATAATATTCACCACATCGACATTTCACTATAGATATTCTCTTTTCCGATAGAAACCTCTCAATTTCAGTGGAGTAACTCATTTTCTATTAGTTGCATCTGAAGATGTTTCACAAATAAGAAGCATTTTTCCGAACCATATCAAAATTATTTCTTATGTGTAGCAGAATGGATTTTAGAGTTTGGATTTTATTAGCAGGAGTCATATTCGTCGATAGCCACATTCACATGATTCAATGACGTCACAGACCTGCCCAGATTCTGCTGCCCTATGCGAAAATTAACCAGTCTGTTCTTTGATTTAACCTGATTACCTCAAGAGCTCACGTAGGGCAATGGAGGTGGAGCGCGACCTACGTTATACACGGCCGGTGCATGACGTTTAAAACGTCACATGAAGTGGATCATTTTTACACGACGATTGGTGCAAAGCGGCGAGCCCACCATTTTGCACCAATCACTGTGTAAAAATGATTCACTCCATGTGACGTTTTAAACGTCATGCACCGGCCGTGTATAACGTTGGTGGCGGGTAGAGGGGTGAATGATTCAATTCGCCCTCTGGTCGACAGGAAACAATTTGCTCACCGTGACACAATTCAAAAATTTCTTTTCTCCCACTCCACATTTGGGATTTTTACAATGCTTGTCCAATTTCTGCTTGGACCTCCCACACTCCAAACATACTTCCTTATTCTTGCACAACTTGCTTATGTGGCATAATTCCCACATCTATGTCTCTGACTACAGTTGCAAAGAACGGGTTTATTTCCAATGGACCCGGTTTATTCCCAATAAAGCCGGTTTATTTCCAAGTTTATTCTAGTCTTTGCAACTATATCTATGACACTGAGTCGGTCGGAGGTGCTCAGCCAGTTTAGCTCTTGTCCAGCCGATTACCAGCTTTCATAGATTCGTCAGGACATGGAAGGCTCCTGGAGTTACTTCCAGAACCCAGTTGGTCAAGTCTTGTCCCTTAATAGGAAACTTGATCTTAACCGACCCTGCCTCAGCACCTTACTGCTTTATTGCAGTTTCGACTACGTCTGTCCCATCGACGTCGTTAGGTATGTGGTATCGCGAGCAACGATATACACGGCCAGTTCATAACGTTTAAAAGTCACACAGAGTGGATCATCTTTACACTTCGATTGGTACAAAGCAGTGCACCCATCATTTTGTGCCAATCGCCATTTAAAGATGATCCACTCCGTGTAACGTTTTAAAAGTCATGAGCCGGCCGTGTATTTCGTTGGTCGCGGTCGTATGCGATGATACGAGGACTTCGAAGCCTGGGAACAGTGCATTTGACAGTATCCTTCAGGCACCTTCTAGGTCAAGTTGTTTATTTAAGTTCTAGTGACTGCTAGATACAGAGCTTGCTGTACAAACAGAAAGCTCTTCCATAAGTGTCACCTTCGTATCTTTTTCATTTTTGTTTGGCTTCCCTTCAACATGACCTTCATTTTATTCACTATGTATCGTGCTGATACTCGTTTGTCCTACTTCCCATCCTCATCGACGGTGGGGATACCCATGTCGGACAACGTTGACTTATTAAAGTCAGTGGCACCCTCATCTGATTGTGTCATCGTGAATTCAATTCTTTTATGTGGATAGTTCTAACCAACTAAAATAACTGATACCCAATTAATTCCGGCTTTTCGAAAACCGGGCAAGCTTAGCCCCAATATGTTCTGTCTCCTGGAGACCGTTTAGGGACAGCCGTGTGCGCCGGGTCAAGGCGTTGCTCCGGTTCTATCCTATGCCCGGTAAGTCAAAAATCTAATAAAATCGTCCGAATTCTGAAAAAAAAAAAAAAAAAAAAACTGTCTAGCCCTCTACATCTATACAGCTCTTAATAAATTTCGCTTTTTAAATCAAAAGTACTGACAACTAGCGTTACGTACCAATAGTACGCCGGAATGTGTTTGCACCCGGTTCCTATTTATAAACCAGATCTGTCAGTCCGGCCTAAATCTAATGAAAGAAAATTAGCCTGGGACTGCCTTGGGCCTGTCTGTGCATGCGAGCTTTTTGAAAAAGTGATTGTGTTGCGAGGAAAGGGTGGATATTAATTGATTTATTTAAATACAATACGCTATAAGCGACTCCCTGCCCTACTCGTTGCAAGTTAAACAAACGGCCCTGCACCCTGCCCGGCAGGTAGGTGCCTATCTAAAGTTACGCACCACGAAGCGATTTTTTGTATTTTTTAATAAGATTTTGTTATTTAATTTTTTATGAGAGTTGTAGCGTTTTGCGGTAATTTTTAGACTTTTTTTCTCAAATGGGAAGAACTCACCTATACGTTTTGCCGTCGTGATTCAATTTAAGTTTTGAGAATGCCAAATCGGTTCTTACAGCATCTGAAACAACGATGGTGAGCATTTTAACGTATGGCGATATTAAAATTTATAATTCAAGGTTGGCTTGATTCGATACAGGAGCAAGATACAATGTATTAAGTCCAATGATACAATGTATTAAGTCCAATGATACAATTTATTAAGCCAATACAATGTAATTAATGTACGATACAATTATTAAGCCAATACAATGTAATTAATGTACGATATAATGTATTAAGCCCGCACGGGTGTACACAGCCGAGGGCAGTGAAGCCCCAAGTCCATGCCCGTTTAGGAGAAACCGATCAGAGAGCCTTCATTAGTAAGTGAGAATTAAAAAAATATTTAAAAATCGATCATATGTTCAAATCTACTTAACGACCTTTGTACAATTGGTGTCTTTTCTTGTCGGATTTTTTTTTTCCACAAAAATTTGGCGCCGTTTCGCTGGCTAAACACTCATTCCGTGCTTTGCACACTAAGCTAATTACATATGAATTCATCCAGGTAAATGTATAAATAAGTGTGGACTGTTTTTTTTTTACAATTCAATAATAAGTAAATGGTGACCTTGTGATTCCGTCTTAGTTTTCTATTAATTCAACAATTAATAACGGACTTACAAAGTAAATTAAACGTGTAAACGCAATTGCTAGAAACCATAAAAATATTTCAGTTTTAGACACATGTTTCCGTTTTAGCCGGTAGATTTAAAGGGTACTATTTTGTCGAGACTATGAAATCTTTCAATAAAAAGTGAGATTTCGTTATAGACAAGTTCCGTTTACACAGTCTTTACTGCATGAATTAACGAACATAAATTATGATTTATATATAAATATTAAACAACAAAATCTGTGAAAAGAGAATAGCTAGGGATCAAAGAAAAGTATCGTTTTAGGGAAGTTTTCGTCTTAGCAGGTGTTCGTTCCGGCGGGACAATGAAAATGTTCCATTTACGGTACAATACTATGCCGACTGTATAAAACTATGTATCTCCCCCCCCCCCTTCCCTACAAAAAAAGATTATCTGGATCTGCCCCAGAGTCTGGAGATAATGTTTATTTAATATCATCAGAGATCTGCTGAAAGGCAGCGTTTCAACAGCATAACATTATTATGTCCAAAATTAACAAATATATAATTAATGAATGTTACTGGTTCATGCATTTAAGCAGTTGAAATTAGATAAGTAAAATGGAAAAAATCACATGTGATTGGATTCTTTATTCCTGAAGATTACAGTTTAAAGGGATGATTCATCAATACAGGTTTTCAAATCGCCAATCTCAAAATCCTTTTGTTAGCCTGTGGAGAAATTGAATTAGATGGTGACTCATACCTAATTATCGAAATACGGTTTTCACCACCAAAAAGTAGATGTCTGATGCCTATATGTAGTGCGTTTTTTTAAAGCCTCCTTCAATTTTAAGTATATAAAAAAACTGAAATTTCTACATGCAGAAAAATTTCAAATTTTATCATCTTAAAAATACTTCGTTTGAAGAAGGCAATTGCAAACATGAGATTTCGCTATAGAGTGTGTGTTTGGAGGGGAGGGGGGATGGTAAAGCAATAATTAATAAAAAATTAGTAAAATTAATAATGATGTTTACGTAGCCAATATGGTTAATCATTTATCTTTTTATCCTTAAATCATAGTTATAAAATAAAAAACATTTAAAAATATTACATTTATTATATTTGAACATGGATTATTATTTAACAGTGTATTACTATTTATCTTAATAAAAAGTCACAAATTAACACAATCCTTTGAACCAAGGTGTGCGAATTAGTGGTTTTTTACTATAATTAATTATTTTTTAAAATAAAGTTTTTACGCAAATACTCATATTTTCATGTATCACAGCAAAAAGTTTAAAACTGTAACAGAAACGTATTTCCTTCATAAAACCCCTTAATATTTCAAAAGGTATAAAATATTTTTTTTTTTAAAAAAAGGATACTGAGCCCCCTGCCCCATAATTTTGGTGCTTCGTAACATTCCTTTTTTGCAAAACAAATAGACATTACCTAACAGAAATGTGTTATTTCATTTTAAAGAAGTTCACAATGTTTAAAGTAAAGAAAAAGTAATATTTTTATACTTGAATTCATTTCAAAGAGAAAAAAAGGCATCTTCCATGTTATTCGGGTACCCAAGATGAATAAATCTTATAATAAAACTAATTAACATAAATTCTATTCATTTACCATTTTATAAAATAAAAACAAATATATATGATAATACACTTAAAGGCTGTTAAGCACCTTTTAATAAACAGATCTACTCCTACTAGTTTCGTACACACAATCATTCTCCAGATGCAAAAATTATTTATTATTCTTTTCAAATTTTTGGGAAAATAGTTAATTTATAATTATTGATCTTGAGAATGTTGTTGATTATGTGTATGAAACTAGTATATCTGTTTATTAAACGGCATTTATAAGGTTTTTTAGTGTACTGTTATCACTTTTAGTATATATATATGTATATTTTAATGATACTAAGGGATTTTCTTATAAAATTATTTTTGAAAGATTTAATTTTAAGAAGAACAATTATAATAACACCCTCAACCCTGCCTAGAACCTTTTATAGGTTATTTACAGTGGTGATGCGTGTAGTCATCTTTAAATTTAGAAAAGTAAAGACAACATGGAGCATCTTAAATCTAAATGAGCATATTTAAAATATGTTGTTTAGTTTTTATCAACTTTTTTTTTTCAAATTTCTCTATTTCTTAAAATGTCTAATGTTGTCATCTATCATTGTCCCATTATAAAATTTCCTTGTATCAGCCAGGAATGTATATAATATACAGTATGGAACCGTTTATCTGAAAACCCAGTTTGACATGTTCATTGTTTGAAGCATTACAACATGCATGGTATAACTTGATGCCAACATCTAGGAATTGAAATATATTCAGCTAGATATTATGCGTTTTGATTTTTATGCAGAGGAATTGCTATTTCCAATCGATTGCCATAAACTGCTTCTTTCAAACTCCAATTAATTTTTTACCTTGATTGGATCTGATTCTTAATCCGAGTAATCTAATAATTAATTTCAAATCAGAAACAATGCCACAGTCACACATATTCTACAAATGTGGTCAAATGGATGTTGCTTTAATGTCCAACCAGTTAGTCAGAAAAACCAATTATCTGGAATACATCTGACACCAACCATTCAGGATAAGTGGTTCTGTAATAATTAAGGTGTTTGATTTCAAAAATAATACTTTTACCAGCATTTGAATGTTTTGTTATAAAATGTCTACATTTTTCATATACATTCTAAATTAACCCATAAAAACATGAATTTGTTTTCCCAGCTATAAAACAGCAAATACAGAATTTATATTTTTTATTTTACCTTTAAAAATACATTTCAGTATTTCAATGTTACAAAATACACAGTAATATTTTATCAGTAAAATTGTACATTTTTTGTTCGGTTATGACTCTTCTGAAAAATTTTCTACAAGCAGAATCTGGAAAAAAAAAAAAAAAAAGGATAACATAAATATGAATCTATTTTTGAAGTAACACATTAATATAATAACTTTTTTAGGCTTTTTAAGTAGCTAACAGATGAATGTTGTTAAGTGATACACTGGTGACCGTGACAATTATGTATTTTGACATGAAATACATAACACACATAAGGAACTGATTTTAAAACATTTACATAGTTTTTTTTTTATTTAATTTTTGTTTTTTAAATATCAAGTGAGTGAAAATGTATTCAAAACATGACTTTTTACATACAATGAAAATGAAAAGATAGTTGAACTTGAAGAAAATGGCACACATTTATTGAGAGATGACTCAAATTGTGACACGGGAAAAGTAACATCAGTCTTAGCACCTGAAAATACAGAGATATGGTTACAAAAGTAAAATATTGAAACAATGCAGAACTTTTATAAGATAAAAAATGACCAAATCTATATTGATAAAAGAGAGTTTTGCTGTGTGTGGACAAGAGCTAGCAAAATACAGCACACAGAGAAGTCTGAAGAACTGAACACACAGTTTTTTGTGTGGTATTTCATAGCTTTATTTTAACATAAATCAATCAAACCATTCAGTACAGTTAAAATTGAAAGACATATTAGAAAGATTGTACTCTTACATCTCAAATGCTGCAATCAATTTGAAACTATATAATATTGTTGTTAACCCTTTGAATTTTTTTTAAAGGGTTATTTTCCCCCTTATGGCAACGCCCCTCCAGAGTGCAATTTTTGTTGGTAGAGGTACCAACAAAACCAAATATATGCTCTTAAAGCTCAAATGTTCTTCTAATTGACACTGCAATTGCAGGGATCACTCTAGAGAGTTTAAGAGGGGCGGTCTACCCTCATGCCCTTTTTCCAGGTAGAATTCTACCCTCCTTGCCCTTTTTCCAGGTAGATTTCTACCCTCCTTTTATTCCTGGGTAGAATCCTGCCTTGTTTGCATTGTACTTAAATTTCTTACCTATCTTTTATTTTTAGAATGCTAGTATGGTACGTGAGGAGTACTCCTCTTTCCCTCTTTATTTCTCTGTGAAATGCCCTGGTATGTCTAATCTTTGACTGAGAGTGATTAATCTTTCCATTGAACAAGACATAAAGGGTAACTAATGTCATTAATTTCACCTTGTCTAGTGAAATATAGTATTGGATCAGGCATTATGGCCTTTGACCACATAACTTACATAAATTCTATAAAAAATTTGAGACTTAGCTTTAAAACTTTTATTTTTGTAGCTTTTTCAAAACCAGCTTTGCTAAGACCGGGGAAAAGTTATTTGGTGAATAAAAATTTTAGAGAAAGATGTTTTTGAATATCGTAGGAAAAGGAGAAAATGACCGTGAAAGTAAACAATTTTACAATAAAAATCGAGAACATAAGTTTAATTTTGCTATTTTTAATACTTTTCAAATGGTGAAGTTATGGAAATTAGAAATGTTATTGGATTTTTTAAATTAAGGAGTACTTTAAGCTGTTGCCAGACTTCTCTACCCGCCAGTATATTGGTATAATGCACTTATTACAAAAATGCCCTTTTTATGAAATGATGTGCCCTTTTCAACAAAAAAGTGCCCTTCTTATGTAATGTGTGCCCTGCCCTTTTTTATGTTCTAGAATGATCCCTGCAATTGGTTTTAAAAAATACGAATTTTAACCTTTTCAAAAACACCAGTGAATGTAATTCACTTCGCACCTCATGGAGATGATTTTTTTTCTACACTAACAGTAACTTAGACGTTCACATTTCGACACAATCTTTTTATAGCATTTCAGTAGACCTGATTTACATTAAATACAAAATTTTCAAATGTTTTGGATACAGTTATTAAAAAATCTCAGGTAAAAAAAAAAAAAAAAGCAGGGATTTAGCATGGCATTTCTCTGCTTCGACTCATGTTTTTATCATTACATAAGCATATTTTTTTATGAAATTTTAATGAGAGCTTCAATACAGTTATAGTTTATAACTGATTTAAATTTCAGAGAGTTTGGAAGATGAGAACTATTTTTTTTATTGTGATTTTAAACAGCCGATGCAAAAACAAACAACAAAAATTAAAAAAAAGGGAGAAGAAAACATATTTCTTTTACAACTAGATAGCAATGTTTCACAAAATTTTTACATGGACTGTAAAACTGTTATATTTATAATCGATAAAAATTTCCAAGAGTTCAGACAAGAACTTTAAGAAAAAAACTATGAAAAGACACCACATGAACAAACAAGAAAATGTCTTCTTACAAGCACTTTTATCACTAAATATCAATGTTTTTTCACGAATTTTTATTTAAAAATATATCTTCTTACAAAATCAGGTTAAAAATATAAAATCATACAAACCTGAGGTTTGTTTAAATTTATTATCATGGGCCCGGGTGGATCAGCTAGTAAATAATAAAAATAAATAATGACAGAAAAGATTAATTTTGAAAATGCATCGTTAATGTATGCAAATAAATTTTTACTGTAAAACAGACAGTGGCTTTCTTTAGTAAGTGAAAAAAAATTAAACATGAAATATTGTCCTCAAATATGCTCAATGAAACAGAAAAGTACTGAAAATTTTCACAAGGTAGTATTCAGTAGTATGCCTGTCTCAAAGTGATGTCAGGAATGCACTAGAGCACATAATTTAATCAAAAAATTGGAGAAGAGATACATAAAAAAAACAAAAAAAACTGTGATTGGTCTTTCAAGATGCATTTTTTTCATTGAAGGAATGCTCAAAAGAGGCATATTTTGTATTAAATGCATTGCTCGTTTAAAAAAGCAGGACCCACTTTTTGAAAAGTGTCTGGGTCCCAGGGACACAAGATTTCAAAAGCTTATTGACATTGCTGGCTCACTAAGAAATTCTTTAATAACATCAAACTTACGGCTGAGAAACCACATCTTAGCAATTTGAACTGAGATACTATCGCAATTCCTAATTGACTTAGGAAAAAAAACTATTCAACCAAAGGTAACTCAATGTTGAGTTGAAAAAACTTCATGTCATTGGTCAGAGGAATCACAAATTTAGTCCCTTGTATAAATTCAGTTCTTGCCTGGATTTTTTTTTTTTTTTTTTTGGTGTTTAAACGATGACTGAAAGTACCGTTTAATTAAATTATAAAAAAATATTGAAAATAAATATTTTATTAAATTTTTAAATTGTATTTTAACAAAATAGTCATGCAGTTTCATCAGATACCACATAACTGCTCTATGTTTAAACAGTAGAGATGGGAATGCTCGGAAAAAACTCCGGAAATTTTGGAGAAAAAAACTATCTTTTTTACAACGAGGTTCATTATTTATGCCTACTATGAACACTGGATTCAAGACGCATGGTTTCAGCAGGATGGATCTCCTCAACATTCAACAAGAGACATCCTGAACTTGATCAAAAGTTACTATGACAATCATGTCATCGCAAGAGGCTACCCAAATCGCTTTGGCTATGAACATTTTGGCCCACCCCTATAGCCTGACTTATCACCACTAGACTTCTTTTTATGGGTCTACAGAGATCAACCAAACACCATAGGAGAGAAGAAAACAGCAATAACAAGTGTGATAAGGTTGATTCCAACAGACCAACTTAAGCAGGTTATTGCAAATTTCAAACAGATTTTGTTTCATTGTCTCCTCAGATGGCCAACATTGTGAGAACCTCATCTTTTAATTTCCTTTATTCTCATGTGTAAATCCTGAAATAACCCTGTAAGTAATATGTCCAAAATATACCTATATTTACATCTAAAATGATAAAATGCCAATATAATTATAGCGTCATATAACTCAGCAATACTCTTGGTCACCACAATCTTTAACAAGGAAAATCCATATTAAAAATTTTGTTAAAATATTCTAGAGTGACATCATTCAAAGAACAGACTGCAAAATTGGTGATTTTCCTGTGTTAAACTGAGTGTCTTCCTAAACATTTTTTTAGAAAAAAGACCTGATTTTACTCATAAATTAACTTTTCAGCGTACACACTAATTTTTTGTAAGAGTAGGCACATGTACTTTTTATGTATAACAGTTACGCTTTGACAAATACGTGATATTTAACAATAGTAAAACTAGTCGGATGTGGCAATCCCAAAACTTTCTTCTATCTCACACAGGTTTCGCATACACTAAAAAGAATCAGCACCAATTTATATCAAGGTCTAACTGAAACTCAAGTTTTATTAAATTCCGTGCAATATTTCTTGAGATATGACTATTGCTAAAATCGTGTAAATCCTGCAAAATGCTGCATAGCAGCGGCACCTGCAGGGCGATTTTTACCAAAAACTAATCAGCACCAATTTATATCAGGGACTAACTGAATCTAAAGTTTTATTAAATTCTGAGCATTAGTTCTTGAGATAGAGCTATTGCGGAAATCGCGAAAAATGCTGCATAGCAGCGCCACCTGCTGGGAAATTTTTACCAAAAACTGATCAGCACCAATTTATATCAGGGACTAACTGAATCTAAAGTTTTATTAAATTCCGTGATTTAGTTCTTGAGATAGAGCGCCCACAAAATTTGTGTCGCATACAGACAGACAGGAATAGCCCAACATTCGGCATTCCTGTATTAAATTCCGAGAATTAGCTCTTGAGATAGAGCGCCCACAAAATTTGTGTCGCATACAGACAGACATTTTCTAGAAACAGTCAAATTGTGTTCAGGACCTTCTAAAATGTATAAATCCGTTGAAAACCGGAAGTCGAAAATTTTCATGAATCCAATACTTTCTTCTTGTAAAGATAGTAAAAAGTGACAAATTAGAAGAAAATTACAGTAAAAATTTAATTTAAACTCCATGCAATATGCGAGTACCATACACTCCCTCAAAACTACATCATTTGGGACTAGAGATTATGTAGATTTTTGGTCACTGTTTTGGTTATATTTTTAAAACAGTAATTTGAATGTATATAATGCACTTAAAATTATAACATATGCTTATAATAAAGTAAAATGTTAAAATAATAAAAATTAAGAAAATTTAAGAAATGATTTAAATATTAAAAGTACATAATTAATAATGCATAATTTAATAATGATGAGATGAAACTTTTCTAATTATTTATTCGATGAGATTCGTCTCATAAAAAGGTACACTAATAATTTACATAAAAATCTTAAAATAATGAAGTTTTATTTTATGTTTAGCCAGACTAACTAAAATAGCTTGATTAATATACAAATGTATTTGGTAAAAAGATCATAATCGCAACTGATATCAGCGCTATCGCGAATTTTGTCAGAATTAAATTTATACTTCCTTCATGAGAAAACATGAGTTGTCATATTAACCAGAATAACATTAAAATGTGTACAGAATGATATAAAAATAAAACAAATCTTGAATTTTTTCCCCACATTTTAACTAAGTTTCAATGTTTACTTCTGCAACAATGTGCAAATTTTAAGCATTTGTGGATGATTTTAAAGTTGTGGATTTGAAGGAATCTACTGTATATAGTGTAAGAAATATCACAATTGTTGTAAAATTTACAATGGTACAGTTACAAAAAAATTTACGTCAAGCATACTTTTATTTAGTGTTTAAAATCAATGAAAGAAATAAATGTAACACGAATGCATGAATAGAACACATATTTACAGTCTACTTGGGCCAGATATAAGAGAGAGCAACAGGGCCTTATGAGCTATGCAACAATATTTAATTAATAACAAACACATACTTTTGGTGAAGCTTTCTCCCTGCTAGATGAGTTGCTGAACAGAGCTTTCTCAATTTTACTCGCTAGCGTAGATTTCTCCAATAGTCGAAAAAATATTGCTTGTGTATATGATTCAAATAGACCCATACACAACATGCAATATTTATTCAACTTGCCACAATGGCATATAGAGGCAGTTCCCATCAGAACACAGCAGTATCAGCTGTGCTAATACAGTTCCTGGCAATGTCACATGCTGGCGCACAAAATCAGTGGTGTGGAGAGTGCTCCCATTTGGAAGGAAAGACTGGTGCCCACACAGTGTCTCGTCAAATGGAAGCTGCACACTTCGGCGAACCCAATGCCTCCAGGACTTGGTCTGATGCCTACATCCTTCAAGGGGCATAAAAATTAACAACAAAACTGGATCTAAAAAATTCATTAAAAAAAGTTTAAAATAGAAATAGATTATAAAATGTTCATTTAATAACAATACACAAATATACTACACATGAAGTAGATGATCATTTCAGGATCTCTCTATAAAATATTGTTCATTGAATTAAAAATATATTTGCACACTTTTCATATTTATTTCAAAACAATCTTTTGTGTTTTTTTAATACTGAGTAAATAATTATAAAATTGTTTTCTTATCTATTACTAAAATAAAACTATACTTAATTATCTTTAAGAATAAATAAATTAGAGTGGATCTGTTTTTCCCATTGGGAAGTTTACACCACTGATGATTGTTGGACTTGCATAACTAAAAAAAAAAAAGCTACATAAATTAAGCTACTGTTCGGTTGATATTGAATATTTAAAATTCACATCATGAAGGAGTTTTGATGATGTAAACATATACTAGAACTTTTTTAATTAATATATTGTTTAGATGGATAGAAAATAAAGATCCTGGGCTGAAAAGTAATGTAATATACACACACAGTGTATCACAACCCATATGTTAAGTGAGAAATAATTATCTTCTTCAATCAAAATAGATCTTACAAATTATCACACAAACTATAAAAACAAGTTGGAAATTGTACGTCAAACTTGACAAATGAGATGCGTTCGTACTATAACTAGTTACATAAATATTCAGATCTTTTCTGATTTTTAATTCTGTGAAATGAATTATATAGTCTGCAGATTAATTTCTGTAATAAAATAAGTATCTTGGTCGCTTGACGATTAAACCTCGGAAGCTCCTATAACAAGAAAGCACCGATTTAAAAAAAAAAAAAAAAAATTCAAATTTCTTAATATTATTATTAATATTTCCTAAAGTTATGATTCGATTTTAATAAAATCTGAAATGTCTCGACAAAATTCTGCAAAGATAATATATTTTAAATTGCAACCCATTCGGTTGGGTAGTTTTTGCGTTGTTATATGCGGACGGACGGACAGACCAAGCGACGACAATAGGTGCTACGTATTTATATAATTACGAACGCACCTAAAAATAATGTGCCAGATCTACATTTGGCACACTGACTAGAATATCAGGAGTAAAATAATGTGATAAATGGTGAAAATTTGATTGCTTTAACTGCTTGCTATAAAAACAAGCTATCACTGGCATTCAAAACAGAGGCATTTAGTTATTAATTTATATTAGGTTGAATAATTCAAAAGGAATTAATACAAATGGTAATTTTATTCACTTTTAGCAGTTTCATGGGCCAGTCATTTCTTCAAAATATTTACTGCTGCACTGTTATGCTAGCCATTTTGAAATTTCTTGATGTAGTTTGATTATGATAGTAAGAAAGTTTGGATTATTCAAATAAGAGGTGAGTTTTAGTTCAACATATTCCATACAACAATTATTCTGAATAAATTTTCTACATTTTTCTTCAAAATAATGTAAAAATTGTATACTTTTTTGAAAAACAAGACCAAATAGGATAAAAGAATTAGACAGCTAGGCTTAACAAAAAAAAAAAAAAAAAAAAAAAAAAACTATGGTAGATGTGTCAGTAAGACACCCTAAGGGAATTTATTTTACATTCCAGTTTTATTTATATTAATCTATCAACAATATTTAACCATTCTTTTACACATCCCAATGTCAATAGAAATTTAATTGTGAATAACAAAAATAAATCAAAACACTCAAAATTCCAGTAATGGACACCACCAAAAAAAAAATACAGGGTAATTGTTTTATGATTGTATTTAGAACCAGAGTTTAATGAGAGTACACCAATGAAACAAAATTAAATAGTCATTTTTAAATAAATTTAATAATTAGTATCCATAAAATATTCAATGAGAATAATTCATTGTTTAAACTAATTTTGTCATTATTACAAGATCTATACTTTAACTAATTTAAATAGAAGATTTTAAAATACTAAATTTTTTAAGTATTAAACTTTATCAAAGTATTGCGACAATGGGAGGGGGAGGGGGGCTGTTAAAGAAGTTAATAAATTTTGCAAAAAAATTGTCTGAGAACTAGTGAATGGAATCTTATTTCCCATTATTCTTAACAGTTAAACTTCATCAAACTACTTGGTATAATACCTGTAGTAATTAGCATTTCAAATATGAAATAAATGAAACTGTGGGTTGAATGTTTTAAATACTAGTAAATAAAATGATTAAAATAAAACTGCAGACTTGACATTTGAGGCCCCTGATCTGCAGATTAACTAGTTTTATTACTGTTGTAAATTTAATTAATATTATAGTTGTCGAAATAGTTTCTCTTGTACACTAAGTATAGAACAAAAAATTTACTTACTCTTTCTATTTCGATAACTATTTGATCTGACATGAACCTACATTTTGAATATTTAAATGGGTCATTCCATGGTAACCTGTGCTACATTTAGAGTAATTAATTTCAGTAATTTTAATAATATAACACCAGAAAGTATTCAAAATGTAAAGTTGAAGTGATTTTTTAATTAAACCGATTCAAACCGAAATTTGGATGAAAATTACCCAAATTTAGTGTTATTTCTTGAACAGCGGCAATTAAACTTATTATGATAACTTACGTTCTTTTTTCAGTAACGTAAGTTACCACAGTAAATACAATTTTCAGAGTTCAAGAAATAGCACTAAATTTAAGTAATTTTCATTTGGATAGGTTTAATTGACAAATTACATCAACTTTACATTATGAATATTTTTTGGTGTTATATTACTAAAATTACTAAAGTCAATTATTCTAAATATAACGCCAGTTACCATGGAATGACCCAAATAATAGATGAAAATCATTTTGTTTTAATAAATTCTACAAAATATTTCACTTGCTGAGACTAAGTACTCAATACACCACAATTTAACATGTAACAGATCTGTGAAATTAATAAAAAAGAGTAAGCAATTCAGAAAATATAAAGGCCAATAAGATATGCTTTACATTCATTTGTGTTGGTATAATCATCATTCATGTAAAACAGCATACAATTTCTAGGAATTTACTTTACAAATAACCTTTCTTTGACAAAATTACAAGAAACAAGACAAACTTATTGCAAATTTAGAAACCTTTCTCTTCATATAGATTTGTTTTCTGTGGCAATTTCTCAAACCTCAAACAGATAAATTTATCTGCTGTCACTTTGAAACAATTGATAATACTCATGAGTCATAAATAATAATAATTAAAAAAATATATGTAAAAATAAAGCACAGTGGTCGTAAACGATAATCATGATTATAATATACTATGCAAGCTTTGATTCTCGCCAACCAAACTCAAAATACTGCCAAGTTAGTGACCTACGTCATCTAAAGTAACTGGGAGAAAAAAAATCACCATTTTAATTTTCTTCACATGCACTACTATATTAGCATAGCTAATGAACAAACAACAACAGAACATGTATCAAGGGTGGGGAATTGCAATTTTTTATTCGCCACTGGTGAGTGAATTTTCTGACAGGGCGAATAAATTTTTAGAGAGTTTTAAAAACTGCAGGCTATAAAAGGTATGCCGCCAAAAGCTTTTTTTATTTCATTTGTATACTTGTTAGCTGAATTTTGCATTTCTCCACATTATCACAATATAAACATGGTGATATGTTCTATCCTAAACTTTCCTCTATTGTACATATTTCTTAATTTTATAGAAAATAATAATGAAAAGGTACTTTTCGGTTAGCCGGGCGCCAGTGAAATTTATATATCTATGTATACATATATATATACATACACACATTTATATATGCATGTATATATATATGCATGTATATATATATACATATATATACACATACATATATGTGTGTATGTATACATATATATGTATATATAGATATATACATTTCACTGGCGGCCGGCTAACCGAAAAGTACCAATGAAAATGCATTGTAGCAATGGTAATCATATATTTTTGCAATCGCGTAAATTTTGCTATAGCAATTTTCAATTGCATGTTGCATCTTGCTGCCTGCTAAAATAAATCCTTGGCTGGTAAGATTTTATGGAAATTCTTCAACCTTGAACATGCATAGACGCTAAAACAGAAAAACTGTGCAATTAGCATGGCAAAATACAATTTAAAAATTCATTTGCATTTTTGTAGAACAATTGCTTTTTATCCCCTTATTTGAATTCCCTCCCTCTTGATATTTTAATCCGAAATACATGGTAAAATTAAGAACAGAATAAGGCACATTCTAGAACCAAACATTTTGTTATTTTATTTAACAGGGTCGAATTCGGTTCAAAACGCCGACTTTGAAAGTACTTTCTGAATGATTTCCCACCTTTACCAAAAAATTTAAAAACGTGTTTCAATTACACAAGTTTCTGAATATGAAACGTACATTATTAGTAAAACCAAGGCAGACTAGATCTACAGGCATATTCAATTGAGATTAATGTATGAAGCTTCCCGCCAGAGGACTCTGATACCCTGCCCAAAATTGAAAATTGACTTTGACCGTAACTGAAACAACCTGGGCTGGGTTGAAATGTAAACAAACACCAAAATTACGTCACGTCGCCATAGTTACGTTTACAACTCTTCTAACACTCCAATCAAGATTAGAAATGACAGCGAATTCCAATAACTGTTCATTTTTCGATTATTAAAATAGTATTGCAAGGGAAAATATGGTAAATTGTTGCGTTAATAATTGTAAATCTCAAAGTGATCGTAGCTGCAGTGTTCGAGATAACGGCGAAAAATTATCGTTTCATAAATATCGTTTTCTTTTCTTTTTTTTTTTTTTTAATCGGTTATAAAAAGGAAAAAAGTCGCCAAATTTTAGGGATTTTTTCCTTTAGTGGTAACCTGGCAATTGTATTAAGTTACTGGTTTGGCGCGGACTTGAAAATCGCGCCAATCGAAAAGTCGACAAAGATCGATGCGTGAGTGTAACACATCTGTTCCTTTACGAATAAATGATAACATCTTTATGGGTTAAATTCTTAATATATCGTAGTTTTGCGTAATAATTATTTTCCTGAAGAACAATCTGGTTTAATTATAGGCAAAACCAATATCTATAATTTTTTTAAAACATAGTCAGAAAGAAATATTAATACCAAAATACAATCAATTTTATTATTACTTATTTTAAGAACATTGTAGAATGTTTTGCTTAAAGCAGCAAACTATTGCTTTAAATGTATTCGTGTAGCTAGTGTTCTCCGTAACAGTTTGAGGTCTCAGAATTTATATAATGTTCCTGATGATTTTTTTTTTTTTTTTTTTTTTTTAAATATTTTTCTTACAGAAAAACAAATGTTTGAAGTGTGTTTTAATTTTTATACTGCACAATAATCTCACACACTACAGGTGTCAAATGGCACATTTTAAAAGATTTCGATTTATGATTTTTCATTGAAACAATTACAAATAATTTTTAATACATTGAAGACCCCCTTTTTTTAAAGCTTATTCAAAAACTACAAGCAAAATAAACATAAATAAAAACTTTAAAAAGGTGACATTGACAACGGTAGAAATAGTGTTAAAGTATCGCATGCAATTATAAACAAATAAGAATCTAGCAAACCTTAAAAATTCATATTTGTTAATGTAGCTATAAAATACAACAATCCTTACAAAAAATGTTTATAAATAGTGTGAAATTGAATGATATAACTATTTAATTCATTTATTTGAAAATACGATTAATGTATCTCAAACTTCGATAATGATAGAAATAAAAGCCGTTATCTGGGCAGGGTTTAAATGTAAACAAAGACCACGTGGTCCAATGAAATGGTTCAGGGTTTGAAGTTTAATCCGGCTTCACATTTTCGGCGGTTTTTGGCGAAATGATCGGGCCGTATATATATTATAGTAGGCCATGGTAAAACTTAGCAAACAATAACACGTGCAAGACAGAAATGTCTTTTTAGCAACACTAACACAGATTAAAAGAATTGGTAACAAATATACAATTTATCAGATAAATATGTATACATATATATTTGAAATCTACGTGATGATAATAATAATAAAAATAAGATAAATAATTAAAGACAGCTGAAGGTATACTGAGATAATTAACAAAAAATAGCACGTGTAGGCAGGATAAAGAAATATCAAAATACAGAAAAAATATGCTAATCATTGTTACCTGAAACTAAAGAGAATATTGAGAAATTGATTAAATTACATAAGCATATGCAATAATAAAAATTAAATAAAAAACTAGTAAGCGAACGAGGAATCAGTACAGCAAAAGCATAAAGCAACAACTAGCGATTCGATTATATTATTTACGATTACGCCAACGACGCGCCGTTTTGCTTATTCGCTAGCCAAGACAAAAATATCGCCAAGTTAGTTACCTGATGATATCACGTGATTGATCACGTGGGTAACTAACCTCTGGTCTAACCGAGGGTCACGCTTCGCAGTTTTCTGTAAAACTTGATATTGTCCTATCTTGTATGTTTATCTATGCTCGGCAGGCACCTGACGCGACATGACACATTTGACTCGACATTCTGCTGTCTGCTCTAGAGATGCTTTTGCATGCGAAGCGTATGGAGTATTTGAACGGATATGCAAAAACATTTACTCTAGCACTTTGATGGATTTTTTTTATTATTAACTTTTAGCTAGGTGCTGGGTATTTTATAGGAAGTTAGATTAGATATTAAAATACAATCATTTTTTAACCATTAGTTTGAGGCCCCGGGGCAGTAGTTACGGGCCTGAAACGCTGAACTATTTATATTGTTTTAAGTGCAAATGTGTTAATGTTCCGCAATCGCTTCAAGTTTTTTTTTACCATAAAACTACTTTTAATAATTTAATTTTTCCTGAAATCCTCTACTTTCTGAATTCTTTATTAAAAAATAATTCATCTCACGTATGATTTAGTTAAAAAAAAAAGTAATCGCTAACATGTACCGTAATTTCCGGCGTATAATCTGCGGATCAAACAATTATGTTTAGACCCAGAAATTTTATTTAATAATTGAAGTAAAATATTTATAGCGATCTAGTATGTTCCATTATATAAAATAAAATTTCTGGGTCGAAACATAATTGTTTGATCCGCGGATTATACACCGGAAATTACGGTAATCAGGGTATACAATAAATATTAAGTAATTAATAAAGGCTCCAATTCTAATTTTTATAATAACAAGTGAAAAATCAGTGAAAATTATGTTATGTTGGCACAAGTATATAAATTTAGTTTTAGTTTTATCAAAAAAAAAAAAAAAAAAAAAAAGTAAGAAGTTTTTAGGTATTAAATGTTAAATGCACGGATATTTTTTAAATTTATTCATCTTTTTTTAAATAGTTTTAAAAATTCTTCGTTTTTATTTTCCAAACGTTCCTAAAACAGTTCCAAAGGCCGTAAACATCATATCGCTGCTAGAACCTACTATTTATCAAGTATAAAATTTCTTGAATTTTCTTAAGCAACTTTCGCATTCGGTCGACCTAGTTTATACACTGGCCTCCAAAAGTTAAGGTACAAGATGTTTTTCGAAGCTCACCAGACAAAAAATGGCAATCAGATTAATCTTCATAGTTTATATGAATGACAATAAGCTTTAAAAAAACTTATGCAAAAATTACCGCTACCACTTTTATTTTATAGAAAAGAATAGCTACTTGTGAATGAGAGAAAAATATGCAATCATGAAGCTTTCGTAATTTCGCGTGTAAGTTTTGTTGCATTCGAACTATTGTTGTCAGTTTTGTTCACAACAGCCACTAGAGTCTAGAAATGTCTAGAAGAAGTCGTTTGCCCGATTCATTAAGGTAGCGGACGGTAGGATGGATGGAAATGGGGTTGTCACAGGCCGATACTGCTAGACGGCTAAATGTGTCTCGCAGTGTAGTCCAACGACTCTGGGATCAGTATGAATCCGAAGATTCTGTGTCCAGAAGACATGTTCCAGGCCGCCCACGTGTTACAACACCTGCAGAAGACCGGTTTCTAGCTCATTCGGCCCGAAGGAGAAGACGCACTACTGTGCCGCAACTCATTGCAGACCACTTTGCAGCATCAGGGAGAAGAATCTCCCCTACTACGGTGCGAAGACGTCTTCACAATGCAGGTCTCTATACAAGGTGACCAGTTGTGTGTGTCCCCCTCAACAGACGGCAGAGAAGGGCCCGCTTATGTTGGGCAAGAGAACATGTTTCCTGAACCAGACAACAGCGGGCTTCTGTACTCTTCACAGACGAGTCCAGATTCACACTGGAGAGCGATTTAGGATGTCTTCTGATCTGGAGAGAACAATGCACTCGATACCATCAATCAAACACTGTCGAAACACACAGGTACAGAAACGGTGGAATCATGGTTTGGGCTGGGATCTCACTCGGAGGCCACACTGACCTGCATGTGTTCCATGGAGGAACTGTGACTGGTGCGAGATATCGGGATGAGATCCTTGATTCATATGTGCGCCCATATGCCGGTGCTATTGGCAATGGTTTCATTCTAATGGATCATAACGTGAGACCACACCGAGCTGTGGTTGTTGAGGATTATCTTGAGGATCACGGTTTGGAGAGAATGGAATGGCCAGCTCACTCTCCAGACTTGAATCCGATAGAACATCTTCGGGACTATCTTGAAAGACAGGTTGCGGCTTTAAGTCCTCCTCCAAGGTCATTAAATGAGCTGGAACAAGGCTTACTCCAAGTCTGGTCAGCGTTACCAATTTCGGTGTCCGACAATTTAATTGAGAGCATGGAAAGTCGATGCCGCCAATGCATTCAAGTCCGCGGTGGGCATATTCCGTATTAGAACCAGTTTTTTAATGTTTCTGTCACATTTTACTGCATAATGCTGCGATGTACTGATTTCTCCAAGAATGGAATTTTCCACCATGAGTGCTTTTTTGTTGTAATTTCATTTATACGTTTAACTTAAGTAAATTTCTATGTCGCATTTAATAAATAACGGTTTAACGCACATTCCCTCCAAATTTGTTGTTTCTATATTCATTCATTTGCAAATTAGACGCAAAAAACCGGTTGTACCTTAAATTTTGGAGGCCAGTGTATATCGATAGTTTTTATCTATGTAAGTTGCGAGTGTTACTGTAGGACAAATTTCTGATATTTTCAAATCAATAGATCAGATTCATTTTTTTCCCCTATTGGCCTATCCCATACAGCACAATAACGTCTTGAGGACATACGATGAACGTCATATGTAGAATAACGCCTCGTCCGTTGGACGTCCTACAATATCCCATCCATGTCCTGAGGACGTCCAGTGGGGAGCAAAAAGAGACTCCTATGCTCGTCCTGTGGACGTCATTTTTAGCCATGTATAGGATGACAATAGGACGCTCATAGGACGACATAAATAATACAATTGCGCATCCTCTGCTTGTCCGGCAAGCGTCATTTTTAGACGTTTATAGGATGCTCATAGGATCAGTAGTGGACGCTTTATATAAAAAAGAAAATTATTTTTTTAAATCGGGTGGGGGAATTGCCCCACCCTGCTTTACCAAATGATGCCTTGAATTTTTATTAATTTTATCTTAACTTGTGCAGTAAAACATTTTTATTAAAAAATAGTGGTAACCTGTACAAGTACCACTATTTTTAATTTAAATGTTTTAGTATGCACCACTGCACAAGTTAAGATAAAATTAATAGAAATTCGAGACATCATTTGAGAAGGGCAGGGCAGGGTAGGGCAATCTCCCCCCCCCCCCCGATTTTTAAAAATAATTTTCTTTTTTTAAGCTGCCCTTCCCAAATGATGTCTCGAATTTCTATTAATTTTATTTTAACTTGTGCAGAAGTGCACAGTAAAACATATTTATTAAAAAAATAGTGGTAACCTGTCCAAGCTACCACTAGTTTTAATTGAAATGTTTTAGTATGCACCACTGCACAAGTTAAGATAAAATTAATAGAAATCAAAAGCATTATTTAGGAAGGACAGCCTGGGGTAATTGCAACCCCTTCTGATTTTTAAATATCATCTGTTGTTTTTCCTTTTATTAGTTTAATGTTTTTGCAAATACTGAGCTGGGCTAGTTGAGCTAAAGCCGAAAGGTAGGCCTCCTTGCCCAGTTTGACTTTGACTTTGTTTTTGCAAATATAGTAATAATTCTTTATTAATAAATTATAATAAAAATATTCATTTGTAAATACGCATAAAAAATTATGTTGAAAAAATACTAGTTTGAGTGAAGAATCTGGATTTAACATTATATTTTTCTATCAGGTGAATTTTACCCTTTCCAAGCAAATCTGTATAAAATTTGTGATAACGATTTAGAAAATAACTTAATTAAATATTGTAGGTAATTTGTATATGAAATAAATTCAATTTATTTTCTTTCATATTCCTCAGGAATTTTTATTTAATACTGTTTTCAAATCTAAACCGGCTACTTTTGATACATTTTTAAAGTCATTTTCACCTAAAAATACATAAAATTTGCAGTTTTTAATTTAATTTTGATAAAAATAAGGTCAAATAGCACTTTCTATTTTTCTATGAAAAAAGCTAGGGTCTTTCTACACTGTCAAAATTTAAATTTTAATCTGATTTTTGGGATACAACAGCTTGAAAAGGCAGTCATCAAAAATACTAGTTACAATTCAATAATGGTATCATTTAATAGATAAAAGAAAAATGCTACAAATTTGTAGGTATTCAAATAATAACATCTGCAAATTTCATTTTTTACGAGCATTTAAACGACCACAATGTAATACATGTCTCATTCGAGAAAAAAGAAAAATGTAGTATAATTCTTAGGCATTTATACAGTTATGCCTGAAAATTTTAGGTATTTTTGTGAATGTGCAAGATTTCATTTAAAATTAAATATTTGAGTATAACCTAAATGAAATATCAACAAAATAAGTCCTCTCATAACAAAGTTTTTATTAGGTTATTTTACAGTTGTTATCAATACCAATTTGCTCAATCTTTTTTTTTTTTTTTTTTTTTTGAAGATAATATTCTATAAAAACAAAAAGCGATAAAGGATATTACCTATACCTACTAAGTGGCAAAGAAATAAGGATAACTCAGAAAGAAAGCAATTCTTTCTCAAATAATTTTTGTATTTCTTATAAATGTTTTTGTTTCTGAACTAATTACTTTTCAATAAAGGTAAAAAAAAAAAAAAATCACAAAAAAAACTTTTTTTAAGTATGTAAGCATTTAGCTCAATATTTACTTTAATAATTATCATTACTACTATTGATAATATATTAATAACTTCTATTAATAATCAATTATATACATATTACATTCAATTTAAATAAACCATAATTTTTTTATTTTATTCTTTTCAGATGCTTTGGTGAAAAAACTTGGTTGAAAATCCTCATGCTGATCAATTACCATGATACATGAATTTTAGCATCTAATTTTTACCATAAATCAAAGGAAAATAATAGTAACATGTGAAATATGAAAGCAATTAGGTAGACATTATTTTCAAGTACTATAATATAGTTCATTAAAAAAACTTGTTTTTTATTCAGGTAGAGTTTGTTATAGTATTTTCTCTTTTCTTTAAATTTTGATAGCTTGAAGTAAAAACACAAAAGGTCATAAGAATTTAACAATATTTATATTAATAACTTATAGATCATACATAAATTTTTGCATAAAATTAGCTCCAAATTACTAGTTTCAGAAAATGTGACGTCATGACAGGAGAAGGAGAAAAAAAACACAAAATTTGTGTTGCGTAATTAGTGGATGATGCTTTACATGATAGAAAAAAAATATATTAAGACTTGGACTATATGTTAAAGAAAAAAGTTACATATCAGATTTATAAAGTACCCAAATACCATCGTATTCAACATCTCTTACCTGATAACTTGTTCTGTTCTTGATGATGGTATTTTGAATCACTAAAAATTATTGTTTCAATGAAATAAGAAATATATACCTTCAAATCTAGTTATTTTATTTATGAAATTCTATTGAATTCTTTAATCATTTTTTATAGTAAATGTATAAAAATACTTTTGCAACATAAATCATTTTTCATAAAATACTTAATGAACATCTTAAATTGAATCTATTTACTTCTATTCAAATATGGATGTAATATTTTTAAATAACTATACAATTATATTATGCACTACTTTAGAATGCAATAATTCTAAGTTTTAAACAATAAAATTCAGCTTCTGCAGTGTATAAGTTTTGAAAAATTGTTAGAAAAATAAAACATACATAACTGTAAAATAACAACACCAACAAATATATTTAATATTTAATGTACTTTAATTTACATTTTTAAACTTTATTACAAAACATTTAGATTTTTTGCATGACATTAATTGTCTTTAAAACTTCTTCAATGTGTGCACTCAATATATTATTTTCTTTCTCAACAGCATCTGGAACAAATAATTTGTAAAAATTGATTAAAATTCAGAGTAAAATATCATTATGAATACAGAAGTTAAAAGAAAATAAGAAAAAATTTTAAACTCTTTTCACATAAATTAAAATATTTCTCGCTAACATTTTACTATTTTTAAATGATTTTTTTTCCATCGGATAGCTGAAATCGACTCTAACTTGGCTATTTTTTTTTAACTTTTTTATTTTGGAAGTTACTTACACTTTCAAAACCGGTTCATAAAAACTGCAATCAAAATTGGAAATGTAAAAAATACCCTGGTTAGAAATCTATCTCAGCTATCTTATGGAAAAAAATAAAATAAGAATGTTAAAATGCAAGAGAGAAATTTGAAAAGAATGCTCTCATAGGTTTAACATTAGCGTGTCAGTTTCTCTGTGTCTCCAGTGTAGACTCTTAATGCGCCTCTCCTACATTTAATTATACACATCATTTTTATTTTCTGAATAAATTTAGATACATTTAGAAATTTAGATATTTTTTATATCATTTTAGAATCATTTAGATATTTTTTAAAACATTTAGATTTTTTGCATGACATTAATTGTCTTTAAAATTCTTCAATGTGTGTACTCGATATATTATTTTCTTTCTCAACAGCATCTGGAACAAATAATTTGTAAAAACTGATTAAAATTCAGAGTAAAATATCATTATGAATACAGAAGTTAAAAGAAAATAAGAAAAATTTTAAAAATATTTTCACATAAATTAAAATATTTCTCGCTAACATTTTAATATTTTTAAATGATTTTTTTTTCCATCGGATAGCTGAAATCGACTCTAACTCGGCTATTTTTTTTTTACTTTTTTATTTTGGAAGTTACTTACACTTTCGAAACCAGTTCATAAAAAGAAAAAAAAAACTGCAATCAAAATTGAAAAAGTAAAAAATACCCTGGTTAGAAATCTATCTCAGCTATCCTATGGAAAAAAATAAAAAAAGAATGTTAAAATGCAAGAGAGAAATTTGAAAAGAATGCTCCCATAGGTTTAACATTAGCGTGTCAGTTTCTCTGTGTCTCCAGTGTAGACTCTTAATGTGCCTCTTCTATATTTAATTATACACATCATTTTTATTTTCTGAATAAATTTCCCCCTTGTAACAAAACTGAAGATCAACTGAAAATAGAAACAATTTCATGGAAATTTAAATAATTTGCTTTTTACGTATCAAAAAACAAAACTACAGAAAATTTTATGTTTTATACAACAAAATATTAATTTCTTTTTGCTTTTGTTGAAAATTTTGAACATAAATGCATGCCGTCTGCTATGTCATTCCCCAACCTATTGTGCAGTTTAAAACTTAAAAAAAAAAAAAAAAAAATTCATTCTAATCAAGCTATAAATAATTTATCTAAGTTAGACAGTTTATCTTTCAATGGGTTGGGTTGAGTTGGGTTGATTATTGACGGCCAATTATCTACACTAGGGATATAGGCCCGGGGGGAGTGCCCTTCGTGGGGGTCTTTCTAAGGGAACCTAATCCGTATTTACGCATGGATAAATCCAAGGCTCGAAGAAAACCACGAAAACTCCGAACGATTAGGCCGACGGGCGCGATTGGGATCGAACCCAACACCTCCCGTCTACCAGCTTCGAGGGCACAACCTCTCAGCCACTGGTGGGGCTGCTTTATCTTTCAATGGATGTTCTAAATAAATTTTGTCCCAAGTAATTATTGGTTCTATATTTTAAAACTTAGTTTCAAATGCTAAGCTTAGAACAGCCAAAGCAAAAGTTCTTTATCAACAGAATGACAAAATCAAACACATTTGAAAAATTCATTTACATTTGTTCTGACTGAAAATATTATAAATATCATAAATAACAATATTTTGAAAGTAAGTATCAAATATGTGAAAATATCAAACTTCATGATATTTTGAAAATAAACCAGATTATAGGACTATATCTGCATGAACTTGAAAAAGTTATTTTAACAAACTGTTTGATAAATGGCTTGATATAAAAATTTAAAAGCATAAAACCAAGCCGATAAAATATAAACAATTTTCAATGGACATGACTGTGGTGATAATAAATATAAATGTGTTGCAGGAATCAATATCAAGGTTCGTAAATATGATATTTTGATATGCAGTAGACTAAATCAGATCCGCCACCCTAAAATCTGCACATTGTTTTCGATGTAAACAATGAAACTTACAGTTAAGATGTAGGTGTAAGTTTTTTTTTTAAATTTTTATATCATTCTGTACACATTTTAATATATAATTCTTTTTGATATGATTCAACTCATGTTTTCTCATGAAGGAGTAATAAATTTATTTCTGAAAAAATTCTCTAGATAGGGCTGATATCAGTGGCTATCACAATATTTTTACAAATTATTTTATGCATTAATCAAGCTTTTTTGGTTATTAAGTATGGCTAAACATGAAAACTTTGTTATTTTAAGATTTTGAAATGAATTATCAATGTATATTTATAAGATTCACTGAATAAGAGTCTGAGTTTCACTGAATAATTCAAGAAAAAAAATATCTCATCATTATGCATATTTAGTTATGCATTATTAATTATTTACTTAACCTTAACTTTTAATATTTTATTTTTTTTTCTTAATTTTTTTATTTTACTTTATTGTAAGCATTCATTATGATTTTGAACGCATTATTAAATTCAAATTAATGTTTAAAAAATGTAAACAAAACAGTGACCAGAAATCCACAAAATTCTAAAATCTGCATAATCTCTGGTTTTAAGCTATGCAGATTTAAGGAAGTCTACTGTATATCCAATACTTTCAAAATAATCAACTTTTTGCTAATTAAAAATGTTTTCAAACTTAATATAAATTAAAAAATCCAGGAAAATGTTTATCTACAAAACGGCATAGTCAATAAAAGTTGAAAAATTCATTTACGCTTATTTTGACTGAAAATATCATGACAGAAAAATATTTTGAAAACAAATATCAAATATATGAAAACATCAAATATGATATTTTGAAAAGAAATATCAGATATAAATAACCCTGATCAACACAGAAATATAACATGTTCAATGTAGAGATCAGCAGCGGACAATTACACTGTGTCCGAGTCGTGCCATGTCTGGAAATTTCGGCCTGTGCAGACCCGTAAATTTAGGTCATATCTATGTCTAAGACAAAAGATAGCACTTCTCAAAGAATACTGATAATGAACATCAAATATCAAATATTTTCATAAAGTATAATTTTACTGCAGGAAAGTATATTAAAAAATATATAACAAGGACATACCATATATGTATAATTTTTATATAAATTGATATTAAGAAATAGTTAAAGAAAACTTACCAATTTTAGAAATTAATTTCTTGCAGTATTTTATGTAGAACTCGACCTTGTCTCGACCCTCCTCCATGTTGTTTGCTGTATCTTTTTAATTTTAATTTATCCATGCTGGGACTTTATGAATCCTACAATTTGTGTATACAAAAAAGAAAAAAAAATTGATATGCAAAAAACAAATTTCTCATAAAAGTTACATTTTATGATTATCTTATTTACTAGTTTATATTTAAAAATAAAATTTAATATGGGCAATCACATGTAGCATTAGGATGCTTCTGTTATCATTACATTTGATCTAAGCAAATTAGTACGAGTTTGATCATCCAATTCCCATTGCAATAGAAATTAATAATCACTATAAAAAGTACAAAATAAAACTGATATGCCTGAAATATCACATTGTTTTATTTATTTTTGGTCTTAAGATCAAGGGCACTTGCTGGACAAAATTAAGAGTAGGGAGCAAGAATTAAAAAAACTTTGCAACTAAGACTTTTTACAAAGACCTGTAGAAAGTAAAAGGATATGGAAAAGAGGAATGTTATTTCAAGAGAAGTTATATTAATAAGTTTAGTATAGTAGCAAATGAAAAATAATGTAATTTTTATGTATGATAAATAAAGAAACAATTTTTAATTATTTCATGAATTAAAAAAATAGAATAGAATTACAGCAGGATTGAATAACGTGTTTTTCCTAAAGAAATAAGAAAGTTGTATAATTATTGCAAAATTTTCAGCACACAGACTTTGAAATATTGCAATTTGGATAAACGTTTTATAAAAGATCTTTGCACAGAAATAGGAGTACATTTCACTACGTTAGAAAGAGGCTGGGTACATTTTACCGATTTTAAAAAGAGGCAGGACACATTTTACTGATTTTAAAAAGGGCAGAATACTGCACATTTAAATAATGACCTAGAGGGAACACTAGCCAAAGCTATGTTATTTAAAATGGAGAACATTAATATGAAATATACTAGACTAAAAATCTTGGCAGAATCCAAGAACAAGCGAGCTACCCGATTTGGCGATTTTTTTTTATGCGCGCCAACCGATAAATGTAAAACACAAACTGATAGCAAGAAAATCTCATTTATCACCTCGCCAAATCCAACACTGCCAACTTCCTCGCTTGTTCTTGGATTCAACCAAAATTTTGTCAGAACAGCTCATGCAAGACAGATTTTAAACACATTAAATATAAAAAATAACATTGAAATGTAACATAAAAATCAAAAAGTAAGTTTCTACTGACTTTTTTTTTTTTAACATTAAGAAATGAAATAGTGTGTTATCTTTTTTGTCAGGGGTACTCTGACACCTGAACCCACCGCCCCCTAAAATAAAAAAGCTAAAAACCAGGTAGTATTTTTTTAAATAAAAATTAGTACAAATTGCAGGTACAAGAGTGTTATATAGGTAGTCAACAACTGGATCTTTACCCTTGGGCTCCACATATAGGGTTCAGATTTGAAAATCCTAATTTTACAAAATTATTTTTATAAATATGTTATTCTTGAAGTAAAAAGATACTTCATCGTTCATTATAATTTTTATGAACTTTTGTTAAGCTAAATAATTTTATTGCTTAAATTATTTTATTAGTTGAATTTAAAGCTTATGAATAATTTTACTTGTTCTTAAACAATAAAATTGTTAATGTATTTTTATATCTAACACAACGGCTCCCAAACTATGGATCGCAAGCGATGTTTTGGCAGGCCACGTAACGATCTATCTTTAAAAATATACTGTTAACTTCGGTGAAAATAAAATAAACAAAGGTTTGTTTTATGATTATACCACATTATGCTTACAATTTACAATTACTTACATTAAAAATGCCTGTAACAGTTTCCGTGTGGTGGCTTGTTTGAATGTTTGCTTTATTCACGATAAATTGAGAAAATACCCTTACAATTCAGAACAAAACCCAAAAGTTAACTTTAAAAACTTAAAATTCGAAAGTTTACTTACCTTAAAAGCTAAAATGCAAGCTGTAAGTCCATAAAATATAATAGTAAACGATATATGATGAACAATCAAAACACAGAAGACGAAGAGTTTTGAAAAGTTGAAGTTGTTTCTTTTCGAAACGTGACAACTTGAGATTTGGGGCATGCGCATTGATAATTCCGCTGCTACGGATGTCCCCTGGACGAAAATGGATAGTTCATCCTGATTCTGACGTTCTCTGAACGTCTGAATTATGGCGTGTACAGGATCTGACGGTTGTAGGACCACCGGGATCTGTATGGGACGTCCAGAGGATGCTTTTGGTTGTATGGGATGTATCGACGGCCGACTTAGATTTTCCATGTGTGGGTAAGGTATAGTATATGTCCAACATTTCCGGCTCTGCAAACAAAATTTATACATAAGTTTTTTTCAGTGGGTAGACCGACTAGCTATTTATGTGATTCGAAAATGTGACAGAACACGTGACTTTCATACCGGCTGACCAGATAGATCTATTGAAATCATTACTTTTTTTACTCATAACCTAGATAGGTTGATTGACCGACTAGCCTTTGTCATATGATTGTAAGGGTGTAGTGAAATGCATTCTGAAGACTTAAAGTCCTGCCAACCAGAATTTTTCCGAATTGCTTTTATTAATCGGCCTACTGACATACTACAGAGACACTAATTAAATCTGCTGATAAGCCGACTGAATCCTTTTACCAAACATTGGGGGGGGGGGCAGCTGCCCCCCCCGTTCGCTACGCCCCTGATTCGTTCTAAATGCTTTTGAAAGTGTTAGATATTCAAATTCGGATCATTTTTACCTTGTCATATAAACACAGAACGCCGATGTTATATATGAAATTGTGCAAAAAAATAATCAGTACGAACAAATTAAAAATGCATATAATGCAATGGGCTTGCACGGGATTTTCCTGAAGTGATAAGTTATATCTTTTCTCCACCAGATGGCGTATTCCAGCGCTTGAATCGCCAGCGAGGCTACTGAAAAAGAAAGGCTACCGCGGTGCTTTATGCGTGTCTTTTTTTACAGACCGCGGGAGTCACGTGATGCTCGAATGCACCAATGCAGGTGTACGAAAAGAGCATCACGTCACTCTAGCGGTCTGTAAAAAAAGATAAGTGGAATGCACCACGGTAGCCTGTCTTTTTCGTTAGCCTCGGGATTAGTGTTCCGCTATCAGAGTAGCGACATACGGGATATAAAATTTGGTTGTTGAGATGATTTTGGACAAAAACGAATCGAGATCTTGACGATACTACCGTTATCGCCAAGTTAATGCTTGTTAACTTGCCACACTCTTCTAATCGAATTCATCAAGGCGAGTATCGCCAAGTTCTGGATTGTCGGTTTGTCATAATTTGGACAAAAACGACCGTCTAAGCACAGTCTGAGAATGCACCCTTAAAATCCGTTCAGATTAGGTCCTTTAAGGCTTAAGAAGCATAACTGACGTTTTGAAGTGGGCGACCCGGAACGAGGCTTGACTTCTCTATCGTGTTTGAGAACGTTAAGTCTTAGAGTTAAGTAACTTATATCCTCTAATCTGAACAATGTTTGTGCGTATATCGCCACTCTCATATAAAGACACCCTAACTGAAAAATCTTATTTTCACCTAACCTAGGGTGGCTCGATATGAGGGTGAGATTGTCCAAATAAATAATTTCGGGAGGCTTCGCTAAGCTATAGAGATGTGTATATCACGTGATCGTTACCGTTTTGAAAAGCTTACATAGCTGACCCCGCAGCTGTCCTACAACAGTAGCAAATAACTGTTCGTTATAAGAAAATATTACGCTGATAAGGAGGAAACAAGTTCTAAATGGATAGCCTTGCGACCTACGTTATAGGTACATCACAGGTTAACAAGACAATCTAATCCCACAAAAAAATTTGTTGGTCGTAGGTGACTCAACTATTCAACCATGAAGATAGAGAGAACTTATTTCTATCTCCATGTACTCAACTTGAGTACATGGAGATAGAAATAAGTTCTCTCTATCTTCATGGTTGAATAGTTGAGTCACCTACGACCAACTCAACATAAGATTAGCGGGATGCGGGATATAAAATTTGATTGGTTGAGACGATTTTGGATAAAAGCGCTGAGGCTCAGAGCATGTCTCCACTCTCATATAGAGACACCCTAGTTCTTTTAAATAAAAAAAAGTAAGAGAATAGTCAAATTTCTTATTTTCTGACAAGGTGGATGCTTGGAAAACCATATGGATACTTACGATCGGGTGGCCCGATTCCGTGATCATGAACATAACCTTTGTGAACTGCATGCAGGAGTTTTGACCTCAGAGGAGGTGTATGGTTTGGAGGGTAAAAAGCAAATTTTAGATTGGCAACACTGATTTACACATGGTGTATTGTTTACACAATTTTTGTTTGCTTGATGAGCTGAAGAAGCAGGGAATTTTAAACTACTGTAAATAAGTATGACCGTAAAAAAACGTGGCGATTTATCTGTTGATCTCTTAGATCTTCAAAATAAGGTAAAGCGAGATCCATCATTATATTATGAGGAAGTAAGTAAATTTAATACTTATTAAATTCAGCTAACACTGTTTATGTTATCTAATGCCTAGTACTTTTATTCATTAAGTTTTAAAAGAGACATCAGAAAATAATTCAGCAGTCTTTTTAAAGATGTAAAACAAACTGATATTTGGAGTTACAGAATATAGTCCATATTAAACTTCAAAATTTTCTTAATAAATTATAAATGTTTGAAGGGGAATTTTACTCTATCTACTGTACTGTGTGTATATGTGCATATTGAGTGACAAAATTTCAAAATGCGGATATGTCCCATGGCCTTTTTCCTTGAAAAGTAGCGATGCCATGCAGTTAATAAATGTATTAAAATCAAGGCTTAATTTCTAAGAAAAAAAGTACTGGAGCCCTAATATTCTGCAATACTAACACCTGTAGCGCCCCCCTCCCTTCTGCCGTCATTTCCGATCTGCGTATTTATATTTCATACATTATTTTCAAAAATTAAAGCATTGTTTTTTTATTTAGCAAAATAAAAATTTTAAATGCACACACCTGTGTATACTTAGCTATCAACTATTCAACTTGGGATGAGATGTTGAGATTCCAGATGGGAGGGAAAGGAATTGGTAATTTATGAATTGTTTTTAAGAAGCGTTGTTGCACTGGGCTCCGGAGCGCAGTATATATGAGCTCCGGTGAATTCTGGCCAATATTTAAATATTTATTAAAACAGAGAAGCACTCCAGGATTTGGAGGATTGGCAAGATTTGGGCTCCGGCGCAAATTAAGCCCTGATTAAAATTCTTCTGAGTTGAAACATGAATGTACATATGCAGAAGACACGAATCGTCATGGCATGACAGTATAGACCAATCGTATCACTGACCAGTTACTCGTAGATCAATCAGATCATAGTTGAGTTATTCATAGTTCATTCAAATTGCCTGAGTTCCTTTTTTATAAAATGGATCATAAACATGGCCATTTAATAAGGTGTCATTTTGCCTGTCACAATGTAAGCTGCCCTTTTCTTATACAAGCAAATACATTTCAGTTTAATAATAACAAAACATTATTTACATACCCTTCAAATTAACCTGAATACATGACTGTCATATTGCTTAAATTCAAGGAAACTGCTATTTAAGTAAGGAAGTGGGGACAAAATTTAAAAAAAAATGTGGTACCCAGAGACAAATATAATTTTGAGTACATGAGTGAAAAAATGGGGACTGTTCCCAAAAATCTGGTGCATTTAGTCACTGTAACATACTTTCAATCTGTGACAGTTAACATTGATAGTTTGGGGGATGGTAAATAAAAATTTTGATCTGATTGCAATTTTTAACAAAAATGAAATTTTTTCATATAGTAATTGCATACCAATGTATTTAGTTATCAAAACAATAAGACTATTATAATTCATTTTCTAAAAGGCTTTATTTCTCATTAACTTTAATTATTATTCATTATTAGTAATTGTTTTTGCTATTTTTAAAGAAACCTAATTTATTAGTTCTTAAAGATATTCAGAAAAATAAAATTATAAAAAGAGTGCTTTCAATTTAATTAATTAAAATTATTATTTTGGGAAGGGGGGGTGGATGGGATGAAATATTTTTATTAGAGTTAATAAGTGTAGTAGTAATAAATAATGTTTCATTCATATTTTTTTCTAGTTTTATAGTCATTATGAACAGTACAGATCGATTTTGAAGCTTTTCACAATGGAAACTCCTCCCATGATGAAATCTCCTATTTGTACTTATAATGAAGATCTTGCAGATTTAGTTGCCTTTTTAGCACAGGTAATTTTCTCATTTTACGTTTTAATTTTGTTTTAAATTATTTCGCTAATTTCTTCTAATAAAAGACATCCTGTGTAAGCTTTCTTTTAAATTGTATAATTTACTTTTATTGTTTTATTTAATTTGAAATATTTTATAGTGTGTGATATTGGATTGTCCTGAAAGTGCTTTCATTTTTTTTTCTTTCCCATAGCATGGATGTAGTAGTACTGCACAGATCATTTTAGTACTATTTCCGTGTTTTCCCCCAGCCCCCAGGTTTAAAAAGTGTCAGGGTGCTATTGGGTGGGAAAAAGCACTTTTTAGATTTGTAAGGGGACTTTTTAGATTCTTACAATAGGGTTTGTAGTGTCCTTTAAATTCTTTAAAAGTTCTTACATTTTTCAAAAGTAATTTTTGGTCTTTAAAAGTCAAGTTCTTATTTTTATCCAAAATTTACAAAAAAGTGCTTGTTTACTCTCCTATTATTTCTAAATCGGGGTTGAAAATCTTCTGTGTTTTGACAGATTTTTGCTTTAAAAAAAAAAAAAAAATCATCTAAATCCCTCTAAACAGTACACAAAGTTTAAAATCTTTATAACTTCCTAATTTTTTAAAACTTTTTCTGCTCTGTTTGTTACCTTATTGTAACAATAAATGATCAATCATCTAAACCCCTTTCTTACTAAACAGACAAAATTTAAAGTATTTTGATTTTTTTTTCTCTTATCTGTAAATTTTTAGTGTAGGTGTAAATAAATAATCAATCATCTAATAAATTCTCACCCCTCAAAAAAGTTTTGCTTTTCCCTTCCCCCCCCCCCTCCCCCAAAGCTCACAAAGTTAAAAATTTTTAAAAATATTTTCTGCTCTATTTGTTGTTTTACTGTAACAATAACATTAAATAATCATTTACAATCCTCCCCACGCTTGATATTGCTACTTCTTTCTTTGTCCCCTCCTCCTTTTTCTCCTAGCATACACAATTTAGTCTTTGAAACTTTTTAATTTTAATTTCTTTTCTGCCCTGATTATAAATCTTTAGTAAAGATAAATAAGCAATCATTTAATCAGCCCTCCCTCCCCCTTAAGATCACAAAGTTCAAAATCTGTAAAACTTTTTATGGGCAATTTAAAAAAACCTTTTCTCTTCTATTTTTTTTTTTTTTTTTTTTTTTTTTTACAGTAACCACTTATCTAAATTCTTCTCTTGCTCTGAAATTTTCAGCTCCCCAACCCCCAGTACATAGTTCACAAAATTGTAATATGAAACTCTTAAATATTTATTTTTTGCCTGTTCTATTTGTAACTCTGTAGTAATGTAAAATAAATAATCAATCACCTAATCAAGCCTTCCCCCCTCCCTGTCCCAGAACAAAGTACACAAAGTTAAAAATCTTTGAAACTCTTAAATTTTTATTTTTTTTTCCTGCCCTATTTGTAACTCTGTAGTAATGATAAATAAATAACCAATCACCTAATCGAACCTCCCACCGCCAAAAAGAAAAAAAAAATGGCCTCTTTATCTCCCTTCCATTTTGCAAAATTGAAAATTTTTAAAACACTTTACACATTTTACTAAATATTTTCTTCTTCATTTGTTACTTTTTTGTATAATTAAATAATTTTTTATATTGCCTTCCTTCAAGCACATAAAGTTAAAAATTTGTAAAACTTCACTTTTAAAAACATTGTTCTATTTGTTGCTTTCTAGTAAAAATAAATGAATAATAAATCATCCAAATCCCTCACCCCTTACACACACACACTCCTCCCAGAAAAAAAAAAGAAAAAAATTCTAGTCATGAGAAAAAAAAAAAAAAAAAAATTCTCTCTCGTTTTTGAATCTCAAATTTTGTTGCTTTTATCTCTGTTCCAATTGCAAGGCTTTTTATTGCTTCCATACAATTCATTCTACAAATTCACAATATTTTAGAAGAAATGTTAATGTCTTCCTATTATTCCTAAAATTTTCTAATAATTCTTTATTAATTAGTAATGAAGCCAGTGCTCATGGCATACATGCCAAGTGTCTCTCTTTCTTTTTTTCTTTTCTTTTCTTTTCTTTTTTTTTTTTTTTAAGGGAAACTCTTATTTTCAGTCTTTTGTCTCTTTCACCCTTACATCCAAAAATATTTCTTGCCTTTTGAAATGAAAATGAATTACTTTCTTGGCCACACTGTCTTGAAGGTATTTTGCAAATTCAGATGAAAATAACATTTATTTTATGAGGAAATCAGCATCGATACTACCATTCATTGGTTTGGTTTTAAAGCAAGAAAATATTCAGCTATATAGAAGGGAAGTTAAAATGTAAGAAAGTCAAAGAGTTTAATTTTTAGGAGATAATTAATAGAGGTACACATTTGTGTACCTCTTGTCTGAAGAGGTTAAAGAATTTTTTTCGATATCGAAATCTTCTGCTACAATATATCCCCTGAAGTAAATTTAGATTTCTAAACCATGAATACAGTTTAAAATGAGTATGGTAGTTATCTTCATGTTTAGATTTTAAGTGATTAATGCTGAAGAAAATATTGTTTTATATTAAGACTTATGCTAATTCTTAAAACATATAAATTTCTTTTCTTGTTAAAAATTTAGAACAAATCTGTTCCCTCTTTTTCCTGCCTCTTTTACAATTTTAATGTTTAGGTATATTTGTAAATTGCCCACTAATTGAGAAAAATGTTAGTAGATTTTTCCTTATTTTACCTTTTCAAAGTTGGCAGGCATGGATGTTGTGATAGTGCACCATAGTCAAATTGCAGTTTGCACTATCTCATCTCCCTTATACTTCTTCATTGTTCATAACTAGAATCAATATCCACTATTTCAGGAGTGAGATTCTTTTATTTTTAGTAGATTCCTTTCTCTTATTTTAAAATTTCACATAAATCATCCAACCCCCTTTCTGAAATTTCTGTTTTAATGCTTTTGTCCTCCTTCCATCAACATAAAAAGTTTCAAATCCTGAGCTCTTCAAGTTAAAAAATAAATTCTGCTTTATTTGTTATTTTGCAATAATAATAGTTAAATTAATCATGTTATCTCTCCCTTCCAAAAATTTTTACTTCCCCCTCCCCTTCCTTTTCCTGCAGCACAGTAAGTTTGCAATCTCTAAAATTCCTTTTTAATTTTTCTGCCATATTTTTTATTTTGAAGTAACTTTAAATAAATAATCAATCTTCTAAATTTCTACTGCCACATGCCGAAATTTTTGCCTGCCCTCTTCATTTGAATGTTTAAAAGTTGTATTTACAAAATGCATGTTATTATTCATTAGTTTATTCAATTTGTAGGTCCTTATTTTTTTTTTTTAACCCTTGAAAGTCTTTAGAAGTCTTTGATTTTTATCAAAGGAAATGTGTATGAACCCTGCACAGGCATTGTTTTTATTTAATAATTTTTTTTTTCCTTTCTGATTTTCAAATGCATTTTTAATATTTAAAATCCAGGACGTTCTTTTCAAGACACAACAATAAGTCAGATTTGACTATGAAAGCAAAAATTTTTTAATACAAAAGGCAGTAAGGTCACAATTTTTTTGACCGAAGGTCAAGAAAGAGCTACTTTTTGGATGAGGATCGATAAGGGTGCAGTTTATTAAACCAAAGGGCAGGCAGGACACAGCATCTTCCTGAAAATGTCTGGGTGAAAAGTCTGATTACTTAAAAGAAATTTTTTATAAGGCATTTTAGCAACTAACAAAGCAGCTTGTGTTGTTTTACTAAAAATTATCAAAATTTTGAAATGTTTGCATTTGTCCATTCCATGAGGACATTACTAAAACTTTTCCACAAAAGTAGCTTTGTACTTAAAGACATGAAAGCCAAAAGTTTTAAATTAAATGTTTTTATACTAAATCAATATTTATTTACATTTAATACAGCAGCATCATTTTCATATTATTTTTTTTAACAATGTGGGTGTGACATTTCTGGCACATGTTGTTATTTTAAAACAGAAGAATGGATGATAAAATTCATTATATTTACTATTATAATTATTGGTTCATTTATATAGTGTTGATTTTCCTGTGATTTAATAGTTATTATTAGCAAAAGGTTATATATATATATATTTATTATTTATAATATATATATATATATATATATATATATATATATGTATTTTTTTTTTTCATGAAGAACATTACAGAAAATTATGTGCCAATTGTATTGTTTTATACTACTGAGACAGTAGTAGAACATGCTTGCCAGAATGGATTTGAAAAATTTTACTCTGAAAATTTCTCAGTTCAAAATGCATTGCATTTATGGTAGGCTAATAAGAATAGATTGATGAGGACCAATTTAAAGCCTCAATTGATTCTGATTGGCACATAATGGTTTCTGATATTGCAGAGAAGTTAATTTCATCGAAAGCAATTATTTATGACCATTTGAAAAGGCTTGGGTTAAAAATTATACAGTAGGTGATCGGTTAACGAACTTAATCCGTTCCAAAACAATGTTCGCTAACCGAAATGTTCGTTAACCGATCATAAATTTAGTATAGATTTGTATGGGAATCCAATTAATTAGTTCTTAAAAGCTAAATAATATATACAAATTAATATAAATTCTCCCTAATGTAATAATAAAAAAACAAACTTTACATATATGCAGTATTTTCCTTCCTTCAGTCATGCTTCCTTTACTTTAAAAAAATAAATTGCATTCCCTTTGTAAAAACTTTTAGAATCGTCTTCATTGACTACAGCATTAAATCATATCAATTTATCACTTTGATCTATCTAAAAATCCATTAGTTCTCTAAAAGATCGTGTTTACTGCAATGCCCGATAAAGCTCAAATGGAGCCTAGAGCCTGTTAATAATTTAGGACCTAAATTTCAATTGAAATATTTTAGAAATTAAAAATATAAAAATTGAACGTTTTTAATATGTTCATTCTAATTTGGGGCTCTAAAATTTAGGGCCCAATCCCCCGGTAGCCCATGAATTAATTAAGCCATAAAAATGCAACTGTTAAAATGTTCGGCAATTAGATTAAATTAAAATACAACTCTGTAAATCTGAAACACAGCATTGCTTCTTCTTGGCTTTGTTTTGTAAAGTGTTCGATATCCGAACATAAAAATCTCTCGCGAAAGTGTTCGTTAACCGATCTGTTCGTAATCCGAACAGTTCGTTAACCGATCACCCACTGTACTTGTAATTCCCGTGACCTAAAATATACTTGTTTCACATAATTATTCAGTATGCTCTGTAAATGTAACCAAAACAATGCACTTTTGGAAAAAAATGCAAACTGGAAATAAAAAAATTAATTATTCAGTAATGACCAGTGTTGGGCACGCTCACGAAAAAAATGAACAGTTCAAACTCAAGTTCAATTTCTCAAAAATGAGCCAAGTTCACGTTCAAACTCAAAATTTTTCAAACGAACTCGCTCAACTCAAACTCATTTATGAAAGTGAACAAAGTTCACTAAAAACTCGTTTCTTTTTTTTTTTATATTAGAATTTTATTGTCCAAATTTATATAATTTTGTGAACTAATCTTTTGGTTATTCGATGTAAGGGCCCGACTCCCTGACACTCAGTCCGAGCTTGGTTTGGGGATTACTTTTTTCTTGAGGTTCGGACCCAGATGGGCCGGGACTAAATTTATTTTCTGGGCCACGTCGGGGCTGGACTGCAGTCTTCTTGAGCTCTGAATATGCAGAAATTTTCAGTCCCAGCTCATAAGAAAATCTCTGGCCCATCCAGTAAAATTTGGCCCAGCTCAATTTTTTTTTCTTCAAAAAATGCACGTATTTTTAAATTGCCATTATTCCACAATTAAAATTGGTATATATTTTTACTTTCTTCTATCTATAATAGAAGAAAGTATTGTAATCGAAATTTGTTTCTACTTCCGGTTTTTCGACGGATTTACTCGTTTTAGGGGTCAGAGATTCCAAAAAACATGTTATTACAAAATGTCCGTCTGTCCGTCTTCATTGTATCATTGAAAAGTGTATGAAGTTATGCTTCAAATTGAACCTAATTTTTTTTCTATGTTTTTGGCTATGGCAAGCAGGTTCTATTAGAATTTGGGGATATTTCGACGAAAGGGGGCGCTGTGATCGATATTTTTGTTCTATTTTCACTATTGTACCATCTAAAAGTGTATGAAGTTATGCTTCAAATTAAACCAATTTTTTTTTTCTATGTTTTTGGCTATGGCAAGCAGATTCTATCAGAATTTGGGGATATTTCGACGAAAGGGGGCGCTGTGATCGATATTTTTGTTCTATTTTCACTATTGTACCATCTAAAAGTGTATGAAGTTATGCTTCAAATTAAACCAATTTTTTTTTCTATGTTTTTGGTTAAGGCAAGCAGATTCTATCAGAATTTGGGGATATTTCGACGAAAGGGGGCGCTGTGATCGATATTTTTGTTCTATTTTCACTATTGTACCATCTAAAAGTGTATGAAGTTATGCTTCAAATTAAACCAATTTTTTTTTCTATGTTTTTGGTTAAGGCAAGCAGATTCTATCAGAATTTGGGGATATTTCGACGAAAGGGGGCGCTGTGATCGATATTTTTGTTCCATTTTCACTATTGTACCATCTAAAAGTGTATGAAGTTATGCTTCAAATTGAACCTAATTTTTTTTCGATGTTTTTGGCTATGACAAGCAGATTCTATCAGAATTTGGGGATATTTCGACAAAAGGGGGCGCTGTGATCGATATTTTTGTTCCATTTTCACTATTGTACCATCTAAAAGTGTATGAAGTTATGCTTCAAATTAAACCTAATTTTTTTTCGATATTTTTGGCTATGACAAGCAGATTCTATCAGAATTTGGGGATATTTCGACAAAAGGGGGCGCTGTGATCGATATTTTTGTTCCATTTTCACTATTGTATCATCGAAAAGTGTATGAAGTTATGCAGATAATTGAACCAATTTTTTTTTCTGTTTTTGACCATAGCCTGCAGGTCCAGGTTGAATTCGGGGATATTTCGACGAAAGGGGGCGCTGCCATCGCGATTTTTGTTCGATTTTCATTATTGTATCATCGAAAAGTGTATGATGTTATGCAGATAATTAAACCAAAAATTTTTAATATGTTTTTGGCTGTAGCCAGCAGGTCCTACTAGAATGTGGGGATATTCCGCCGGAAGGGGGCGCTGTGATAGCCATTTAAAGATTTCAAATTCAAAAAGATGTATAAAAAAATTAGAAATCCTAAAAGTTTTTTCCGTTAAATGTTTGGCCTTGATCCGGAGAATCCGGAGCAGTTTTTGTTTTGTCTCTATATTAAAAAATGGCGGAGATATAGCGGTTTGAAATTTTAGGGTGGTTGACATTTTCAAACAAGACAGCAGAATTCATCCATAAAGGGGTTTAATTTATGAGTTTTAGTTAACAGGGTTTCAGCAAATTTTCTTTCATTGTTGTAACCATTGTTGCTATTCTTAAATGCTTAACACTATATATTTATATTCGCCAACGTCAAATTCTCGCCAAGCTTGGCGGCAATTGACGAAATATCGACAAATTTGGCGACAAAAATGTTGCCACAAATGAAGCCAACTTGACTGTAGAAGACTAATTTGGCGATATTCTCATTCAAATTCAATGTTGACGAGAACTGGGGATGAATCTTCTTTAATTGGGTTCCACGCATTTTAGCTTCGTGTTTTCCAGTAAAATTAGCTAAAATCGTAAAGCCAAGGAATAGGGAGGCTATCTGTTCCGGTTGGTACAGGCCAAAAGAACTTTTCGTAGTTCAGTATATATCAGTTCATTGCATCCCGGTAACCCGATGATTCGCTAGCAGCTGACGTACAACAGAATGACGAAAAATATTAATTTTATTGGTGATGTGAGGACGAAATTAGAAGTATTAACATGATTGAGATAGAAGAAAGTTTTGGGATTGGCACATCCGACTAGTTTTATTATTATTATTATTTTAAGATGGGTAGATAAATTTCTAGGCAATAAAATTAAAATACGGTAAAACCTGAGAAAAAGAACCTGCCTATGACGGAACCCTGTGTTTAACAAAATAAAACAAAATGTTGATCTATATAAAATGAGGATAACAGTACTTGTGAAAAGAATGTAATGCATTTACAACAGACGATGAACTTGCTCATAGGGGAACTAAGACTCCTATAATAGGAGCTCTAAGGGGAACCAGCCCATGACGGATTTTTCTTCTTTCCTATGCAATTCCGCCTTAGAAGATTTTATTGTATAGAATTTTTATTTTTAAGTGTCTAAGCCATAGAGTGTGGATTAACAATATTAATGGTAACTGTGCTAGTTACATATAATCAGATGCATTTAAAAAATAAATACCACACTTCAGAACCTGTTTTTTAACTGAAGAATATAAACATGATATAAAAGGTAAAATAAGTATTTTTATTTAGGACTTCTCGTCTTGTACAAGACACTTTTAACCTTATAGGCGTAAAAATCTATGTTCAGCCAGGTCGAGCTTAGGCGGGAATAGCTGAGCCAATTAATGTTTTGTGCAGATTGGACTGAAGTTTTAAATTTTGTACCTGACTTGATCAATAATTATTTTCAACGGGCCGAGTTGTGCTCGGAGTACTTCTGGCCAAACTTTGAACTCTTCTACCAGGCCAAAAGAAAAATTGTCTTGGTCGTGCTCGGCCTGAAAATTTCGTCATGTGCATTCCTCTAATTCAATGTATTTTTTTTTTATGCGTCGCATCTGCATGATAATTTGGCGTGTTTTTTCTTTAAAAATTAAAATTTTTATGAAATAATTGTATATAAAACGAAAGAAAAATAAAGTTTAAATCTAACGAACATGAAAGATATATTTTCAATCGTTCAATGGTACTAAAAATTTATTTTTATTATTTTGTTTTTTATGCTTTTTCATTTATTCAAAAAGGTGATTGTGAATTAGAATTATATCATTAGTTTTCATTGATTATTTTACATATATAAATAAGCATAGACACCGTCTCAGAAAGAATATATCTGTATCTTGAAATTAAATTAAATTTTATTTGTCTCTAATTTGTTAAAAAAAAAGGGTAAACTTTATTCATCCTAAGTAACTTAAAATGATTAAACACACAGAGAAAGAATAACAAAAATGCTTTTGTCAGGATAACTGTGTTTCTCCTACGCTTAATCCCCAGAAAAGAAAATTTTTTATTTTATTTATTTATTTTTATATTCATGCGTTTCAAATTTATGTTATACGGTAAGACGCATTAAAAAAATGAACTGTTTCATTTTCCGATTTTGAAATACATTGGTAGAAACTTATTTTTCAATATTCAATATTTATTAAATGTTAAAATCTCTGAAATTCTCTAGTGGGTTAATATGTTTAAAACAAAACTGCCTTGTAAGAGAAGTTCTAAAATAATCCCTAGTTTAGTTTATTTCATGTTTATGTTCTCCGTTTAAAAAATATCCCTGACGGCTCGGCCTACAGGCGCAGGTAGATTTCAAAGACTGAGACCGTGGGGCACCTGTTTACTGGGAATTGCAGAAGAAAGACCTATTTGCCATGATGGGGCAGTTGGGACCACCCACTTTGAAATATACCTATGCCTGTAGGCGGAGCCAGCAGGGATTTTTTTTTTTTTACTGTAAGAGTTGGTCTTATAAAAAACTTGTCAGTATAAAAGTTGTAGATAATATTAAGAAGATTTATAATAATTTAAGCGGATTTAATATCTTGGAAATTGACGAAGTTATGAATTTTTTTCTTCTGAAACCCCTATCCTTCCCCCCCCTCCTTGGGGGCATTTTTAATGAAATAAAAAATCTGTCATACATAAATTTTTGGCCCTTTTCCTAAAAGTAATAATAACTTTAAACGGATTCGACATGTATAAAAATTAAGAAGTTATGGGTTTTTTCTGTTTTCACGTCTGCTTCTAGGCGGAGCCAGCAGGGAATTTTTTTATTATTATTATTTATTTATTTATTTATTTATTTTTTTTTTGTCGTAAGAATTGGTCCTATAAAAAACTTGTCAATATAAAAGTTGTAGATAATTTTAAGGATATTTACAATAAATTTAAGCGGATTTGATATTTTGAGAATTGACAAAGTTATGAATTTTTCTCTTCTAACCCCCTCCCCTATCCCCCCTGAGGCCATTTTTAATTATATCAAAAATCTGCCATACATAAAATTTTGGCCCTTTTCCTAGAAGTAATAATAGCTTTAAATGGATTCGATACGTATCATAATTAAGCAATTATGTTTTTTTTTTCTGTGTTTACAACCCCCCCCCCCATTTCCCCCTCTTTGTTCGATTTTGCCCATTAATAAATTTGACCGAGATTTTTTGCCCCTTGATTTTATGTATCAGTTTGGAAGAGATTTGTGTAGAATTATTGCAGTGATCGTGTCCATAAAAAAGTGACATAGATAGATAGATAAAGTTTTGAACTGGGGGTGGTTTTGGGTTCTGAGAGTCATGATAGGCGTAGATCTGCAAAAAATTCCAATTTAAGGGAGAATGTAATAGGTAGTATTTCTTACGAAGTCTACCTGAAAGTAAAAGTATCCTCTTTAAAAAAAAAAATAAACAAACCTGCTAACAAAATCTAAAAATTAAAAAAAAAAAAAAAAAATGCGGGTGTAGAGATTGGTCTTAGCTTACCAATGAAAAAAAAAAAAATTATTTAAAAATTTTGAAATACAAACACGATATTATAAAATAACTGTCTCATAGGATTAACATTAGCGAGCGGGTTTTTTCGCTTGCGCAAACAAGCCTTAAGCAATTCAAAATCTCGCTCATAGAGAGTACTGCAACCGAATTACTATTTTGTGTGAGTCTGTAAATGAATGATTTGCACTCCATATTCTACAGAAAGATGTTTTAGTGAACCTTCAGAAAAGCATATCTATTATTATGTTTCAAATAGTAAAGAATAATTAAAGTTTCCCACAAACGATTTTTCCCCATATAGACCATAATATAATGAGGTGCTTTCAAGGCCGCAACCAGTCGGGAGAAGGGGGGCTTTGAAATTTTTTGATGTGGCTAATTTGCAGCTTGTCTTTGTCCGTTCTATTTTAAGGATATATAAATATAGACAGAAGAAGAAAGCTAGTCCCCACTGTCATAAAACTTTTGATTATAAAATTCTTAAATGTAATAAATGATTTAATTCGTATTGAAAGATTATGAAGTCTAGAGGGGGCTCAAGAAGTTGCTAGGAGGGGTTCAGCCCCTTTTGCCCCCATCTGATTACGGCCCTGGATTCTTTTGAGTGTCCCTGTAAACGAAGCAAAAATTCTATACACTCCATTTGCAATAGGGGACATTCCATAGGGAACTGCAATAACACATGTCAATTAAATGGCAAACAGAATATATTTACGAGAGTTAGAGCACGGACACAAACCGAATTCATAAGCATTTTTCAACTGTGTTTAATTATGCATGTAGCACTGAATAATTTTATTATAAAAATCATATTAGCGAGGGCTGAATTAAGTTTGAAATGTTTGAGTTCCTTTCTGTAAAACAAATCATCAAAAAAGAGCTTTTGTACAGGAGAGCGCGATTTTTGTCCGATGTGGTTTTAATGAGAGGGATTTTTTTTTTTTTTTTTTTTTTTTTTAAATAAATGTAAGTTTTATGTTATTTTATTGGTAAATTTCACATTTCATAAAAAAATGCTTCTAATCATATTTAAGTTATATTAAGTACGCAAAGCGATAAAAGAAAAGCTTCATATATGATTTTTTAAATATTATTAATCAAAATTTAAAATGAAATAATTTCGAAAGACTATTCCTAATATTTGATCAATAGTAAGAATAGGAAATAGAAAGATTTTCAATCGCCTGTGATTGTTAAATCCGACTCAGTGATACCACCCACAGAATTATCTGAATCTCCCTCCACGCACACAGTACACAAACAGCCAACCTTCTTTTTTGTTCCCATCACAAAGACTTGTTACGTGAGAACGCGTTTTGCACCCACAAATCTCTGGAAATCCTTGGTTTTTCTGCCCTTGAAAATAGATATCTAATTTGGAGAAAAACTTAGATCTCAAGCGATTGTTACCCTCCCATTGAAATTGAAAGAAGACCCCTGCATTTATATGACCACCCAGTAGTAGTAGAGTGGTTCATCAAAAAGCTTGGGGTGACAATTGAATAATAAAAAGTGGAGACGAGAAGTCGTCGTCATTCTTCCGCTTCCACAGTTTTTGCCTTGTATTTGTACAATACTGATGTTTTGTTTACTAAAAATGATGTGTTCTTTTTTTTTTTTTTTTCTTTGAAAGGAAAAAATCTAACAAGGAATACGTGACGAATGTGCATAATTTTTCTGGCTCTTTCAAAATTAGTATTATTGAATCAATACTTTTGTTCATTCACACAAAATTTCAGTGTACGGGACAATTTGATAACGAACTATCAAAGTTTAAAACTAGCGTATTTTCATACGAAAGAAAATATGATTGCAATGAAGCAGAAGTTAAAAAATATATACATTTTTGAGATTTCCAAAAATTATATCTTTTTATTTATTTATTTAATTTATACAAAATAAAAAAATTGTATACAATATTGCCACATGCTTTTTACGCATTTTTTTAAAAGAAAAAAAAGGGAGATTTTTTATTAAGTACGAAATGAAAAGTACGTTTTAATTTATTTTTTTAAACATGAAAGATAATAATTAAGATTAAATTTAATTGTTTTACTTTCTCATAAGTAAAAAATAGAGTTAATTGTATTTCGTTTACCTCTAATTAGAATCCTGCATCGAGTCGGGTTACCCGCACCCGATCCGACCAGCAGTTCCGGGCATTTCACAATTGCATTAAAACAGAATTTACTTTCCTTTCATTTCGAGTTTGGGTCTCGCTCACGACCCGCGCAGGGCTCTATCTCTGTCCGGGCTCGGGCAAGTTTTTAACTTTTTTCCGGGCCGGGCCAGTCTTGGGCGAAACTTTTAGCTGTTATACCGGGCCGGGTCGGGCCAATAATTTTTTGTCCGGGCCGGGCACGGACTGAACTTTTAATTTTTATACCGGGCCGGGCTGAATTTCTGGATCAGGGATGGGATGGATCAGGCCGGGCCCGGGGGTTGAAATTCCGGCACATGCAGACCTCTACCTTAGACTCCATAGTACAGGGACTTCCATTCTAAAATACTGTTTCTACTACATTTCTTTCTATTGCAAAATATATTGATTTTTTAATGGATTTCTATTTGTATGTAAATATCCGAATTATTATTAATACCATTAATCCATTTACACGGCTTGGGACCTTAAAAATCTGAAAAATTCTATATCGAAAAACCTTCTAAGACGGAATCAAATAGGAGAGAAAAAATATCGTTATGGTTTAGTTCTTTTTTTATCATGTCTGTCATCTCGTGCAAAGTATTATTTATTTTCAAACAGAATATTATATCCATTTTGCACCGATCAAGAATTTTTTCCCTTTAAAACAGGATTTCGCCATACACAGATTTTTATAATTTGTTTTACAGTACTGTATATCCTCCCCTCCCCCGTCCCCCTAGAAATGTAAACGTATTATTCTTTAAAGTGAATTTTAATTGTAGAATAATAGTAATTTAAAAAATTATGTATTTTTGGCAAAAACTGTTGACCCAAGGAGGTTGCACAAATCAGACAGGGACGAATCAATGATTTTCATACAAGCAGGGTTATTGTGACCATGCCAGAAAATTTCGGTTGGTGCAGATTTCTAGAAAAAATGAAGTACAGGCCCAGAAGTAGGCCCGGCAGGAGCCTCCAGAGAAAGCAAGAACCGGGCACGACCCAGAAAAACTGACGAACAGACTCGACCCGTCCTGGGTCCGTGTAGTCCTCTAAATGGCATTTGAATGGGAAAAACGTGTTCGAAATGGCTGAAAAATTAAAAAATAAAATAGGAAAAAAAATTGAGTTTGAGTTGTAAATTTCATTCAAACTCGCAGATTTTTCGAGTTTTCGCTCAGTTCACGTTCGTTTATCAAAAAGTGAGTCAAGTTCAACTCACGTTCACAGAAAGTGAACTAAGTTCGCGAGTTTTCGTTCAGTGAGCGCGCTCATGCCCAACACTGGTAATGACCAATAAAATAATAATGAAACACTGAACATTTGTTCTGTGAGTATCTCACTCTTCTTTTATAAAAATACTCAATATATATAGACCAGTCCAAAAAGCCATGTGTTTGAATAATTTGCTTATTTTGTTTTTCTTTAAATTCTTGCAAGTTTTTTTTTTTAAATGTGGCAACAGAAAAAACAAGTTGGAAATTGTACGTCAAACGTCACAAATGAGGTGCGTTCGTACTATAACTAGTTACATAAATATTCAGATCTTTTCTGATTTTTAATTCTGTGAAATGAATGATATCATCTGCAGATTCATTTCTGTAATAGAATAAGTATCTCGGTCACTTGACGATTCAACTTCGGAAGCTCCTCTAACAAAAAAGCACCAATTTAAAAAAAAATTTCAAATTTCTTAATAAATATTTTTATTAATATCTCCTAAAGTTTTGATTCGATTTTAATAAAATTTGAAATGTCTTGACAAAATTCTGCAAAGATAATATATTTTAAATTTCAAACCATTCGGTTGGGTAGTTTTTGCGTTGTTATATGCGGACGGACGGACAGACAGACGGACCAAGCAACGACAATAGGTGCTACGTATTTATATAATTACGAACGCACCTAAAAATGGATTTGAATAGTCGAAATAAATACATTCTAAATTTTTCCATAAAAATAATAAATAAATTGAGCGATAGCTGGTATTTGCTTCAATTACTCACTCAACTACCAATCCGTCAAATAGCGTGGTTGCCTATACAGGGGTCGATGCAGGTTTTTTTTCTTGGAGCCTGTTTTGTGAAAATAAGTTATTTTTGTGAAATTCAATCATGCAATTTATTATATTTTTGTGAAAAATAACATTTTGTAACAAAAGATAAAATCCAGCTACACAATTTCAAACCAAGCATGTAATAATAATAACTATTAAGTCCTTCTGCTAAAGTTTTTTTTTTTTTTTTTTTTTTTCTGGTGAACTTGTTTTGTTTGCAAATTACACATTTTTAAACCTAACAAAATAAAAATAATTAATGAAGCGTATGTTTTATGGAACAGAATTTTTTAGGGACCTATTTTATTAAGGAGGAATTTTGTGAATACCTGTTTTATTAAATGGATTTTTGCCAAGGGCCCCTAAATAGACCTCTTCTATATAGAGCCATCAAATAAACTGACTGTTTTATATAATATAGATTAATTATTATATTTTAATTATTCTTTAAGTTTAAAGATTTTTATTATGGCTGAGTATGAAGCATGAAAATTGTACTTTGTAATGTATAATGAACTGTATTTTTCATTTTTTAAATTTTACAACTTTTTTCCATTTTTAGCTGTTTTGTTTTTACTTTTTGCCTGTAAAAACTCAATCTGGATTACATAAAAATGTTTTTTAAGAATTTTTTTCTGTTATTCATATAATTTCTTGATGTTGTTTATTGGTTTTTATTTATATGAATATTTATACAATAATTTGAAATAAAATTAAATGGATTATTATTTTGTTGTTTAGGTATCATCATGTTACAAAAAAGATCTTGCAGATTATCCAAAGGAACTAATAAAAATTTTAAAAGAAAATTTTTACATAATGGATTCTGATATGAGAATGGTAATCTTAATCTTTGATTATTTTGTGTATTTAAGTAGATAACATTTATTCTACCCAACTGTGACCACAAGATAAAAACCTGACAAGGTTTGTAGGGTCACACACAAATTTTGTTGCCTTTTAACTTTGACCCCTTCCTCCGTTCCTCCTCTTATATCACAGGTTGTCACACTTGCATATAGCCCCTCCCCTATTGTGTTGTCACTTTTTTTTGGGACTGTTGCACTAATTTTGATTAATACAACACTGCAATTATTATTATTATTTTATATGCTAACTATTACTTGCTGAAATAATTACCACAAAATCATCAAGATCTCCTTTTACTTCAAACTGTTGCAATGTAAAGGAAGAATATTCTTAATACTTCTGGAATAAAAAAATATTTTTTAAAAGAATTTATTTTTTACTGCTTGCAAACAATGCCTACTTCCTTCGTTTTCATATTTTATATGTGGCATCAAAATGTGATAACCCACTCCCTTCTTCTGTCACACCCCTCTTCTCTTGAAGGGTGATGTAATTAACACATTTCTCCTTAGAAATAGATGGTTTTCTTTTTCTAAATTTTTATTCTATTTAAGCTATAAGCCCATTTTCAGTGTGATAGGGAGGTATTCAAAGTTTTTCCCCGCCGAAACCAAGGCCGTAGCACATCTGTTTACTTCATACACCAGTAAAGAGACTTAATGCATTCTCTGATTGGTTCAGAACTCTTGACACAATGCACCTCAAATCTGTATAGCTTGTGTCCGGAGGATGTGCAGATTTTAGAATTTTGCAGATTTCTGGTCACTATTTTGTTTACAATTTTTAAACAGTTATTCAAGTGTAATAATGCACTTGAAATTATAATGAATGCTTACAATAAAGTAAAATATTGAAATAATTAAGTAAAATAATAATAAAAGAAAAATAAAATAAAAAAATGATTAAAATGTTAAAATTAAAAGTCAAGTAAATAATTAATAATGCAGGATTATCCATAATTAATAATAATTTTATTTTATGTTTAGCCAGACTTAATAATAAAAAAACTTTAATAATACATAAAGGTATTTGGTAAAAAGATTGCCACTGTTTATTGTTATTATGTTATCTTGAATTTTTTCAGAAATAAATTTATACTTCCTTCATGAGAAAGCACAAGTTCAGTCATTTTAACCAGAATTACATTTTAAAATGTATATGAAATGATATAATTATAGAAAAATCTTAACTGTAAGTTTCACTGTTTACATCTGGAACAATGTGTGAATTTTAGGCAATTGTGGATTTTAGGGCCTGGATTTGAGGGAGTCTACTGTATATACATAAACAGGATCTCTTTTCTTATTGTGGACCAATATTTAATTCCTAAATTGTTAGTTTTAAAGGTATAGTTCCAATTGCAGGGCTGCCATTTGCAACTAAAATGCTACTAAAAGCGACTATTTTCAGCATCAGGCAACTATGGCTACTATTTTAGCCTAAAAACCTTCAAAAGCGACTATTTTGGAGGAAAACCAGAAAAAGGAAGACTATTTTCCAATCCCAGCTACTATTTTTGTAAAAAAAAAAAAAAAAAAAAAAAAAAAAAAAAAAAACCATCATCAGTCTCAGAATTACTAATTTTTTAACTCAATATCCCGACCTAATATTTCTGTATACATTTTTTAAGTTTTCTATTCAATTTTTAAAATATCTAAAAACATCCATTTGAAATTAAAAGAAAAAATTACTTTTTCTTTCTAAATATAGTGCAAAGATACCAATCATTCAAATTTCAGTGGAAAACTAATTACTGATTTTTGGTTTGGCTACCACCCACAACCCTTATGCTTCACAGTATATTTGTCTAATTTTTGATTGTTTTTAAAGGTATTTAACCCTTTTAACTACCGTATGAACCACAAATGATTAACTGTAGATTTGTTCACTGTGAATCGTATTTGTTTCTCACCTCATATAAATGTTTCATATAAAAAAATTGAATTAATAAATGAACTGAAATAAATGCTACTTAAAATTAAGAAAATCTTGTTTTCTATTGCAATTTTTCAATTTAATAACAGATTTAAAATGTTGAGAAAAACATTTAGAATATTGCCTTTCTTGCTTATTTAGATTTATTTGGCCCATTAGTGTCTATAAAATCATACTTTATTTATGCCGATTTTGCTATTTTATTTTGTATAAATTTCTTCTAAAGAATAGCTAAAGAAAATATGTGTACATCCTTTTTTGATAAAACCACTTTTTATTGGCAGATTTCTTGCTTCAGTTCATTTTTATTTACAAAATGGAATTAAAATTGCAGCTAATAACATGCAATAAAAGTTTTGTTTTCAGTTACCTTGCAATAATGCTCAAGTACGAGATAGCATATATTCAATTTAGTTTGGGAAAACCAAACTGCATTCTGATCCTATATCTCAGACGATAATTTAAAAAGTTTCTTTTTTCCGTTTTTGTGGGTGTGATTTTATAATAAAAATACAAAAAGTGGCAAATTTGGATGGTAACATAAACTGTAAGGAAAGTTGCGGATTTTCATATTGCTTTTATGGCAAATAAGGATTCTTGCCCCTCTTTTCTTAAGAAAGCATGCAACTGTTTGGCTACTATTTTTGTATAAATGCTACTACTTGGCTACTATTTTTTTCATTGTAGGCTACTAAAGTAACTATTTTTTATGCCATTAGGCAGTGGCATCCCTGCAATTGCGAAATTCTTCAAATGTTGTTCTGCATCATAGGAAACCAATTATATCAAAATGGTTATTTTTGTAAAAATTACAAAATTAAAATTTTTATGTTCTATAAGTTTTATTCAGAAGATCTTTTTCGATCCTCTAAAAAGTAAAACAGTAAAAATTCCATTCTTCTATGGTCAAAACTTACAGAGATGTGATATTTTCAGTTTTTAGCATTTTCTGGCACTAAAGACAGAAAAATGTGTGTTTAGCTCTATAAATGCTGAAAGTTCATAAAATTCAAAGCATAATAACTCAGTAAGTTTTAGTCAAACAAAGACTGAATTTTTACTGTTTACTTGTGCATGGAAGAAATATTTCTAACTTGTAGGATCCTGGGATTTTATAAAACTTTCAATTTCATAACTTTTACAAAATTAACTATTTTGACATAAGTAGATTTTCTTATTCTGAAAATCAACATTTGAAATAGTTTTGTGATTGGAACTATACCCCTAAAACTATCAATTATTAGAAGAGACACCCTGTATTTTGAAATTTCCTTTAATTTACGTTTTGCTTCTTTGATCCCTTCAACAGTATAATTGAACTTTTTGAAAAGAAAAAAATTAATGGTTATCTATCATTTCTGTGAAATAATACCAAATGTATGCCCTAGTGTCTATGAACATGCCAATTTTAAAAATTTAGATAAGCTTTTAAGAACTTTAAAGAAAATAAGAATTTTATATTTTATATTTGTGTTTTTTTAATATATATATATTCTTATTTATGTGAGTTTCTGATTTATGATTAAGTAAAATGGAAAAAATATATATATTGAATCATTGTTTTTATAAAATGAAATTTTTTTACCAAAATTTTTATGTAATATGTATCAAATTGATGTTTTATAATATTAGGCATTAGTTTATTCATGTAATTTTTTTATTATATCTTTTTCAAAGGACAAATTTAAATATCTAATAAATGAGAAAATTTAATAACTGAAATTTATCATTCTATTAATATTTATATATTCACAAAAATCATGTCAAAATTTCATATTAATGAAAAAGTTGTATTGTAAAATACTGTATCAGGGGTGGTGAACCTTTTTACGAACGCATGCCAAAAATTCACAAACAATATCTATCAACATTGTAATGTGCCAGATGTTCTGATCCATCTAAGTGGCACAGTAATAATGGAAAAAAAATTACGAATTTTTATTTTAGTAATTTTTAAGTTATTATTAATGCAACATCTAACTAATAATAATCCAAATTCTATAAAAATGTATTAAGCATGTAATTTAGCAATGAATTTTTTGTTTTTGTACCTTCAGTGGAAAATGTTTTGAACCTGATGCATATATTTTTTATTTTTGATAATATAAATAGCAAAACTTTATCATTTTATTGAAGGGTTGCTTTATGAAATTCATTTGAAGAAATAGCACTTTTTAAATTCACATAGAAAGGCAAAATAGTTAAATGTCGATACATATAGCATCACTGAAAAAGAAAACTTTCTATTGTATTACTTCATGCAAAAATAATTGCATTCTTTGTGACAGTTTGTACCTATTAAAAAAAAAACTTTATTTATTAAAGCAAAAAGAAAAATTAATTTGATCTATATAATGATTATCACATTATTATTATTATTATTATTATTATTTTCATTCTGGAGAAATTATTAAAATTGCTTTTGTTTTTCAAATTAATTACTTAATTTACAGTGTTTTTGCAAAGCTTTAATACTTCTGAGGAACAGAGGAATGGTTGAAGCTATAGACTTGATACCTTTGTTTTTTGACCTTCTTCGTGCAAAAGACAAGCTCTTGAGAAAACTACTGCAAATTCACATAATTTCAGATATAAAAAGAATGAATGTCAAGCATAAAAATGTGAAACTTAATACAGTGAGTATTTTTTTTAAAAATCTTTCCATGTTTTCTTTTCTTGTTGTAACTGACTTTAAACAAAATATAATATACAATTAGTAATTTTTCCAACTGAGTGATAAAGTGTCCAGACTAGGATTTGAACATAAGAGCTGGGCTCAAACTGTCATCACTCTAAGCTACAGGTCTATATGGACCAAGATTTCTAGGTTCGAGTTAGGACAGACCTCTACAAAAAAATTTCTGGCCCAGCCTGGTATAAAAGTTAAAAGTTCGGCCAGTTAGAAAAGCAAAAAGTTCAGCATGGCCTGTACAAATTTTTTTTTGGCCCGGCTTGATATAAAAGCTAAAATCTCGGCCTGAACCCAACACTGTATAAAAGTTAAAAGCTCGGCCTGAGTGCAGCCCAGCCCAACTCAACTGAATTTTTACAAAACATACCTATTATTTCTGAAGCAACATTGTCCTACAATTAAAATTACAGTAGAACCTTGATTATCCGACGTAATTGGGAACGAACCTATATCGGATAATCAAAATTCCCGGATAATCGAGAATTTATCAATAATCATCTAGTTTAATATGTATCATCATCATCGAACTACTATTATGACTATTTAAACTGCTAAATAAATATCTAAATTCAAATTATACATGAAAATAAATTTATTTTGAAACAAAAAAACTTACAATGATTTAAATGGAAACTTCATGTGGCGTAAAATGGCCATCTTTTACCATGCAGCTCGGTCACATAGTTTTCTTAAAAACATTACTTCAGAGGAATCACACTGTTCTTGTTGTTCCAACCAAGCAAGGACTTTTGAGAAACACTCAAAAGCATCATTGTTGCCAATCTTTACTTGTGAATCATTCTCGCCTTCATCATCATCATCTTCTTCTTCTTCACCTTCTTTTAGAGAATGTCAGACTTTTGCGATAATTTCTTCATCATTAAGCAACTGGAAATCTGCATCTTCCATGTCACAATTCAACCAATCTGTGATTTCTTTGATACCACAGTTTTCAAAACCAGGCATTGTGCTAAAAAGGACTGAAAATTCAGTAGCACCATTGCATTGTCTGTAACATTTTCATCTACGCCTAAGAAACAGAAACCAAAATATTTATCTGTACTCATAATTCGCAAAGGACTGCATGCATACACAAGGAATATGAAAGTAAAAAAGAACGCTGTAAATAAAAAGGTCAGGAAACCGACATCAGTTTACGGAGAGTTCCGGTTAAACGAAGTTTTACTGTATTAAAAAAACACACTTATGCATAGATTTTATTTTCAGGTTATGTTTGAAATGCAGGGAATACAAAATATCAACAATATTAATGACCGCTTAGACAATTATGTACATAAACACGGATTAAAAAAATGGACTTAGTAGACAATTACATTCAAATGAAAATTCAGTAAGAGAAGAAAAATACGTTATATAGACAGATTCTATTCTTAGTAGTTACATCGTCTGTTGTATATGTATTATATTCTTTTTGCATGGATTATTATATTAATTTTGCACAGATCAAGACATTTTTCCATTAATTTGCAGATTTTACAGAACTTTAATTTTTTTTTTTGTCTAGAAATGTATGTACTGTTCTTTAAAAAGAATTTTAATTGTAGAATACTGGCTATTTAGAAATTATGCATTTTCTGCAGAAATTGTTGTGTCTGGCATCATTTTACTGATTTTTGCACAGGCCAGGCTGGATCGAGACTGGGCCTGAAAATTTCAGCCTGTGAAGGCCTCTAGGAAGAATGATGTCCATACCCGGTCCGAATATGCAAAAAAAAGTTAGGTCTGGCCTGAGCCTGCAGAAAAAGTAAGGTCTTGCACCATCTATCCCGAGTCTCGTGAATGAAATTTGGCAAAGCTTGGCCTTCAGGCCAGACCAGGGCTTAAGGCACACCTTTACTTTAAGCTATCTTGGACAAATCTGGCTACTACAATCTCACTCAGACAACCTTTTAACAATGAAATCTGGTCTGTTGAGGTCTGAGGAATGCCAGAAGATTGTTTGAGTGAATTGTGCCCACCAGACTTGTCCAGGATAGCTTAGTTGGTAGAGTGTTGGCTACTTGATTCAAGGCCTTCAGTTCAAATCCCACCCTGGACACTTTTTCACTCAGTTGGTAAAATTACAGCTCATATAATTCTTTATTAGTCAGTATGATTATCTTAAAAGAATATGTGAGGATATATTATTAAAATACACAGATATTACTTTACATTTTGAATAAAGTTATCAAATCACATGTATATATACAATTTATTTTTGTTACACTGATAATAATTAACACAAAGACAAAAAAAAATTAAAAACACAAAAAAAAATTCCAGATATTTGGCTAATTTGTTTTTTACAGTAACTCTTCACATGATTACTGCTTGCTTGGAAGTGTAGTTGATCTTTTCTTCTTTTCTTTCTTTCTTTTTTTTTTTTTAAATTTCCAGTGGCAATACAGATTTATTTCTGTCAAAATTTTCATATCCCCTCTGTTGCAATTGACAGTTACTTTTTATGTTAGTGGTTTATTATTGTATTTATTTTTGTTCAAATTTGTTTCCATGTAAATTGACTTTTATATGTTTAAAGATTTTCATTGTTAGGTTCTAAGTAATTTATAGGTGCGGAAACTAATGTTAAAACAGTATTTATTTTGTAGAATGAGAAAAGACATGTAAAAGAAGAACCTATTTTGATGCTAATATTTTATTCCACAAATAAATGTTGTGATGGTTTGAAAATTTTACTTTTGTGTGTGTGTATGTATGTGTGTAAATTTAACGAAAAATAAAAGTTAAATTTTTAAAAACCATGTTTCAATTAAAAGTTTTAATCTGAATGGTGATTATGCTTGTTATAGTAAGTAAGCATTCTCAATTTAATTTTCTTTTTTCCAAACAAAATTTTTCAGTGTGAACTGAAATAAATAATATATTTAGATAATGTTTTTTTTTTGTTTTTTTTTTTGTACTAATAATATTTGAAAGTAAGTAAATATTATTTAAAATTTCTAAGGTACTAGCTTATAAATGAGATGTTCCTATTGAATAGACATATGCAAAAGCTTCCTCATGAGAACCAGATCACCAGTAAAATACATTCATTACTTGTAATAATAGTAAACACATTTTACGTATGCATACGTATACATCGAAAAAATATTAAAAGTGACTGCAAAGATTATTTAAATATTATGAGGCTTTGAAATTTTGAACATGCTTTCATTCCTTCCTCAAAATTAATATTTTAAATTAAAATACTATTTCTCCTATAAATTATCTTCATATAAAGTGTCTTCAACATATATGTGATAAGATATTAAAAAAATATATGATTATTTAGATGCAAACATTCAAATGGAATTTTTACAATTTTCTCAGAAAAAATGAACTTTTTTTTAATATTAGTTAAATGCTACTTTATATTTCAGAAATTTTGTCAGTAGAAATCTGTAAAGCATCAAACATTCTACGTTCCTTTTCGTAATAACATTTGATATGTACAAGCATCTTTCATGACTTCTGATGAGAGTTCAGTGGTCAGCAGTGGACATCATTTACATGTTTATCTCTGCCTCTTTTGTTGATGACCACAGAACCTTTGAAAGAGAAAGGTCAGGGAATGATTTGTGAAATTTCGTCAGGGATCGAATACAAAAGCAGCTTTAAACTTAATCCTGTAATGAAACTTATTTTCATGAGGCAATAATCCAAGTCATTATTGCTCAATCCATTTTCAAGTAAATGATTATTTCCTGTTGCACTAATTTATCTATTTTTTAAATGTATAAAATAATTTTACCCAAATTTCACTATATTCTAATTCAATAAACTTTATGAAATAAATGTTTATTTTGTAATTGTTTATAAATATTTATGCATTTTTGCCATTTTCTTTTCTGTAGACCCTTCAGAATCTAATGCACAAAAAGTTAAATGAAGATGACTGTCCTGTAGCTTCCAAAATGTCTTTAGTAAGTATAGATTTACTTTTCATAGAATTTTTTTTTTAGTATCATAGATTTGATTTTTGGATTAAAATTTTCACTTCTGAATATAATTTAAAGCATTATAGTTAACCTACTGACCACTGAAAAAAAAGACAACAAGAATTTCTATTCAGGTCCATTAAACCTTTAGGTAAATATGTATGATTATCAAAATATAAAAAAAAGTTTTGCTCCTGCTTTCAAAATGGTAGTCTTGTTTGTGGCTGATGAAGGAAGTGATTGAAGTTATTATTTTGGGTATTTTAAAATTTTACCTTGTATTGCATTATACTAGTTTTTGTAATTCATTATTTTCTGTTTTTTTTTAAGAAACAGTACTGTGCACAATAATTTATTTCACCTGTGAAATAATCTGAAACATAAAACAAGAAATACAAATATTTTTTGTTTGTATGGTTTCTTCTTCAATAACATTTCTTTTTAAGATAAAATCATAATTTCTTGCATCTACTCTCTGTTAAGATATATTCCTAAAAATCTCTTAGAGAGTAAATGCTTTTTTAAACTTTGATGTTCTTAGTCTTTTAAAAAGTTATTTTATATATATATATATATATATATATATATATATATATATATATATATATATATATATATATATATATATATATATATATATATAATTAAACTCATTTAAATCATGAGAAAAACATTGACAAAGTGTTGTAGCAGAACAGGAACATAATTTCATATTTTGTTTGAAAGAGACAAATACACATAATAAATCCAGATTTTCTGCACACTTGAAGTTAACTATTTTTTCGTCTTTTTTTTCAGCTAGTTGTTAGGGAACTGGCTACTCGACAATAGGTGACAGGTTCTAATCCCAATTAGGCATAGATATTTCTAGTGGGTCATATTCCACTTTAAATGGGGCCCCGGTCTATTTAGCCCTTGTATGCAAAACTTGACTGTAGTGTCTATAATCAACAAACAAACCAGCCACACTTTTTCTCCTGCATATTTTCACAGATAATATTTTTGCTATTATAATTTACTTATATGCATTTATTAATATATTAGTACGAACAAATGATAATAAAAATGTAAAGAAACAGATCATCATAAAAGAAAGTCTGAGGTGGGTAATCACCCTGTCCTGCCTTCCCTAAATGACGCTCTTGTAGCAGAATGATAAAGTGTAACGATAAAAGTAAAACAAAAATAAACAGTAACAACCAGAACCAATCAATAGACATAAAGTTTATATCAGAATGGGGTCTGGTTTTAATAAGTTTGATTTTTACATTGATTTGATTAATATTATTTAAAAAAAAAGTTTCTATGCAGTAAAACACAGTTGCAACTTGTAACTGTTTTTTTTAGATTGCTAGATGCATGGTTTCTAACTTTTACACTTTTTTATTACTACTATTTTTTAAGATAAATCTTCAGCTTATTTAATTGTAAAATTTCTATGATTAAATAAAGGAGAAGATTTCTATTAAAAATAGTGATAACAATAAATCAGAAAAGTTGATAACATGCTTATAGCACCCTAAAAAGAGCCAGTCAGAAGCCATCTTAGGTAAATCTCTAAATATTGAACATCTGAGGGCTGTGTAATTCATCTACTATTCAGAGGTAGAAACATACAAGTATTGAGGTTTCAATAAATGTTTGCTAATTAGATAAGTTTGTTATGAAGTTTTACTGTATGTGCAATGTACAAGGAAATAATTATTCATGTTTTGTTCTTGTGTGTTATTTTTACATTTTAAAATAAATAGTGTATGATTATGATTTCTATGTATTGATAATTAATATTCTATTGTTAAGGCACCTTAGAAATTAAGAAACAAGTAAATAAATACAATTTATAATTTTTCTTTGTAAATTTTTTATATGCATCCTAATTTGTTTTAATTATATTTTCAATCTCTTGAATTCTTTTTCTTTCTTTCTTTTTTAAATTTTAGGACATTATGATAGAACTGTATAAAAAGAATATTTGGAATGATGAAAAAACAGTTCATGTTATTGCGGATGCTTGTAATTCTAAAGTAAACAAGGTAAATTGTATTTAAAAATAATTTTTTAATGATATTTTGTTTTAAAATAATATAATTATTTTTATAAATAGATTTAAATTTTTACATTGTGCTTTAAAATGTTTCTTTTGTATCTTATGCTGTTGTATTCTATATAGACAATTAAAGAAGATTAAAAATAAATAAATAAATAACCTGTTCTAAAAAATTACTTGAAATTGCAATTTTGAATGCTTAATTTTTAAAATTACTTAAAAGATCATCTTTTTATTGTAGCATTTTTTCCCTATTTTACATTTGCCTTCATTAGAGTCTGACTAAAAAAAAGATATGTTTCTGTAAATTGATTTGTTTAATAGTATTGCAGTCACTCTTCACAGTCTATCTACATCTCTTCACTAATATGAAGTATTCTTATCATTAAAATTACTTGTGGGCTTCTAGAAAATTTGTGTGTTTTCTGTTGTAATCATTCTCACATTAGGATAGTACTGGTTCTGTTTAAATGAAATTTCTCGTGTTTCTTAAAAAGATCAACATTACTGTATTTTTAAATTTTATGGTTTTTTGCTGCTCATCAAACTGTAGAAAAAAGAAAAAAACTTTTAATAAATTATGATAAAAGTGAAATGTTTGTGACATAGTAGATTAATTCAGCAATTTAACACATAAAAATGGGTATTTTCTTTTTATACAGGCCTTGGTGCGATTAAGATATAACAGCAAGATTGAATCTGGTGACAAAAGTAAAATTTTCAAAAGAACTTTATATACATTTTAAAACTTCACAAGATTGTTATATATATATATATATATATATATATATATATATATATATATATATATATATATATATATATATATGAAATAACTATCAATGTATCAAATTCACAAATAATTTGTTCTACATTTTCACCATTTAACACATACATTGAGAAGCAATTTACTTAATAATAGCTGACCCATTCGGTGTTGCCCGCTAATATGATAGTAGCTTTAAATATACCATGCTTAAAGTCAGTATTGAATTCAGACATTTTTCTCCAAGTGGGATTTAGTGTTGGGGGGGGGGGGGAGCACTGTCTTTGGGAGTCTACCCTGAATTTATATTTTTCATGAATATAAATTCATCAAAATTGATTTGATTAAAATTTCTTGAATTTATAATGTATATGGTTGGTTTTATTTTTTTTAATGAAAATTTATCCCCAATAAATATAAAGTTGGATACCCCCCTGCCTTTGGTAGCGTGCACCCGGGCATGCTATGTGCGCTCCAGTCTGTTTTTGCAAACAAACCTTGGATTGGTATGATTTTATATTTTTAAATGAAAATCTTTCTAAATGAACCTAATGTTCGGTACCACTGCCTTTTCTGCTTACACCAGATGTGCTATACATGTTTTGGTCTGTATTTGCAAATGAACCTCGAATTTGTATGATTTTATATTTTTAAACAAAAAATTTTCCACGTGAACTTAGGAGTTTGTGTTATAGTGATTACTGATTTAATTTCTGAAATTTAGATATCTTACACTTTCAATTCTGATCAAAAGTTCCTGTAGAAAACCTTAAAAAAAAAAAAAGTAACTTATCTTATTACTTTCTTCTATCTTTACAAGAAGAAAGTATTGTATTGATGAAAATTTTCGACTTCCAGTTTTATACATTTTAGAAGGTCCTGAACACGATTTTGACTATTTTTAGAAGATGTCTGTCTGTATATGACAAACATTTTGTGGGTGCTCTATCTAAAGAACTAATGAGCGAAATTTAATAAAACTTTATATTCAGTTAGTCCCTAACATAAATTGGTGCTGATTAGTTTTTGGTGAAAATTGCCGACAGGTGGCGTTGCTATGTTGCATTTTTTGCGATTTCCGCAATAGCTCTATCTCAAGAACTAATGCACTTATTTTCATCAAACTTCAGATTAAGTTAGACCTTGACATAAATAAACGCTGATTACATTTTGGTGTAGATATCCCAACAGGTGGAGATGCTATACCACTTTTTTCATTATTTTTATGATAGCTGTATCTGAAGAACTAAAGCACGGAATTTCATCAAACTTCAGATTCAGTTAGATGTTGTCATAAGTTGTTGTTGATTAGGTTTCAGTCAATCTCTCAACACATGGCGCTGCTATGCTGCATTTTGCAGGATTTACATGATTTTAGCAATAATCTTATCTCAAGAACTAATGCACAGAATTTAATAAAACTTTAGATTCAGTTAGACCTTGATATAAATTGGTGCTGATTCTTTTTAGTGTATGCAAAACCTGTGTGAAACAGAAGAAAGTTTTGGGATTGGCACATCCAACTAGTTTTTTCCCTCTCTTTAAATAAAGAAAATTAATAATAATAATAATAAAATCATCGAATTAGCTGTGGAGTTTTAAAATTATATCCCCCCCCCCCCCCCACAAAAAAAAAAAAAAAATCCCCTCACTCAATCCATTGCACTCTTTTAAAATGCAAAATGATATCTGTGCAGGTTTCCCTGGACATGCACAGAAACAATTGCCAGCACAATACCAAGCATGTTTATTAGTGTTCAATGAGGGTTTTTTTTATGAAATCAAGCTTCTGAAAGTGATTTTATGAAATAGTAAATATTAATATATTTTTAAACAAAATATACCATTACAACTGAACTGGGAAGGTACCCTGAAGAAATGTTTTTATTTATTTTTTATATTTCTGTCTGGGAAATTGGGATGGCAGTTTCTAAATGCAGAAAAAAATGAAACCTTTTCTCTTTGTCTGCTTGAAATAACAAGGATTCCTTGGATGTAGGTGGAAAGCTATCTTAACAATATATATCTTGATATCCTGGCTATTTTCAGCTCTTTATTTTAGATGTTCCATAAAATTCATATTTCATCTTCTGTTTTGATTGGGAATTCATAGTACATCTCTAAGTCTTATATTGTTCATTATTACAATTTTAGATATTGGTAGCGGCTCACCAGTTCTTTTTAGGCTCAGATGAAGTAGAGGAAGAAAATGTTGACAGTGATTCAGAGGCATGTAGATATTATTTTTTTTTTAATTTCCTTTTTTATATAATGCTAATTTTATTTTGTGATGAATAGGTTTAAAGTGCTGTTTGCAAATTATTGATAAGATTTTGCTCTAAACTTATTCAGACTCTTATAGTTTTATGTTTCTAATTTTTACTTGATATCTGAACCAGTTATAAACAACAACAACAGAATAAATTTTTTACTTGTTGTTTTCTTCAAAAGACTAGTGTCAATAAGGCAGTGAAAGTGGTCTCTTTCAATGGCGAATGTAAAAGTTTCTTAAAAAAAAAAAATGTATTCTATTTTTTTTAAATGATTTATTATATCTTCAATATTATGTAACATTTAGATTCATGGAAATTATTAAGTAGTTTTTTGTGGTGGATAAATTTAGCTTTTTTTTTTTACATTTTTATTTTTCTGATATTCACATTTTATCTATTTATTCTACACAGAGTGAACAAAAGTACCATTTTGATTTTGATATAATGTTTGGATATATAGATTCATAAAATATTAAAATTGGTACCTAAATTCCTTCATGCTTGAAAAAAGCTTTCTCGTTTACCTGTTTGTGTTTGGAAAATAAAATAAAGATCCGCATTAGTTTATTATTATTTATTTATTTTTGTAGATACAGCCTGCATTATTCATTAATAAATTTTCATTTGTCTACAAGCTAAAACTGGAAAAATACCAAGGTCATAAAAAAGTTTGGCCACCAAATCATATCTCCGTAACAATTGCAGTAAAAATAAATATTATATAATGTTGAAAAAAAAAAAAATTTTGTGTTTACCCACTTTTATCGACTCTAGTGCTTTTTATTGTTCTATATATTTTTCATTTTGAATTGTCCTGCATTGTTAGAAATTTTTATATGATTTCAATTTGTTAATCTATTTTAACCATTATAAAATTAAAATGCTTTAAATGGAATTAATTTAAATTCATGCTTCTTGTTAATATAATACAATATAATGTGGCAAAATATAACCTACCAAGGTTCAAATTGAAATTGGAAAATGCTACTAAATTCCACTACTAAAATTTTATTATTTCTACATGGGAAATAAATCCCGGCCTTCACTGTAATAGCTTTAAGCTTTGTTAAAATGGTCTCTAAGAAAAATGAAATTATCACATTACCCCCTGAAGGCATGAGGCAATGAGATTTTGTTCGGATGTTGAAAGTTCCAAGATCATAATTGTATCTGAAGCTGTGCAATGGTTCCAATAGCTTGTGCCAACACAGGACAAACCAGATCAAGGTACAGAGTGAACAGTCAACATTTCCAGAAAATGCAAAGTGACTGTCATTCCAAACATTTAATTAAAAAAGGTCACAAAATAGATGAAAATGGTAAATGATTTAATAAATTGTGAAACATTTCTTCAGATACTAGTCAAAGAAAATTAAACAGTGACAGAATCTTACAGTGGGCAACAAAAGAGTAAGATTTCAGAATTGGATAGCATCAAAATGAAATGGACAGTGTCATGATGATTGTGACATGAGGATGTAACATGATGAATGTCAAAAGTTTTTACAATCCACACAGCAATAAATTTCGATCGAAGTATACTCTTAGTCCAGTGGTTCTCAATCAGTGTGCTGTGACACAGTGGTGTGCCATGAAAATGTTTAGTTAAGTTGTATCAAGATTTTAAAAATTAACAAATAAATAAATAAATAAAGTTTAAAAAATCTAACATTTTATATTATGTGATTTACTTCAAAATGTGATTTAGTGTAATTAAGTTGCATTATTTAAAAATTTATTTCCCTTCTAAAACGAAAAATAAAGTAAATAAATAAAATTAAAAAAATCTAACATTTTATATTATGTGATTTAGTGTCATTAAAGTTGCATTATTTGAAAATTTATTTCCCTTCTGAAATAAATAAATAAATAAAATTTTAAAAATCTAACATTTTGTATTATGTGATTTACTTCAAAATGTAATTTAGTGTCATTACGTTGCATTATTTGAAAATTTATTTCCCTTCTAAAAAAAAAAAAAAAAAATTAAATAAAATTTAAAAAATCTAACATTTTATATTATGTGATTTACTTCAAATTGTGATTTAGTGTCATTAAGTTGCATTATTTAAAATTTTATTTCCCTTCTGAAAAAATAAAATAAATAAATAAAATTTAAAATATCTAGCATTTTATATTATGTGATTTACTTCAAAATGTGATTTAGTGTCATTAACTTGCATTATTTGAAAATTTATTTCCCTTCTGAAAAAAAAAAAAAAATTAAATTAAATTTAAAAAAATCTAACATTTGATATTATGCAATTTACTTAAAAATGAGATTTTGAGCCATTAAGTTGCATTATTTGAAAATTTATTTTTCTTCTGATGTTAATGATTTTCAAAGTAAATTTGAAGAAGTGACAACACTTATAAAATTTGTTTTAGCTCCTTCTGATTAAATATTTTGAAAATCTATTCTTCATAATGCAATGAGGAAGGGGGAAAAATATATAATGCTTTGTACAAGTACCATTGAAAAGCAAGACCATCAAGCAGATATAATTATGCTCCTTGATGGTTTAAACAACATGCAGATAATCAGACCTAAAAAAATAAAGTTAAAGGTAAGTTTGAAAAAAGAAGAAACAATCATTTAGAATTGTTGCATAAAAAATTAAGGAGAGCTGTAAACCATTATGTATCATGGTATTATTATGATATATTTTTAACCTATCTTTTGAAAACTAGTTAGCTTTGCTACTGAAAGCTATCATTGTTAGTAACTCCATTTCTCCAAGAATTTCAAGAGTTACTCTAGTTATTGTTTTCAAAGAATGGAAAAGAAAACCTTTTAAGGATATTTGACAAAATGTTATGTATAAGAAATTTTGAAACATTTTTGCTTTCAGTATTATGCTAATATTTAAATCAAAAATAGTATATATTTTCAAAATATATTTTTGCATGGTTGAAAAAAATCATACTGAATTGGTGTAGCACTAAGAATATACATATTTAAAATGTTAACATTAAAAATTTAAGAATCGGGTTTTCAAATCATCATGACTGTTTTTAATAATATTTTATTATTATTTCTTACTTTTATGTGTATTTTTGTATGCAGAAAGAAGATGATGCCCCTAGTGTGAAGGATGTTATGGCCGCCAATAAAGTAAATAAGAAATCTCGCAGAAGAATGAAGATTTTGAAAAGAACGAAACAAGCTCTAAAAGTAAACATTTGTTTTGTGGTTTTACTATTTGTTATTATTATGCAAAAAATATAAAAATTTATATTGTTTTTTAAATGCTGGTATATCTTTATACAAATATATGAAATAAATTATTTATTTTTTGTTTTCTAAACATTTGTTTAGAGGTCTGAGAAGAAAAAAAATAAAGAAGTATTTGATTTTTCTGCCATTCGTCTACTGAATAATCCACAGGGTAATTGCTTCATAAAAATTTGTTTTCCTTTTATTGAAAATTTGATTATTATGCATGTATTATTAATAAGTTTATTCGAATTACAATTAATATTAATTAATGTTATTACAAGTAATAAGATAAACATTTTAATTATTTTAAACTTCAGCATATCCAAGGAACTCACATTAAAAAAAAAATATTGTACTTTCACTGAAAACCAAAATAAATGATTGGTCAAAGTTAACTTAACTCAATTAAAAATACGGGTTTTATCAAATCTAGTGTTGCTTTTTAAGCATTAGTATTATTATTAAATAAGAAAGATCTATTTTTCAATTTTATACAATTTTTAAATATTTTTTACATAGGTAATACCTAAATCACCAACATTACTAATGATTTTAGTATAAATGTTTAAAGATATTGAAAAGAATTATCTGAAACTACTGTGTATATAAACATCTTTGGAATTTATAAATTATTTACATAATATAATCTGGGAAAGTTTTTGCACAATGATCTTCATTATTATATTTACAACCCGAGATTTAAAAACATAAATGCATGAATGAATGTTAATTTACTTAATAATGACATTTTGTTATTTTTTGTTAGCCAGTTAAAAAAAGACAGTCAGTGCTGCTTGGTTAAAAAAAAATATATTATTCATATCTCAAACAATAGTTCTGCACTCATAGAAAAGATATATTTTAGATGAATTATGGTATCATGCCATTAATGCAGTTTTTTTTCCTTTTACTGGCAGATTTTTTATAATACCTCTCATCAGCGTCCTAAATTTTTACCACTCTTTTGAAAATGTTAGAGAAACCAGCAAAATAGCAGTAAATTTATGTTCTTCATTACAAAAATTAAACTGGCTTATAAAAAAAATAAAAATCATAAGCATAGATTATGAAACACTTTCCATCATTTCCAGAATACTTTTCTCTTGATTTAATCTTGCCATGGCTGTGGTTTTTCTATTATACTTAATATCAGCTATATGCTCCTTTTTTCTGTAGCTAAATTTCCTGCTTCTTGCCAATATAGTAATTCTTTGATCCGTTGGTATTTCATATACTCCTGAATAATTCTCAAAATTAATTGGGTCAACTTTACTGCAAATGATATTCTTTAATTTCTGAGGGGGTATAATACAATATGTAACGATGAAGCATAATTTAATTTAACAAAACTGTGTCTCGAGTTACTCCATGGTTACAAATATGTTTATTAACATACAAGTAAAAAAAATAAAAGTAATGTGCATAATTTTTAAAAAGTATGTGAAAACTTAAATGATTGCATTTCAAATAACTTCGTAGACCTTGCATTTATAGAATATTTTTGTTTGTTTTGATAATGGCTCAGATTGAGCTGAAACATATGTCAACAGTCTAAGAAAACCTATTTTACTGTTTATATCTTTTTATTTTATACTTTTAAGCAATTAAAAGTAGTATAAAACTTCACACTGTTTAATAAGGAAAAATAAGATATCTAAGTAAACAAGTCAGAAAATACATAACACAATTGAAAATTAGATTTCAGCAGTTACTGCCTATGGCTGGAAATATAGTCAAACTTTTCTGTGCAGCCCTACATTTGATCTGTAGATTTGTGTATATTATACATAATATCCAGAAATTTAGTTTATTTAGAAAATGCATAACACAATTCAAAATTCACCTTCAGCAATTTGGGCCAATATATGGAAATGTACTTGAATTCTTTTGTACATTCCTGTATATTATCTACAGATTTTTATATGCCACATATTAAGCTAAAATTTAATTTAGGCAAAAAACTCATAACGCTATTTAAAACACCCTGTGTATGAATTTATCTATATTCTACAAACATCTCTTAGTATATTAAGTTTAGCTTAGCTGGAAAATGCATAACTCAATTAAAAATCAATGCCCTTTAACCCATTCGGGACCATGGTATCATTTATAAAACCTCAAAAAGAGCATACAGAATTTATTTTAGGCACCAGTAAAAAATAAAAGTAATATCTGCTTTCTCATATTAGAGCATTTTTATGATAGTTTAAGTAAAGTTAGCTTTTTAAAAAAAGTGGTGCCAAACGAATAAAATTTGTGTAAAAGTCGCCGGTCCCAAAGGGGTTAAGCCATTCACACCCTTACACAGTAATGCTTACAAGTTATTTTGTATATGATCTATAGAATTTATATACATGTAGTATGCGAAAATTTAGTTAAATTTAAAAGCTCATATTACAACTGACAATGCACTTCCATAATTTATTGTTCATAGACAGTACTGTAACCGAAACATTTTGTGTGTTCCTATAAATGAATAGTAAATGCTATATGCACATCATATTCTACAAGAAGTATCTTTTAGTGAACCTGAGTAATGTATATTGAATTCTTTGTTTAAAATGGGCTGTAAACAATTTTTCCTTGTCGATCATTATGTAATTCTTTTGTGTGAATGATAAATACTTTTCACACCATATTCTACAGAAAGAATATTTTAATGCATCTCAGAAATTCATATCAATTTCATTATGTTTGAAATAGTGTACCATCAGTAGAATACATCACAAATGATTTTTTTTCCCACAGTCCATAATGTAACATAATTATTTTGAATGTCCCTGTAAGCAAACTATAAATGCTACACACTTCAATTTCAATAGTGAACATGCAATAGATAGACCTCAATAACATATATCAATTACATGTCAATCCAATTATATTTCTGGGAGTTATAGCACAGGCAGATGACAGACAGACAAACTGAAATCATAAACATTTTCAACTATGTTGGAAAGTTTTAAAAATGGTATATGTACATCTTGTGTGACATGCAGCTATGCAATTGATAACAGCAAATGTAACACTATACTCATGCATTATTGGTATTAAATCACATTGATTGGCAACAGATTTTGTTTGCAAATTATTGATGGAAAATTAAACAAATACCTTTCATACTTTTAAACCTATATTTTAAAATTATATTGCTAAATGTGAAGCATAGTGTGAAAGCTGTAGTTTTTAAGATGTCATATTCGAAATTATATTACTAAATGGGAAGAGTAATTTGTAAGCTAATGAAATTTAATTTAATTTTTTATAGCTAATAAATTCTAATTAATGCATGGGAAGATTTCTTATTTATTCCTGTAAATAATGTAGTTTCATAATTGATATTTAATTAATGATTATTCAAGGATTTTAAGTAATTTTTAAAGTTAAAAGGATTATCATTTCACCTTGTGTATTGTGTTCATGTCACTTTAATTTATTTATTGACCTTGAATATTTACTGAATTTTGGTTTTTCAAAATAATAACTTGAGATCATTATTTCAATAATAAAATTAAAGGCAATTAACACAGATCAGAAGGACATACATCTCAGATAATGCTATCCAGGAAGCTATTGTTGAAATATTTAGAGGATGTTGCATTTAATCACCTTATCTAAAACAGTTATCTAAAGCTACAAATCTTTTAATAAATTAAGATGTTTTCTTAATATGCATGTAAATAATTTCTAAAATTATATTTAACAATCAAGTTTTTCTTTGTAACAGGTATGGCTGAAAAATTACTGAAAATGCTGAGTGAAATGAATGAAAGATATGAAATTAAAATGATGGTCATGAACCTAATATCTCGTTTAGTTGGAGTACATAAAGTGAGTTTGTATAACTAAACAGTTTATATTTTTCATTTTACCAATTGATTTCGCTCCAAGGTTCTCTACAAAAGAGTCTAAAATCCCTGTTTTATTAATAAAATGATCAGAAGAACTGGATTCTTCATATCATTATATAACAATGCTCAAGCATAGATTTGAGAACAAAATTGCTCTATTTTATTAAACATATTCATTTTATGTGCACATTTCTCTAATATAGTACATCTCAAAAATCCAAATTAGATTGAGACTAAGATCATAGATTGAGATCATCCATCATAGATTGAGACTAAAAGTTTTGTAGATTTTAGCTTGTTTATATTTTGAATGTGTTAAAAAATGTCACCTAGTACTCGTTCGTGTTCCTTAAAAACATGCTAATTTGCTCGGTTTTAAAACTAAAGAAAAAAAATGGCTGTAAATGTAGAAACTCAATAGCCATTTGAAGATAAATTAAAAAGAATTAAAAATGCTTTTAATTTAATAAAATATTATCTCCCCCTCCTTAAAAAAAAAGAAAGAAAAGTATGGGAAAAAGAAATATGAACAAACTAGTTTGTGAAATTTACTTCATTTTGTGTAATTGTTTATAAAATATTAAAAGTTTCTGAAAATTTAAGTTTTCTGGACTTTAAACTGTTCGTTGTATCTCCTCCTGTCATTTTACTTGCAAGATTTATCTCTGATTCTAAATAAGAAAAACTTTACATTTAATTGAAATTAACTTCACAGACTTCCGGGAGATGCACTGCAGACCCCTTGGAACCATTAATTTAAGAACCACTGCATTAGACAATATACTACACACAATGTACATGCTAAATCAGAAAACAGCCTAAACCAGAATTTTTTCTTCGTACCTTGTGATTCTGGCTTAGCAGATTTTACTGTAATATTTTTTTGTACTTCTGTTAACTGCATGCGTTTTGGCATAATGCCAGCTTTCTTGACATGAGCCTTTAGTGCTGCAATTTATGTTGTTTTGTTCTTTCTTATTTGATTCCTGACTCTTAAGGGTGTACTCAAATCCAAACTGCTTATTTTGTGACTCATTTTTAAATTCATTTTTGCTCTAAAATGCATCCAATTGGCAGGTTCTCTTATTCAGAAACTTTATAATGTCTGTATTGGTCGATTTTTTGATAAAGGCAGAATATATTTTTAAAAATGCTGTCAAAGTAGACATTTTGAACTGAATTTCCTGAAGCAATAGCGCTGGAAACAAAAAAAAAAGTATCGTACTGGGAAAATAATTGTTTGTAAATCAATTTCTAATTAATTGAACGAAAAATAAAAACACTTGTTCCTTATAAATCTCTTCATAAATCATGCCGCCGAGTTTCATGTTTTTACTTTTAAAATAAAAATAAATCTGAAAATGTATCAGAAAATTTTGGGTTGTTGAGCATGGAAAAATATATTTTTTTTTAATACGGCCTTAAGTAACAACATGACGCATGTTGATATAAGAAAATGTTTTCGATAACATTCATGGCTCCTGATGGAAATTATTATTATTATTATGAGTTTAAAATCATTTATCATGCTTTTATAATGCAAAGTATTATAGTTAATTATCTGTTAAAACTTCATTAAATAGAATGTTCCTACTCTGTATTTAGAATGGTAAAATGGCTCAGTATTAATCTGAAAACTGTATTATTTTATAAAAGGTTATTTCTTCAAATTCATGATTGATACATTATATGTGAACTATGTTTTTCATATTATTCTTTAGCAAACTGTGTTCGCTCTCCCTCTGGATCCAGAAATTTATTTGGCTCTTGAAATGACTTATTATTAATTGAATTTTGTGAATCATGTTTGAAATTTTACAGCATGATAAATTTAAGTGTTACATAAGCATAAAGAATTGTTCTCAAATACATGTAACTTGATAAATTTCGGTTCTGCCTTTCTTTGGTGATTTTTTTTTTCCATTGAAAATTTATATATTGTCAATTATATAAATTTTCAATGGAAATTAATTATAATTTTTTTTTTATAGGTCATGCTGTTAAATTACTACACTTTTTTAATACGGTACCTCAAGCCACATCAGAGAGGTAAGATGCTTTTATTTCTACTTTTAAATTATTTGCATTATCTCACATGAGTAATAATTAAGAAAAGTCAGTAGGTAAAATTATCCTTTGGTCTAAGATAAATCCAAAAAAGTCTGAAAAGTTGCCAATTGACGCCTAAATTATATGTTGTGCCAATAATCTGGTGCTGAAGGGGTTAATATATAAAATAAAAGTTGTTGTTTTGTTATAAAAGAAACCATTTTATATTTATATTTGAAATCTGTTACTAACAAAGTTTTTTTTTTTTTACTTTTAAAATTCGGTTAAAAAAATAACCTTTATTTTCTTTTTTATTAATTTATTTTATATATCTTTAATATATATTTTTTGTTGAATATAATATTAATGTGAATATTTTATTCAGATGTTACAAAGATACTTACATTTGCTGCCCAAGCTGCTCATGAAGATGTTCCTCCTGATGTAAGTTTCTCTTTTCATCTATTTTATTTATTCAGTTTTCTTTTTTTCTTTCAGTATCAGTCGATGAAATTAGAATTAATCAATTAAAATATCCATTTATTTATAATATAAAAGTATATTTTATAATCATTCTTTATATAAGTATTATATATTTGATGTATTTCTTGGCTGCATTTCTGTAATATTTTGTTTAGCTTGGTCATTTGTGAAATTTTCAATGAATATTTTAAATAAATCTAAATCCTCCAAATTAATCTAAATATAAGTTTTCATGAGGTTTCTATCAGTAGTTCTAAAAATATTTATTTTTTTAAATTGGCCTTACTCTGTAGGCCATCTCAGAAATGAAATCGTAAGGTTGTAAGGTAATGTAAGATTTAGAATCATTGACTGATTTTTTTATTCCATTAAATTCTGGTATTTCTCAGGAATTTCACTGGAAATAATCACTTACAATAAAACACAGTTATAAAATGTCACACAGAAGTTACATCACATTTGTATCTTTCAAAATATCATTTGCTACGATTAAAGAAATAGAGAAAACATTATAATACTGGTTTATACGTGGGTCTGTTATGAATAGAAAGCTGGATCTGCCCCTGTATGTAGTTTAAGATGTATTACTGCTTTGTGTAAAAAAGAGGTGTGGTGTGTTTGTGTGTGTGTGTGTGTGTGGGGGGGGGGGGGGGTTTATACAATTTAGTTTTCATTAAAAAAGTCTAAAATCTTTGCCATATTCTAACCTTTTTAAAATTCTACAAATATTTTTATATTAATTGAAACTTATATGTACAAGTTTTGAGTAACTAATATGCAAATTGTGAGTAACTACAAGGAAGAGTTTTCATCATTTAAAAAGACCATATTTTATTTATTTATTAAAATATTATATTACTTATAAAGATTAATTTTTCGTTTTCTGTTCTCAGTTCTTCTTAAAAAAAAAAAAAAAAAAAAAAAAAAAATCAATCAGCTTAAAAAAAAATTGCATGTAATTTTTGTATAAAAGAAATGACCAATAATGTCTGAAAAATATGTAATTAAATACTGTAGATGTTTATATATATTATACATTAAAAACAATATAATTTTGGATGTGATAGAACTAATATTTCTTTGCACTTTTCTTTACAAGGGAAAAATAATTCTTTATCTCTTCCAGCATAGTTATTTACTTTAAAAAAAAGAAAGATTTTCTTCTCATGAAATCTTTTAAGCATTTGATACAAACAAGTAATATTTTGAGAAATTATAAAATAAATACTTTAAACCTATGAAAAAGAAAATGGATGGAGCCAGGGCCGTGTGAAGAGGGGGCGGAGGGGGCCTTCACCTCGGGCGCGGAAATTGAAGGGGTGTCAAATTTATACTACCAACCACGGTTTAATTTATTTATTTATTCATTTTTTCATTATCGATCATTTTCTGGGGAATTTCTTTTTCTCTTTTCATCATTCATTTTTTTTCTATCTCAAAATATCATGATCTCTCCAACAAATAAGTGCAATTTTCTCTTATACTATTTAGTTGTTTGCAATTTCTGAATTAAAATTAAACCTTTTAAAGTTCCAACATAAACGCAAAATGTTTATTCGATAGAATTTATTTCTGTTTCTGTACTTTATCAGTTTTGTGTTACCTGTCACAAAAAGAAGGGGGGTGGGGCAAATTGAAACTTTGCCCCGGGCGCAGTTTTCTCTTTGCACGGTCCTGGATGGAGCTTGTATCAAACTTTTTTTTAAACTCTGAAATGGGTGGGGAATATTCAAATGGATATTCTATTCATTTGAATCTGCGCTCTTTTATTTATAATATACTAGGGGGCTCTGTCTCCCTGCTGGCTACGCTCACCAACCCCCGTTCTGATTTCACAGCCTCTTAAAACCTGGTAATGTATCCTGTTTTAAAAAAGATGATGGTGATATCATGAACGGCGACTTTCTTCTGTAATCAGGTTATAATGCTTTTTCATTTAATTCATCTTTTTTATTTTTAATATTCATGTGTAAACACAATTTTTATGACGTAATTTTCTTTATTTCCTGCTTTCAACACGTGATCATTTAATTATTATTTTAAACTTTCATTATTGTTTTTAATAGTCTCGCGCAAATACATTTTTTATTTGAGATAAAACATAATCCTTTGCGCTTATTTAGAAATTGGCAACAATATAAAAAAATGACTTTTTCAATAAAAGATTTTTTACTCGATTTTTAAGGATTTTTTGAGTTTTTATTGTCTGATCGTGATAATTTTTTTAATTTCTGAAAGCTTGTTATATTTCGCATCTGGTGGTATGATTTTCAAATCCGTAGAATGGCTAGAAAAAAAGTAATAGCTCCTCAAAAAAGTCCCTAGTAAAAAAGCGATGAGAATAACCCGGAATATCTACGCAGAATTTGATTGGTCCATTTCATTTTTGGCTCAGTTCCAGATTACTTTTTTTTAATATAGAAGGATATATAAACATTCTGCAATATATTTATACTTATGTTATATTTTATGACCACAATTTGTTTTATTTTTCTAAAAATATCCATATAAATATAAATGTATTTTCCCTTTTTATTTGTAATAAAATTAAATATATTTATGGTACATTAATTTTAGGCTATAGAACCAGTTGTTAAAACAATTGCATATAATTTTGTCACAGAGAGAAATTCTTTTGAAGCCATGACTGTTGGGTAAGTGCTGTTATTTGTTAAGCCAATATTAAAATAGGTGTCTTGAATGTCATTGAATTTCATAATAAACTTAGTCAATTTTTGTGGTGTTTGAATTTAATTATATAAAATGTTCACACAATGATAGATAATTCATGTATGCTTCTTTTTTTTTTAAGAGTTTATAATTTATTAAATACTACTAATCATTTATGAAAACCTCATGTAGAGTCAAGTTAAAAGTTACAAATATGATTATTATACTTAAAATAAACTAATTGAAAAAAAAAAAGAAAAAAGTAGAAGTAGGCAATTGGTTTAAAAATATCCATGCAGCCATTGATACTTGAATGGACATTACTCATTAGTGACAACAACAAGGACTCTGTGGATATATGTTATCTGAAAAAGACTATATTGGACAATAAAAGAAAAAAAAATACCTAAAAATGAAAAGTCTGTGTAAAAATGAATGTAAGGGGGAAGGGAAAAAAATGCCTATTCTTATTTTGTCTTGTAATTTTAATAAAAGTAAGTATCATTTACCCTTTTATTTAACTCAAAAATATTATAAATTTGTGTTGAATTTCTTATGAGGCATACATATATCATTTGCTAACTATTCTGAAATAATTTTAAAATGTACTTTTTTCCTCTTTAAAGAAATTGCATGCAATCTATATTACAATTCTTTAAAAGAAATTTGCTTTGTTTTAGGATTAATGCAATAAGAGAAATATGTGCCAGATGTCCTCATGCTATTACTCGGGATTTATTACAAGATATTGCAGAATACAATAACTACAAAAACAAAAGTAATTCTGCATTTAATTTCTCTGCTACATTGACAGATTATGATTTTTTTTCTTTTTAATATTGTGTGAATGAAATATATATTAATGCATGTCCTTTCAGATGTTGCAATGGCTGCCCGTTCTTTAATTCACCTATATAGAAAAATTGATCCATCAAAGTTAAAAAGAAAATTCAAGGTGAGATATGCTTTTTTCATAATCCATTTTAAAATTTCAAACACTTTTGAAGGGGTTTTGATGCACGTATATTGTACTGAAGTATGAATTTAATTTAACTTCCAGTTCAATAAGTTTCTGTTGCTATTTGGCTATTGAGAAACATCTGAGTATTTCTGTGTGTATTTTTCTATACGAGAAACTGTTCATATTATTGGATTATTTGCTGCTTATTATTAATTCAATTAAACCTTTACTCTTGAACAAACTAATTTTTTGTATATATTTTATTTCTATATGTGTATGCATAGTGCAGCCTTTTGTTTTAAATATTGAAAAATTAATTAATAGCATTTATATATTTTATAAAAACACATATTTTAAAATTGAAAGACATTGTCAAAAAGAATATCTTCATTCATAGATGTACTACAGAATTAACAGTTAATAGTTAGTGCAGCAAAATTAATATATTAGACTATTTAGAATTCATTTGCATATTTTCTGATGCAATTATCTTATTCATATTATTTTTCTTTGTGTGAGCATCTATATGCCAAGTTGGTGTATTTGGGTCTAAAACTTACAAGTTTGTAACTTTACATCTTACAGATACTACAACTTACAGGTTTTCTTATTTTTTTTCTGTTTCACTTAAACAATGTGTTCTCCTAGATTGAAACTATTTAATGGTTGCATTTATTACCTCAAAGTAAATAAAAAATTAACAATAGTCAGATTAACTCTGTGGAATTTGGGTATAATTTGGATTAACAAATGAATATGTGTTTTATATTCTAACTATGCTTCAGTTCATCTCTCTATAGGTACATTTAGGTATGTTAAGAAATAAAGAAGACATTTTAGAGGTTTGCTAATGAAAATTTATTAGGTCTAAATGTAGGATAAGCAGCATACACTGATAATCTTTTCTTGACAGCTATAGCCTTATTGAGATCATTTCCATCATGATATGTATTTTTCTTACATATTTGTGAGGTTTGTCTGGCAACTAGATTATTTTATAGGTTGCATTCTAGAATTAGACCATATATCCAAAGTAACTCCACATTTTAAACATTACATTTATATACTCAGCACTCTCATTTAACATTAAACTTTTACGTCAAATTATTGTTAACAAATGTAATGTAAACATACGTGGATTTGAAAGCAGTAGATCAGATCATTTTGTAACAATGTGCTACTGAAATTTATGCTTCTGCTCACAGACTTGTAAACAAATTCCATTTTAACCTTTTTTTACACAACATTTTAACCTTGGTTTTCTAAAAAACATTTCACACTGACACACAGAACTGACACACTGACACACATGACACAGTGAGAAACATGGTATAAACATGTGGTATAAATTAGATAATTATGAAAAATAATGTTAAGTTTTATAAAATAAAAATACAATTTACACCCATATTATCCCAACTGAGGATAAGAATTTTACATTACTGTTGTGTATATTACATGTTTATTTTCAACTGAGGAGTTCATACTATAATTAAATCTGTTTTTTGACAAAATACGATAGATTTTTAAACTTGCATGATGATAGTAGTTAGATCAGAAAACTTCATGTTAGTTAACATATTTTAAAATCTTGAAGAATATATTAGGTAAAGAGTAATCCTGTAATGAAATTTCTCTACAGCTTAACATGGGACATTATAACTTGTTAGGATCATTGATGTCTCTCTGTAATGTATCATTGTTTGGAAAATTTTCTTTCTATCCTGGAAAAATTTACAGCTACATAATTAGAACATTAAATTATGTATGTAACATTTTTATTAAAGGACTAGGAATTTTAAAGTCAAAATTCCTAGTGAGTGGTAGGTTATGTATTATTTTCTTGACTTTTAAATTAATTCATACCACTTTCTGCTTAAAGAACACCTTGGAGGCATTCATCTAATAGTGGCATGCTTAAAAAAAAAATGAACTGACGCTTCATAAGAATACCTTTAACTTTTTTACTTTACTAGTGCTTAAGCTTTTGCTTCATGAAAATCTTATAAAACAAACAAAATTAATCTATATACAGCTATAAATATGGCATGTAATGTCAGAGTGGTGTAAAGCGCATTTTCTTAAACGCTGGACCTACTATAATGATTTCCTGTTGGTAAAATATTTCCGGGTGCTCATGCTCCTACCTAAAACTGCTGCTGAGATATGGCGAAATGACCTAAAACATCTGACCCCTCCATTTAACCCCCTTAGTGGATGAATTTTTAAAATCACTGAAATACATGTTAACTATTTTTTTTAATAGATTTGTTATCCTGAATTTCATGTTCCTACCTAAAGCTGCTGCTGAGATATGGCGAAATAAGCTAAAATGCTCAACCCCCCCCTTTTAACCTCCTTTGGAGGGGGGGGGGATTTTCAAAAATCCTTTCTTATTGTTTACTTATGTCATAACAGCTATCTTTTCTCCAAATTTCATGATCCTAACTTTAGTCGCTTCAGATGGGCATTGATGAGTCAGTCAGGCATTTTTAGGTGCATTCGTAATTATATAAATACATAGCACCTATTGTCGTCATCTGGTCCATCCGCATGTCTGTCCATCCGTCCACATATAACTATGCAAAAACTACCCAATCGAATGGTTTAAAATTTAAGATATGTTATCTTTGCAGAATTTTGTCGAGACATTTCAAATTTTATGAAAATCGAATCAAAACTTTAGGAGATATTAATAAAAATATTTATTAAGAAATTTGAATTTTTTAAAAAGAAATTGGTGTTTTCTTGTTATAGGAGCTTCTGAGGATTAACCGTCAAGTGACCGAAATACTTATTTTATTACAGAAATTAATCTGCAGATGGTATAATTCATTTTACAGAATTAAAAATCCTCAAGATCTGAATATTTATATAACTAGCTATAGTACGAACACACCTCATTTGTCACGTTTGACGTACAATTTCCAACTTGTTTCTTTATATAATAGTATAGATATAGATATGTAGATACCCTCCATGCACTTTACTCAATATTTCAAAATTAGTGATTTACACCATTGATTCTGCCATTAAAAGCTTCAAATATCATAAAATTTTTCGTTAATGACAACATCTAAGCATATGTATAATTATTAGGGTGGTCCTTATTTACATTTTTAAAAAATGCAGCACCCCTAGATTTGTTTCAATACATTAAAAATTAATGTGTTCAAAATCTGAGCTTATTTGGACATCAAGAACATGTGCTTCATCGACATTAAACATGAAAATGTTGAGAAAATTTAAATAATTGTTAGCATTTAACCTCAATGAGGCATGTGTTCATGTTGTTCAAATGAGATAAGATTTTTCACACATTATTTTTTAATGTATTGAAACAAATTTAGGGGGTGCTGCAATGTAATTTCCCCTCAAAAAAAAAAAAAAAAAAAAAAAAAAAAATCTGTGTAATTAAGGACAGTTTTAATAAATATATGTTTATGAACATTTGATGTCGTAATCATGCAGCTAAATTAAATATGTTTAGAATTCCTTTATAATTAAATCAAGGTATTAAGTTATGTTATATTTAAAGCTGTCATTAACAATTTCTGATGATTTTTTCTGCAGAGTAAAGCATAAGCCCATTCTTAAAGTCTAATCAATGTAATGTTCATTTTCTAATTAATGTTTTCTGTAATCATTTCTGTATTATTATTATTATTTTTAATTTTTTTATCATACAGTCTAGACCAACAGAAGCATCTAAAGAATTGGACACTCTTGAATATGGTGCCTTAAATGCTAAATCTTATATTCCTGGTTGTGAAGTTTTGCCTATAGAACCATCTAAAGAGGATAATAATGGTATGTTATAGCAATTTGCATTTTTATTAAAATTACTAGTATATAACCGACAAAAATGATGGAATGATGATATGCGTTTCAATTTCATAATACTTCATACAAACAAACATGAAGATTTTACTATTGAAAGGTTTGTGTAGAAAAGTACATTTTAAAAGTGACAAATGATTTCTATATGTATAAATGATAAACTTTAATTTCTGAAATAATTCAACGATTGGACAAAACATTGAAATTAAATATTAAAAAAATAATTCATGTGCAAAAGTGTTTGTTGTAAAAAAAGTGTTATCAATGAGTTTCTAAAGAGATTGGCTCATAATGGTTTAACGATTGCACAAAACATTACAATTTTGTTAGTTTTAAATTATCTAAGTTAATAGCATTATAGAGTTTTAAATCATTGCTACATTAAATCAATTGTTACAAAATCATTCCTTTGTTTGTTTATATTTTAATTTTTATATTGCCAGTTGTATTTTTTAAATTATTATAAATATTAAATGCTAATAAAAATTAGTATTTCTAATTAAAATCTATAAAAAGATATCTATTTAATTCATAATTTTGACAAATTATAATTACAGTTTATTATAATTATTTGCAATATATCCAAGGAATCCCTCTCTTTGTTTTGCTACTGTGTTTATAGATGGCAGCACCAAACAGCCAAAGAAATGACTATCATAAGAGCGTGTATTTTCCTGAACATTTTTGTAGTCCAGTGATTTTGAATTGCACATAATATCTTTCAAGAACTAAAAATTCCACTGTAAAAGAATTCTGTAAAAATTAAGAACGATAAACCCTCAAAACAATGTTTAGATCAACAAAGATGTTTAAATACCCATTGCCAATCAGCACAAATAGTTTTGATGAATGAGTCTCAAAACTCAATGCACAGCAGTATTTATTGCAATAATAATAATAATTAGTGAAGTGAAACACACAATTTCTGAAGATTTCACAAAACATTAAAATTAAATATTCAATGTGTTAAAGTTATTTTTATTTTAAAGTATATTATCTTTATGAAATGAATGAATCTAAAAAATGAATGGCTCACCAAACCGCTTTCTGTTTGTTTACAGAAAAAAAAATGTTTACAGAAATGTTGATATACATGTTTTATTTAAAAATATGCTAAACAGACATGATTTGCAGTAGAAGAAATTATCATTTAGTTGTCATATGTTAACATATATTTTTCATTAATCCTAACATTGCATTTAGCTACAATCGATTCACAGACCAGAATGGTCGCATCCGGCATGGTTACCAACACTTTCCTAGCATTGCATTTTTTGTAAGTAGATAAAATTTATTACAATATAAAACAAGAAAAGTTTGTTATGCAGTGTTATAAAAATAAAATTTTGAACATAAATTTTATATACATTTAAAAGTAATAAAAGTTTACCAATGTTTTATGTAGCAAAATAAATAAATAATATATTGAGTAAATTATAATTAATTGAAATTAAAATGAAATAAATTAATTATAATAAAAATAATTACTGCAATGCATTGCCATATTAAATTTGTATAAAATTAAGAAAGATATGTAACAGAGGAAAGTATAGTGTAGGTTAGAATTTAATGCCGTGTTTACATTGCAGAAATTAGGAAAACATGAAATATGGACAACAAGTAAAAATTCTATAACAGTTTTTGGTGTAATTTGCTGTGACTGCAGTGTTTAAAAGACTGCTTAAAAATTAACTCGCCACTGGTGAGTAGATTTGTGTAATTCTGCACCCCTGCTCTTGTTTGATTTTTAAATTAAGTGTGATCAGATTATGGAATATTAGCAATATGCTTTTACAGGAGCTACTGTTGCAATGTGCCTTTTTAATTTACTGTTAAATTAAAATTTGTGCACTATAAATATTTTATAATCATAATTGTTGGTGTCTAACTTTGCTATTTAAATTAGTATATTAGAATGAAGAGTTTTGTGATGACCAAGGATATTAGTTTTTTGTTAAAGGGTAAAACAATTCCATACAGCCTTTTTATTTTTAGGAGGAGGGGGGGGGGGAGTCGCAGAAGAATGCATATCCCTAAACATTTTATGAATCTAACAAGGAAAAGAACAAAATTTTGGTAGATTAACTTGAAAAGTATTGTACATATTTACATAATTTGCTAAGTTTTATGTTTAATTTACTGACAATAAAAATGTTTACATAATATCTCTGGACAGACATTGTTCAAAGACAGACCATCAAAATGGTGATTTTCTTGAGTCAAACTAAGAATACCTTTAAACTTTCTATTTAAAAAAAATGGATTGGTGAAACATTGGAGAATAATCAAAAACATGAGTGACAAGTCCTAAAAATTTTTTTTTATTATTTTTTTATTCCTGACATTGTATACATACATCGATGCTTTTAGCTTCATTTGTTTATTTTGTAGCGCGTCAAATAGAAGTCAGTTTATATGTCTTCAAAGAAGAAGTTAAAAAGCCTATATCTTCAAATGTACTATGGTAATACTGAAGTCATTAAGATTATGTCTGCATTATGGTGCATCCTGTTGTCTGTGTGTATGACACATTTTACATATGTTGATAGTTATACCTGCTACATTTATGCATATTTATACATAACTTATTTTCTGATGAATTTAAAGGATTATTAAGAGTTAAGCAGGATTATTAAGAGAAGTTTTAAAACTTTTTTTTTTTTTTTTAATAAGATGAAACAGACAAACATTAAAATCACAAGGAGATGAAGATATTTTCTGTTTTACACAGGTTTCTGTCTTAGTGGGTATACCATCTTTTGTAATTGTATTGCATACTTTTTGCTAGAATGATAAAAATTTTCCATTTAAAGATTTTGTTATATGCAGGTTCTGTTTTAAAAAGTATTTTGCTGTGTTATATATGAAAAATTTCCTTTCTTATTTTGATTTTTAGGCATTTACAATTTGCTTAATTTATCCGTTCCTCTGTTTAAAAAAAAAAAAAATAATAATTCTTTCTTTCATTTAGAAAAATATGTTTCTGAAAATGATGAAGAGGATAGCGATGATGATTGGATTACAGTTCCTCATTCAGAAGATGAAATATATATCAATACTGATGATGATGATGAGGAGGATGAAGAAATAGTCCAATTTGCTAAAGGGAAAAAACGTAAAGTATACATGAAAGTGAATGAGTAAGTTTTGTTTTTTGTTGTTGTTGTAATCACTTGATTAGCAAATCTTCTAATGATGCGTCAAATTTTTAAAAACAATTTTTTTCTTAGTATTGTTTTATTTATTGCAGAAAAGAAATCTTGAAAGATATTGAAAAGCAACACAAAAAAACTAAAACTGAGAAAGAAAATGATGTGATGCATGAAGAGAGAGAGGAAAAAGAAAACAATTTTGTTTCAGAAGTTGACAAAAGTAATAAAGACTTAAAAAGGGATTCTTCAAAAAATTTTAAGGATGCTAAAACACATAAAAAAGAAACTGATAATATTGATGATAAGCAGAAGGCAATGCTCATATCACAGTCTAGAATTTTGTCTCAGGAAGAATTCAAGATGTTGAAAGCAGCTCAAATAGCTAAAGAAGTTCAATTTGCTAAAGGAAAAAAACGTAAAGTGGACATAGAAGTGAATTATGAGTAAGTATTTATTTATATATATATATATATATGTATATATATTTGATATAATCATATAAATAGTAAATTACCTAATGTTGCTTTAAATTTTTAAAAACAAATTTTTATATATTTGTATATTTATTGTAGAAAAGAAATTGTATCTTTGAAAGATATTGAAAAGCTACACAAAAAACCAAAAACTGACAAAGCAACCAGACTTTCAACTGTGTTGGTATGTAGATAATTTTTTGTGTTCACATTCACTTTGATTTTATTTTACAAAACATATATTAATGCATTAATGTTTTATGTATTATTTTTAATATTTGACATGTTAGTAAACTATTTTCAAAGAATCATTTATTTTTAAAATTTTATTTAGAAAAGTAATGAGAGAAATGTTTTCACAGTTTATGCTTATACTAGCATTACATTTCTAATGTGTAGTCGGCCAAAAAAAAAAAAAAAAAAAAGAGGAAGGACACCTCATACATTTTAATCTCCAAATTATCACAAAAAGGAAGTAGACATTAGGCTGGAAATTATGTCTTCTTTCAATTTGTGTTATAAAAAAAAAAGCTTAGGGAATTGTCTTCATAGTCAAATTGTACCAAGCTCTCAAATTTTGCAATACAAACACCTAGTTTTGACATCATATATTTAACTTTTTTGGTAATTTTTTCCTCAAGATACCAAAATTTTAACGACATTCAATCAAGTAGTTTGGGAATTATGAAGGTTTAAAATTTGGAACTCCTAATATTAAATTCATTTGTAATCATTGTAAAACATATTGCAAAATGCGTAGTTTTTTAAGTATAACTTAAAAACTACTTAGTGGAATGAGTTGTACTTTTAAATTTGCATATTTGTAGCTTCTAGAAATCAATAGCTGTTAAGAAATTTGTAGGTTACACCTAATATTTGTTTTGAAAATTTATATAAATATATATATATATTTATATTAATTTTTGAAAAAACTGTTAATTGTAGTCTATGAATTTTGCACAGAAATCAATTTTGATGCGATCAATTTTTCATGTGAATATAAAATTATACTTATTCCATCTGTAGTTTTTGCTGACACCACTTTTTTGGCTGACTGTACACTTCTAATCTATCTATTCGAATGTAGTTTGTGTAATATTATTAACCCCTTTGATATGGATGTTCCATGCACAATTTTGAATTTTTTAGCACCAGTATTTTCAAATAGAAATCTTTCCCTGATTGTTGATTCACTGAAATTATGTAATTAAATAAGATAAATTATTAATTGAAAATACTGATAGGATAAATTAAGTATTGTATACAGTACAGTTCATATGTGACATTTATCGTGAAAGAGTTAATTTATTGCTCATTGTTTATCTTACTAAAAGTGTCTGTTAAATTTTTATAAAATAATTTCATTGTGAATACAAATATTCTCTGATAAAAGAATGCACAATTTTGTCTCATAAATACTGTATAATTTCTTTAATCTGGTATATACCATGTCAAAGGTATGTTGGGATATCAGAATTACTAAATTACTTAAAAAAAAAAAAAAAAAAAAAAAGGAAAAAAAAAAAAAAAGGGAATTAATGTATTATACCATGGTGTTATCAATAGATAAAATTTAAAAAATAAAAATAAATAAATAAACTGACTTTTAATTATGAATGTAAAATATATTTAGGCTAACTTAATGAAATAAAATTACTCAATATACTGTATGTTCTATGTTCAGAGATATGTTAGAATGTGCATGTCATGGTCCCCTTCACTCTGTGTGTGTTAAAATATGTCACCCATGAATCAGATTATAGAGAGTCTATTGCTGGGATGGTAAACAGTTTTAGGTGCACATTCCAAAATGTCCAAACAATATCTATCAGTACTGTAGTGTGACAAATTTTTACATTAACAAAAATATTGTAGCATATACTGCTTGAATGAAACAGTGGTCAATAGTTTCAATCGCTTTTATACATTAAATAACTAAGAACAAAAGTCATAATGCTATTTTTCTGTACATTTGAATCAGCTATTGAAATTTTGATTCAGAAATATGTATGATTCATTTAAGTGGCACATACTGTGATTATATATATATATATTAAATCACAGTATGTGCCACTTAAATGAATCATACATATTTCTGAATCAAAATTTCAATAGCTGATTCAAATGTACAGAAAAATAGCATTATGACTTTTGTTCTTAGTTATTTAATGTATAAAAGCGATTGAAACTATTGACCACTGTTTCATTCAAGCAGTATATGCTACAATATTTTTGTTAATGTAAAAATTTGTCACACTACAGTACTGATAGATATTGTTTGGACATTTTTGAATGTGCACCTAAAACTGTTTACCATCCCAGCAATAGACTCTCTATAATCTGGTTATATATATATATATTAATTTTTACTTAATATTAATAATTTTTTCTTATTATTTGTATATTTTTTCTTATTATTAATATAGTATGTAACTTATAATAATCCAAGCTCCATGAAAACATAATTATAATTTATTATTGAGATTCTTGCTGTTGTACATTTAATGGAGAATGCTTCATACCTGGTTAATAGTTCAAAATACATTTTTTTAAAAGTAATATAAAGAGCAAAATGGGGCCCATTAGACATTTTATTATGACGTCCTACTTTTGAAATTCTCTTAATTAGGTTAGATATTCGAAAAAATAGAGTGGTAAATTTTTCTTTATAAAAAACAGGACTCTTTTTTTTCTGGAAAATGAAATTTATTTGGATTTATTAAAGCTTTTTTAATTCATATAGAAAGGCAAAATATAGCTTCATGCTGAAAATGTTACATAACATCACCAAAAAAGAAAAACATTCTAATGTGTTAATTCATGCAAAAAATAACTGCATTATTTGCGATAGTCTATACTTGTTATATTTATTTATTTATTTATTATAAGAAAAGTTTTATCTATATAGTGATATTATACAATTAAAATTTTCGTGCATAACAGGAAATTTGTCGTATCTGCCACTTCAAGCATGTGTGTCATAGGTTCACTATCCCTAGTAGTCTATTGTATAAATAATTAACATTTATTTATTATTTGTATTAAATTGATAACAAAAAAGCAAAAAAATAAAAATACAATCTTTGTTTACTTTATATCATCTTATGTGTGCCATAGCAGATGGGCTAATGACTATCTCAGTAGATTTTTACATCCAGAAGTGTTGGTAAAGCAAGTGCGTGTTCGGGAAACCCAGATACGGGCCTAGGGCCTGGCACCTCTATAGGTATCTGGTACCTGAAGCTCCTGGGGGACTTCGATACATCCCCAAGTGTCATGCAACAGTCTCCTTAAGTACATGGCTCTGCTGTCGCAGCGACCAGTTCATCTGTCACTTAGGAGCAGGAAGAGTGATATGCAGGCGATGGTGCTCCTCATTGGCTGGTAGCCTGTGTCATGGCAGCATCACACCAGACTGACCATGCCCGTCTGATGTGTGGTGCATTTGGGTTCCACAGAACCTGTACTAGCAGGGCGGTAAGCCTGACAGTTTTTATATCATCTTATGTTTTCATGTAATATTTTCTGCTTAAAAATTTAAAGTATTAATACATGGTCAAGTAATTTTTCTGTTGGATTTTTCTGTTTTATTCTTTTGAGTATTTCTTTACAAAAACATTATACTATACAGGGTGTCCCAGAAAGATTGAAATATGCTGTAATTTTTTACCTGTATATCTAGGTAATGATAATTGCAAAAGTGTTCCAAATAAGGTTGGAATTAAGATTACGTTGATAAAATAATCTTGCCATTAATTTTTTTAAAATTACACTTTTTAAATTTTTATATGGTTTTCGAGTTTTATAAGTTATATATATAGAAAAAAATTCTCCAGCTCCGACTAGTAAAATAGTAAAAATTCCATTCTTCTATGACCAAAACTCACAAAAATATGATACTTCAAATTTTATAAAATTTCAGAGCTTTCTGGCACTAACAACAAGTGTCAGAAAGAAAATGTTCACGAATAAAATAAAATGGACAACATATCACTATCATTTTCTCTCTTACAGAATTGTTTCCACAGAATATAAATATATAAGGATAAATTTTATATAAAAATGATCAGATAATTTAATAATGTTGACAGCAATCGTAAAGGCAGTTTTCAATTCAGAAATATTTATAGGCTTTTTAGTGCCAGAAAAAATTCTTCAAAATTCCAGAAAAATTTCATAAAATTCAAAGTATTATAATTTGCTGAGTGTTGGTCTTAGAAGAATGGAATTTTAATATTTTACTTGTCAGAGCAGGAAGAAAAATTTTCTAAATATACTTTATTGGACCCAAGGATTGTATAATAATTTAAAAATGTAACTCTTGAAAATTAATGGCAGAAGTATTTCATAAACATAGTCTTAATTCCTACCTTACTTTGAACACTTGTAATTTGTAATGCCTACATATCTTCGACAGGTAAAAATTTTAAATCCATTTCAATTCTTTTTGGGACACCATGTGTATATGTATTAAATTATGCTTTTAGGAGGGACGAGAAGGGAGAGAAAAGTTTGGCAAGAAGAAAGCAAAAAATCCCAATTCAGGTAAAACGCAGAAAGAACACAATAAAAGGAAAGCTTTCATGATGATAAAACATAAAGTAAGATCTAAACAGAAGAGGTCTTTTAAAGATAAACAGGTAAGCTTATCATTAAAATTCTTTTTTTTTAATTACATTGAAAGTAATTTTTCTTTGAAGACAACTACATATCAACTACTATCCTCTCCTTAAGCCCTTGTTTTCTGTGATGATTTGGTGACTAAAATATTAAGAGTGCTCTCTCTCTCTCTTTTTTTTTTTTGACCAGTACAATAGTATTTTGTTAGAAAAAAGGCTGACATCCTTTTTTCTAACAAAATACTATTGTAATGGTCCCTCCCCCCCCCCCCCCCAAAAAAAAAAAAAAAAAAAAAAAGAGAGAGAGCACTCCTGATATTTTAGTCACCAAATTGTCACAGAAAACAAGGGCTTAAGGAGAGGATAGAGAGGTTGTAGTTGATATGGAGTTGTCTTCACATAGAAAAACTGTAACATAACAAACATTAACCCCTTCGGCCCTGACGTCCTACTAATAGGACATATCTTTTATTGAGTATTATTTTGTCTTAAACATTATTTTTATTAATTCAGCACCTAATAGTGATAGTATGAATCTCTACATTTCCAATTATGAATTTCACTTACGTTTAGCATTTAGTAATAATAATAATAATAATAATTTTCATAATTATTAGCAAGCCGTTGGCACTTCTTTTAATTAAAACATACGTTTCACTCTTTAAATTAAAATTTGGGAATCCTTTTCCGAATTGGTAATTTGTGATTAAAGATAAAAAATATTACTAAATTTTTATGCTTGTTTAATTTAATTGTAATACGACATTTTCCAAACGTCTTCAAAAATTCTTCCTTAGACTATTGTTATATGAAAAACATGCAAAATAACTACATTTGTGAGGTTTTGGTAAAGAACACATTCGTTAACTTTCATTAAACCCAACTTCTGTGATTTCGATAGCTATTTTTAATTTTGTTAGCATAATAGTAATTTTTCCCAAAATTGAAAAAAAAAATCAGGCCTGAAGGGGTTAAAACTTTCAATATAAATACCTAATTTTGGCGTAATATTTGGATTCTTTAGAAAATTTTACTCCAGGAATGTATTACATATTTATTTTTTACTTTAGTCCCTTCCTGATAAACAAACAATATATGACTGATATTTTTTTCCCCCAATTCCTTCAAAATTTCTCTTTGATTTTAAAATACTTGTTTTAGAATGTAACAACATTTTATTCATTTGTTTTAATCCACAAAAGAAGCCATGAAATTAAAAAGTTTTATTATTTAAAAATGTTTTAAAACTATTCTCATCTTAAATAATAACTCAGTGCATAGAATTTTTTTGTGTAAAGTTTGCTTATAAAAAGGTCTTGTTTATCAAAATGAAAGTATTTGTGTTAAATATTATGAAATATTGTTTTAAAATTGAAAATTTTGAAACCTTTTAAACTCTGAAATATAAAAGTATTATACCAGCCGAATATTCAGTATTTGGCTTAACAGTTACTATTCGGTATTCGGTTTAGCTGTAGGCCGAATATTCGGTATTCGGCCAAAATCACTATTTGATGCATCCCTAATTGTAACTAACTTCTGTAGATTTCTGCCAATGCTATTGTATAAATTACAAATTTGCTATTTTAAACAGATTTTTAAAGACATAATCATGAAACATCATCATGGGAAAGTATTTAGAATTAATAGTTATTTCTACGTAAGAAGAGATTTTTAAATAAGAATATTAATCTTGAAACTACTACTGTGAACTTTTAGTACTGGGCTCAGTCTCCAGGAAAAAAAAAAAAAAAAAAAGAGTGAACTAATTTATCTTCAGTGGAAACCCTGTTCGAACTATTTTATATATTTATTTGTTATTATATTTGTAATAAGAAAATCTATTTTTAATTTCAGATTGCACTGCGAAATGCTTTAATAAAACGCAAAAGGAACAAGTGAAATATTATGTATGTAACTTAACTTGTTATATATTGTAAATAAAAGATTTTTCTACATTTTACCTGTCTTTTTTTGTAGTATTACTTTTTCAATAATGAACTGTCGTCAGTGAACTCTCATTATTCTGGACAGCCCTTCTCATAGTGAAAGCAATGTAAATTTGAATTCCGTGATTAAACACTCAAAAACAGTAAAGATTAAAACATTTCTAAATATTACAAACATTTGATGCATCTGCATGAATAGCTAAAGAAATTGGCATTAAAAGTAGACAACATATGATCAAAAGTTTCTTCGAAACAGTGAGCCCGTCAAATGACATGAGTGTGAAGGAACCTTGTGTTATAATTATCCAACCTTCAGGCCTGTGTAGATTTTTATATACCGGGTGGTTATTATATAAGTATCTCTATTTGGAGCTGTCTGTAGCTCCAAGGAATAACCCGAATGAAACCAAAATCGGTACACTTACTATTCACGAAGGGGGAAGAAGAATGGAACAATAAAAAAAAAATTATTGCAATAATCACCGACAGATGGCGCTTTTGAGTGCAAAATGTATTGAGTAATATTGTGTACCGTGGAGGTATTGCAAACCTCAATGAGTTTACCACATATCACGACATGTGCGAAACCTCACTCCTGATGCGTTACATTCTGCAGTTGAGCACTGCCTGGATTGTATCATCCAGGACAATGGTCATGTGGAACCTGAACATGATTGGCATTGCCATGCGAAAACATAACCACATTTACTGTGACATTTTCCAATAAATTAGGTTTGTCATCCAGTTTGACACCTTAATTCTTTGATTACACATTACATTTCACACACAGTAGTGCCATCTGTTGGTGATTATTGCAATAATTTTTTTTTTATTGTTCCATTCTTCTTCCCCCTTTGACAGCTGCAACAAGTAGAGATACTTATACAGGCATCCCCCGACTTACGTAATTAATGTGTTCCGCAAGTTTTTACGTAACTCTAATTTTACGTAAGTTGAATGTGTAATTTGCTTAAGTAAAATTTCGTTAGAAGCTGAAATATTCATTATATATACAGCATTATTTTTTAAATAAAGAATCATGCAGCAGTATTTACTCTGATATGAATTATACAAGGATGAAAAAATATGAAGGTAAACTGGAAAAACACTTTTCAAATAAAAAATATCTTGTGGAATTTGGGATTTATAAATTTAATATTGATGGAGTGATTTATAACAATTTTGAGATTACTTCAAACGACTATAAAAATAAGAAATAATTAAAGAGGACTGAGTTACCTCTTCTTCACGAATTTTTGATGACAAGACAAATGAATAGCACCCACAAAATGAAATAATTCTTGATAAGCACAAATTGTCTTTATTAAGAGTTAGATGACAACAATGAATAACGAACAATAAAGATTCGTTGTTATGATAATACTGTATATTCCCAACAAAAATATAACTCTCTCTATACATAAAACTATACTATAATAGTTATAATTTTTATCTACATATTTTATTTATAAAATAATTATCAAAAGAATGCAAATGCGTATCAAATGCGCTACTGAGTTCATAAATGTAATTTTCAAAAAATGTTTACGTAACTGCAAATTTACGTAAGTCGGGGGATGCCTGTATTATAACCACCCTGTATGTTCAACTATAAAAAAAAAACATTTACTGATTTTAAGGAGAACATTTGTTTTTTTAATGAAATCACTGCACAAAAATGTATATCTTAAAGATGGAAATGCTCAGTACCCCCTACAAATTTTGAGATTTTTTTTTACCCGATAGCATTTATTTTCTCTAAAATATATTAAAATTTTTATAATAGCTACATTATGATTCTTTTTCCTTTATTTTTTTTTTTTCATGTTTAGTGTTCCACATGAAATTATTAACTTGTAAAATAGATAACTACATACTACTTCTGTCTATGCATAATCAAATAAACATATATTGAACCAGAAGATTTATTTAATCAAATTATCCTGTTTCTATGTTGTATTCATTTGTGAAGTAAAATTTCTGATTCAACATATGTTCATTTGATTTGAAAAAAAACTTGAAGGCTGGCATCTATATTACACTAATGCAAATCACGTGACTGTCCTAAACAAATACAAGTGACCAATTCACATTTCATGTCAGTCGGCCATTAAAAAAAAAAAAAAAAAACTGCATAAAACTTACCTTTTTAGAAAGATTATTAAAAAAACTATTTTTAAGAGATGATTTATATTCAAACTTGTATATATTTTGAGATATCTTCAGTTGAAATTCAGATGACAGTCCAATATCTCATTCTATTGAAGTAATTCCTCTGTTTTTTAAGCAGATAAAGAAAAAAAAAATTAAATTTCTTTTAAATTTTAATAACTTGGTCTCTTGTAAAGTTATAAAAAAAAAAAAAAAAAAAAAAAGTTTCCTCAGTATCTATTAAATTGTAACAGTATATTTTGTTTTTTTAAATAAATCCTTTAAGGCCAATTCCGTATTCGTTCTCATGTTTTCTACAATTTTAATGTCATATCCATTTCCCAGATGAAAAAAAAAAAAAAAAACTTGCTTATTCAAGGTACTTTCCTGATTGTAATAGTATATGTCACAGTAGGACCACATACTCTGGTGCAATTGTATATGCTTCATTTAGGAGAGAATTCGGTAATCTTGTAAATAAACCTTCTAGAAAAATTCTACTTTTAAAATTAACGCAGTTAGATTTAATTATTTTAATATTTTCGAAACTGGGTATGTGAGTATAAACGCACTTACAAATCTGGCAATTTACAATCAAAACTTGTTTCTTGTTCAATAGATATGGACCCCATTCAAGATTTCAAAATTATTAAAATAATTAAATTTAACTGCAATAATTTAAAAAGTAGAATTTTCCAGAAGGTTGGTTTACACGATTACAGAAATTCCTCCTAAATGAAGTCTGTACAATTTCACCAGAATATGTGGTCCTGCTGTGACATACACTCCCCGATGATTTAATATTTTAAATGCGAACATGTGTAAACAACAGCTTTGGTTTTCGATTGATATTTGTACTGATGAGGAGCTTGTATAAAGCTTGAAACATCAGTCATTTAATTATATGATGATATTAATCTATTGTTTTTAGTTTTATTAAATGTCTTTTTAATTTTATATTTAAAGATGTTTGAGTTAATCAACAATGACACAAAAATAATCATAAAATTTTTTATTACACAAAAAACGATTGAACAAATATAAATATTTGGCAAAAAAAAAAGGAAAAAAAAATGAGTTTTATGTACAACTGCTGAAAACATCAAGTGATTATGTGTACAAAAATGAAATGAAAGGCTAACATGGTGTAAAAATCCAAAATTAGCTATTCATAAAGGGGGAAAAATCTATTTCAAAATACTTGAAGATAGATTTAAAATAAATACAATAAAGATACACACTAATTCAAACTATCCATTTTCTATTAAAGGTAGGCACTCAGATCTTAACAGCAATAATTCTGACATTGTCTTTCATTTTTACAATATATATCTATATATTTTCTCTACAATAAAAGAAGGAAAGCATTTTTCCTTGTTTCAGCCATATTCTAAATGAGTTATCAAGGTGATACAACCTAAACAATCTAACTTGCTTTAATATATTTTTACAAGCTTGATAAAATTTTAAATGTAAAAGGATAAGCAGTACATATATTTACAAACAATTTTTTGAGTTATCACAAAGAGAATTCTCAGATTATTATTTTAAAAAACAAAGAATATAACAGATTCTCAAAAAAATATTTATATTTTGATGATTTATTGTAATTATATTTTCTTTAATTTTGTGTGCATTATCATATTTGTAACAAAGATTTTAGCTTTGCTTTATGGTAAAATATCAGATAAACACTTTTTTTAATTGGTTGGGGAGGGGAGGGGGGAATTAAAAACTAAGAAACATGTTTCTGAAATTGCTTTCATTTCTTAAATACTGTATTTATTCCAAGAAAGTTTCAAAATATTCTGCACTTGAATTAATATTTAATAGGCAGAAACTTTTTTTTGTTCTTGCTTCCTAATATTAACTTCCATGTTATATTGGTTCCCAAAAAGACACTACTGATTAAAATACTAACTTTTTTTTGTCACATTTCCATTAGTTTCTAGTATTTATATAAATTCCATATTCCATGCACACTTTTTAACCTTATGATTCTGCCATTTTTAAGAAGGCAGAGAAAAGACAGAATAATTTTCTTTAACATTTGGTTTGCAGTCTCAAAAATTTTACTGGAACCTACAAATTAAATCTAATTCTAAACATTATCATGAAAAATTATCAAGTGTTTCTTTAAAAAAGCTAATAGAAATATCTGCTAAATGAGCAAGCTAATGCATTAAATATATAATTATTCACTAAATACTAAGAAACTATGAACTTACTAAATATACATGAATGAAATAACATGATGTGGAAAAAAATGAAACAGTGAATTAAAACAGCTGTAAAGGAAGCTAAACTAATAGTGCATTTCATGTCTGCTCCTTTGTGCACAAATAACAATATAAAATATCAATCAGCCACAAACATGTTCTCTGAAATCCATAAAAATATTTTAAATACAGCTTGTGTTATCTATATCCAAATATAATGGTCAGAAGTGGATATAGTAATAAGTTGTGCAAATGTCCTTTTCTTTAATTGTTTTCAACTTTTAAACTAAACTGAAAATCAAATAAACTCTAAATATTTTAAAGCAATTTAACCTCCATTCTGAAAATTATTGTCTGAAGTAAGATTTATTCATGAGGTTTATCTAACAAGTAAGTTTCTTTAAGGCTGTACACAGAAGAAAAAAAAACTTTGTTACATGGAAACTTTTATTGGAACATATACAACATTTGTCGATCTTCTTTTCATTACATTCATCATTGGAATTGAGACACTAATCGTACCATGGGATTAACTTTTGTATTAGTGTTGCCAGATGTAATAATAAGTATGCAGCGTGCACTTCTTCTCTTCTGCATTACTTTGAAAATGCTGACTGGATAGGAATTTTTTGTGGTGTAAAGTTGGTTGGATGGTAATCTCAAGGTTCAAAGGGTGAGATGAGGACTATAGCATGGATGGTCAAATAGCTCTCAGTAGAACTCTCACAAAAATCTATGTTGTACAAATGAACTGTATGTATTGCGAGCATTATTGCAGATCAGCACAAAACCTGTGCTAAGCATCCTGTGATTCTTGGCCTGTCATAATTTGTGAAGTGTTTGGGAGTAATGGTCATACTTAACCTGGCAGTCAAAAGGAGAAGAATAAAAGTCAATATTTTCAGCCACTATAATGGCTATATTGTGAGTGATCAGGAAGTGTCAACTGTTACATGATTGCCATATCCTATAATCTCTCAGGGATGTGCATTTGCTTTTCTCAATGCTTAGTGGCTGTATATGAAATTTAATTTCTGGATAACTCTCATATTTTTAAATTTTAAGTGACTTATAAATTCTGTATTGAATATTATAGAAAATTGTTCAAGTTTCAAATATTTCAAATCAGTTATTAACGAGTTGCACTTATAAGGAAAAATTTGTACTGCTAGGAGCTTAACTTTGAATGTACAAGTATCACTCCACTTCTAATGAATGAATACTCAACCTGAATTAATTTTAAAAAGTCACTAGCTCAATAGTAACTGTTAAAAGCTTCACTAATGAAAATATGAAAAAAAAATGCTATACATATTTTAAATTAGTTTTTTTAAAATGTTCAAATTATTTTTTTAGGCATTTTTGAGAAAAAAAAAATGTAATTATGTAAAGATATAAGAAACAATGGTAAATAAAAAATGCTTAGTTTAATTTCATAAATGATGAAAGTCTTTAAAATAGTAAACCTGCAGTTATTTTTCTCCGATTTTATTCAACTTATTATGCTTCTTTATATAACTATGTCTTCATCTAACTTTTCAGACGTAATTTAAACTCACTCCTCATGAACGAATTTTGCTCTAATCTTCAGAATAAGCTTCTGTCATGGTCAATTTTATGTTTTGATAAAAAAATAATGAGATAGGATTTTTTAATGCCCCAGGTGCGAAATTACATAACTACAGACTTTGCATGCAAATTCCCTACGAACAAATTTCGCTCAGATCTTCAAAGTAAGCTTAATTGCGTAACTATGCAAATTAAACTCATGTCCTACAAACAAATTTTGCTCAGCGTTTCAGAATAAGCTTCTGCTATGATCAAATTTATATTTTGATAAAAGTTTTCATGTAATAAGTGCTTTTATGGTAGTAGTGACCCTGGTGACAAATTACATAACTATGCGATTTAAACTCACTTCCCAAGAATGAATTTCTTTAAAAGTTCATAACAAGCTTCTATCATGATCAATTTTATGTAGATAAAATATTTCATGTTTTTTTAATGCTAGTAGCGCTTCTAGTGAAAAATTTTAAAGCTACACAAATTAAACTCACTTCTTACGCACGAAATCAGGTCAGATCTGCAGAATAAGCTATTAAGACTTATGCTAATGCTGGCATATGTAAATGCTTTTTCTCATTAAAATTTAGAACAAATCTGTTCCCTCTTTTCCTTGTCTCTTTTACACTTTTAATGTTTATGTATATTTTTAAATTGCACATTTATTGAGAAAAGTGTCATTAGTAGGTTCTCCCTTATTTTGCCTTTCCAGTGTTGGCAAATATGCTGCAATAGTGCACTACAGTGCACCAAAGTAAAATTGCAATCCACAATATCTCCCTTATGCTTCTCCATTGTTTATAAGTAGAACCAATATCCAGTGTTTTAGGAGTGAGAATGTTTCGTATTTTAGTAGATTCCTTTCTATCTTTTTTTTTTTTTTTTTTTTCTTCTAAATCACCTAACCGCTTTTCTGAAATTTCTGTCTTCCCACTTTTGCCTTCCTCCCATCTCAAAAAGTTTTAGATTTTGAGCTCTTTAAATTTTTGATATTGTTATGTTTTATTTGTTATTTTTCAGTATAAATAATCATCTTATTTCCAGTTTTCAAAATTTTGTATTCCCTTCCTTTCTTTTCCTTCAGAACACTAAATTTACAATTCCTTCTTTAAAAATAAAATAAAAATGTATAGTATTTGCTGTTTTGAAATAACTATAAATAAATAACCAGCCTTCTAAATTTCTACTCTGCCATAGTCCAAAATTTCCCTTTTCTCCCTCTATTTGAATCATTAAAAGTTGTATTTACAAAAATTAAACCCTGTATTCAAAAATGTGTGTTATTATTCATTAGTTTATTCAATTTGTAGGTCCTTATTATTATTATTTTGGTCTTTGAAAGTATTTAAGTCTTTCATTTTTATGTAAATAAATGTGCAAAAAAGCCTTGAGGAAAATATACTTCATAACAATTGTGCAATAAAAATTTGCTGTCCTGCCTTCGATTACTTAATATTTATGCATGATAAAGTACAAGTATTTGGATATTATTAATGATATATATCGAAGATTTACCATTTTTCCCTTTGATTGGAAATATATATATTCTACTTTTTAGTTTCATCAAAATCAGATATTTTAAAAATTTATATTATTATCTATATCTGTCACTTTTCAGAAATAATAAAAATAATCTGACCATATATTTTGTAATAAGATGCAAAAATAACTGATCTACAATAAGTGTTAGTATCTGCCAGTAAATAAACAGTACTATCCTTATACCTCAAAAACGTTAGTAAATCATAATTTAATTATTATTTATTTTTTACCTTTTGTCCATATTGGCAGTGTGAAAAATTCTTTAAATTTAATTTTTTTATCACAAAAAGTTATTTGCTTTTTAAGTTTTTCATAACTGGTGATGCCTATATTTGTGTAAGTTTTTAAGTATTTTTAATATTCATAAAAATATTGAATAAAAAATATATATATACTGTTTATTAATCCTATAACTACAGACAAATTTTATGCAGTGTTTGGATAGGGGAGGAAAATGGAGGTTTTCATCTAGATAAATCACAAAAAAGCAAAACAGTGTTAAAATGCCTTCTGACCTTAACAGTATAACCTATGATATAGTGCAAAATAAACTGTGATATTCACTTTACCTATGATTAGAAGATTAATAAGACAAATAACTGAATTTAAGATATTAATTATTGTCATTTAGTAATCAATAACATGTGTGTATTTCTCTCTTGCTTCACAACAGCTTCTAGTGCTTAGGCATATGCAATAAATAATGTGCTAAATAACAAATAATAATAAAATAACTCAAAAGAAATAACTAATGCTATAAAATTTGATCCTTTATCAACAAATGCATCATCAAAAATATAAATAAATAAATAAATTTGTACTTAAAACTGTATTTACAGAAAATAATACAAATTCAAGGGCATTTATACATACAAAGCAAAATTGTAGCACATGGGAAATGTTTATTAAAAGAAAAAAATTACCATTCGCTATATTGATAAAATATGAATTTCACATAACACAATCATTTATATACATTGATTGAGCAATAAAAACAGATATTACTTTGCATTGATAGCAAAACTTATACAGTCAATTCATAGAGGGTATATTATCAAATCTTTTTAAACAGTATATAAAATGATTTAGATAATGTAACAGTTTTCAATCATGCACTCAACAACATTTTACTTTCAGTCTAGAGGCCTACCTTATGTCATAAATTACACTATAGCTCACATATTATTGAGTATATTTTTAAATATAAAACATAAATGAATTTAGGCACAAAAAATTTCATTAAAATTTTTAGAACTATATTATTTTTCTTTCATTTATCAGATAACGAGGATGAAGTATGGGGTGGTACTTCAGGTTCACTAGCAGTATCAAAAAGTAAGATTACATGAATGACAATATAGGCAAAAACAAAGAAGGGTAGGAAGAGATATCCAAAATTTTTGTTCGCCAAGGCACATCATCACACTGCATTAGTTCAAAATGAATACTTGCATCACAGTGCCTATGTAGTGGTTACAACACTGGCTATCAGACAAGATATAACATACAATAGTTTATTTTAAATTTATGTATAAACTTTTTAAAATCTGTAGCGAAATCCCATTTTAGATTTAAAGCAGAAACTGTATATCATGAAGAAACTTGTTTTGGAAAAGCATATTATAGGCATATGAACATATTATAGGCATTACTTACTCTCTGCATCTCACTAAAGGCAACAGATTACTGTAAATGGTTGTCACAAACTGTCAAGAATTTTTCTGCTTCGAGAATGTTCATAGTGGACCAGAATCAATTTTAAGATGAACATATTGGTCAGTTAAGCCCTTGTGAGAGAGAAAAAACAAAGAAAGAAAGACCAATACTACAAAACTAAAAACTCAAATTGGTTGTGTTAGACCAGATAGAAAGAGTGATCCCAGAAAAGGTTTAAATTAAAAAGGGTAAAAAATCCAACATCATGAATTTGTAAGAAATACTGATTGTATTTTTATAAAATTTCTGACTTTGTAAGAGAATTTTTCCTTTCAATCTTTTTTTTTTTCTTATTTTGCTAGTCGCACCAATAAGTAACATACACAGAATATTATACAGAAGAGACGTAGAAAAAAAAATATTAAAAAATTATGCAAGCAACTGAAATATAAATATCCATATAAAATAACAATTAAACTAAAGAAATCTTGTTAGTTTTTCTATATTCATAATGCAGATATATTAAAGAAGAAATGTTGCTAGTTTTACTTGCATCTGTTTAGATGTATGTGGGAACGAAAACTAAATATATCTAGAATCAGAGTCACATGTTTAAGAACAGTAAGTGAAAGAAAATTAAGTTACATTTACAATGAAAGAGTTTTAGGAAATAAAAATAAATTATTAAGAGTTTTAAAAAAATTACATATTTAGCATTTACTAAATAATAGCTATAATAGCTCAAGGAACATTTAGAATAAATTTTTCTGATATTTTTGATAAATTTTTAATGTGTCATCCCTTGACATCTACACAGTTTTATATAGCAAATTTTAGTGTATATATATAATACAACAATCACGGTAGAGTCATGGCAGGTATGAGTTTATTAATTAAATGGATATTAACCTTTATGCGATCAAAGCATTTTATTTAAAGCTTAAGGAACATTTAGAGACAAAACTGTAGTAAAATTTACTATCAGCTTTCGTTAAAACCAGAATAATTTCCTGACACCTGAACTGGTCTGTTTGTAATGACATTTAGCCTGATAAAGCCTTAGAATTGGCTATGAGAGCCGACACTTCTTGAATAGAGTATTTTACGGTGTTTACATTCTTATAGGGTTTTCATGTTAGATATATACTTGAGAAAAATATCTTGGATATTTGATTCTACTTTATTATATGGTAAGAATGGCTATGAATTTATAGACTTAAACCATCATAAATATGGGATAATTGGTCGTGATATTTAGGCTACTTAGAATTTTAATTGGGACTTGAATTAGAGAAGAATTTATGGCACTTATTATCAAAAAGGAGACTTTTGTCAGCATTTTAACTAAAAAGAAATATATTAATTAAAAGTTTGAGGACAGACAGAACTAAGGCTTTAATACCAGAACAAAATATTGAACATGCAATTTGAAGTGAATTTAATAGAGCATCTTAGTTATTTTATAACACACACACACACGTGTGTATATATATATATATATATTATTGTTTTATGTGAAATGAAGTTAGAATCGTTTTATTATTTATTTTTAATTATGCAGGGAAAATAAATTACAAATTATTACAAGCCATAGGTAGTAATGTATGATAACTTTATGGTGCGTGTCATGGATGTTAAAAGGACTAAATTGTATTATCTAATCAAACAATGATTTACATTTCTACCGTTGAATATATTTTTTTTAAATATATGACCCCTCCTTCCCAAATAAATATAGCTAATCCTGAATGCATAAAGACAACTTTGCTAAAATATATGAATAATATAAAGTTATGTTTAAATGTTAAAAAAAAGCAAAATATATAAAACTTTTAAAAATGACACAAATAAAATATCTAAAATAAAATGTCAGAAGTTTAAATTGGTAATTTTTTTTTTAAAATGAATAAAAAGATATGTGCATTTGTAAAAAAATTCAAAATAAGAAGAACACATTAAATTACTATAGGAATATTTGCATAAAATAAAAAGCTGTTAATGTAACCAGTAACCTTACTTTTTGATCAATTACAGTGATATAGATTAATAATAAGGCATAATTGTTTTAATAATAAATAAACTTGAATACAATTAGCACCAATGTAATAAATAATATACATGCAAATATTGAGAAACATTTTAATTTAGAATCTTGGACTAAAAAAAAAAAAACTTTAATAAGAATCATAGCAGAATTCCATGAGAATATTTGCGATTGATTAACACAGTATTCAGCTTCAATTGATATTACTTATTATATAAAAACTGATTCAATAACAAATAATTATGGAATAAAGTGAAAATATATTAAGTGAATTAAGTGACTATTTAAGCAAAAAATATTTTTCTCTGGCACAGAATAAATAAATAAGTTTTTTAAGAAGCTTACAAAAACAAAGAAAATTCATTCTTTTATCAAAAATTGTAATCCGAGAAAAAAGAAACATCCTTAATATTTAAATCTTTTGAATGCATTTTTCTTGAAAGTGTAACACACATTTGCATTAATATAATAGAACTTTTTTGACAATTTTGAGGACATTTTTACCAGCCCTTGCCAAAATACAGTAATTTTGGAAGATGATAATGTTCTAAATGCACAATATAATATTTAACCACTTAGCAATCTCCATTGTCTGGCATGCGATCAAGTATTTTTATTTATTTATTTAAATCGGCTTTGCCTGTGGAGTTTTTATGGCTATGTTTTCACAAGCTTTTAATAAAATCTCCTAAACTATACAAAATATTCTTATACAAATTACACTTTAAAGTTCAGAAAAATTCATAAAATTAAAATTTTTAATTAAAAAAATTGACTTTTTAAATCACTAAAACAGCTTTAAAATGATAAAATGAGACTGTTAAGTGGTTAATGGAATTGATTAACTAAAAATGTATTTTTTATTCACTGATTTATAGAAAAAGAAAATGCAAAGACAGGAAATTCAATAAAAAATATTTAAAAAATAATTTTGAAAAAAAATCTAACTAAAACCAGAATTCTGAGATTCTTATTCGTCAGTTTCCCCACAGTTATAAAAATAAAAATAATGAATAATAAAAAAAGAAACTGAAGTAAAAAAAATTTTTCTTTCCAGACATTTTTTATAATACATCAGCACCATTTAAGTAGATTTTTAAATACAGCTAATATACAAGATCAATTACAACCACATGCAAAACAGTCACTATTTAAAAGTAAAATTAATGGATGTTCTTTAATTTTAATAAATAAATATTCATAAAAATTGCAACCATCGTTCAGCAATGTTTTAAAACACAGATGCTTACAATGGTGGCACCACTAATTCCAACGTTTCTTTAAAAATATGCTTTCAAAATTCATCGTCTGGTTTTGTCTTTTGCCAGGGTACTTTACAAAATTGTAGAACATTAAAATAATAAATTTCATGCAACAAATGCTTGAGATCCATAGAAGCTGGAATCATATCACAATAGAAAGACTCAATGTAGTTTTAAGCTTCATCACAAGGGTCGTGGAGCATGAAGCCCAAACACTTTGCGATCAATAGGAGGCACATGATTTGTGCCTGGTGGTCCCCAATCATGAAGTCCTCCACTGTATGACACACGATGAGTGAGACGGTGTGCAATTGAAAAACCTCCACTACCTTCTAACTGGGTGAGAACAATGATCACTTGCCTGAAAATGAGAAAACATGCAAATACTTTATTTCATTCTGAATAAACAGTTATATGATCATCTCATTATTATTATTTTCTTAAGTCCCAAATTACGAATTCTATCTCAAAAATTTTTATACTTAATATTTGAATATAGAAAATTATGAGCTTCTGTAAAATATTTCCAACAACATTTAGATTAGTTAACAAATAATATTGACTTTGTAATACAATCTAAATTCAATCTTTTAGCCCAATATAGTACATTTTGTCCCTTTTCAATAAAATTTATTTGGAATTTGTGCAGATTTTTTTTTTTTTTTTTTTTTTTTTTTTTTTTTTTTTTTTAAATAAAGAAGAAACAGGAAAGAAACAAAATTTACTTTTCTCTAAAATTAATCTTCTCTTTACAAAGAATAACTGGAAGTAGAAATTTTCTGAGCATTTGAAGTGTGTTGCATGAAAACAATATTTATGTTTTAAACAACAAATCTGATATACTCTGTTGTGAATAACTGTATTCATCTGATTGTTTTCTTATTTTATATGGTGCATAAAAATATTATGTTCAATCATATAAGCTTACTTTCATTTTACGTTATCTCGTAATGCATGCTACCTTCTATTATGAAATGAAATCTTTATTTTGCGGTACTTAAAAACATTTTTTTTCTTTTTTTCAAAATAGTATACAATTGAAGATTCTCAAATTCTAATTATTTAATCTTCAAGGTAATCCTGGACAATGCTGGGTGAGTCTGCTAATAAAATAATAGAAGTAAAGAGATTGTTTTTTTAAAGGTTTTTTTTTTATCTTTTAGTGTAAAATTTTGCACTACACATTTTTAACAGCTTAAAGGCAATCTATATGTAAAATCTTTAAAAATATATACATTTTAAAACAAACTTAAATTTGTAAAATTGGTTGTGCTTTCTAAACATGGCAAAGCAAAATTTTTTGCATGGAATCTAACATATTCTGTTAGTAATAAACATATTTAATAAATTTTAAATCAAATTTTATTTAACGGAATGTCAAAAACAATCAAGACACAAACTTTAAAATTACTTAGCAGCAAAACTGCAACATATCTATAAAAAACAGAGTTATTTACACAAGAGTGAAACAAACCTATGCAGGGGAGGTATGCTGTCAACAGTGCGTAGAGTAGCACGTGTAGATACAACATTCATACTTTCAGAACAATCACAGATTACTTGAATGCACCTATCAGGAAGTCTATTTTCTAAAACAACAACTAAGCCAGCCCAGCCTTTGGTGAGGTAATAAGCAGTCATGCCTTCACGACCCTAAAATTTTTAGAAATTATCTTAGTATCAACCATAAAATTCTTAATTATAAATAATAATAAGAAAAACTTTAATAATAATAATTTATGTCATTGCTTCATAATTAAACATTCAAAAGAACTATTATCTTATAACCCTTTTCATCTAAAATCTTCTCAAAAAGCACAAACATAAATTAAAACTATTTTAAATGGCAACCACCAAACACACAGCACCAGGAGGTGTAGTACGCAGTATACGGTGATACACCATATATATATACCTTCTGGAAATTATAAAGAAATTCCGTATACCCTCTGTTTCTTAAATAAAACTACAGTGCATACTCTGCCTATAACCTCTATTTGTTGTATTTTATCTTTTTATAGAAAAATTAGATTTGATTTTTTTTTAATGAAATAAATTTCAACAACAGTTCAATATGAACTGGGGATTCAAAGAACATTTGAAATTTGACACAGTGAAGAACATTTAAAAACTGTCTGCATAATATTTTGATGTGATTTTTTACTATTCTAGATTTGGAGGTTTTAGAAACAGCTTTCTTTGCAAATTTAGAAAACTGGGAGAGACAGAAGTAAATGAGTCAGAAATTACAAAAAAATCTCAACATTACTTGAAGATGTGCAAATTGATTTTGCCTATACACTGGAACACATAACAATATTATCATTAAACAAGCAGGAAAAATTATGATGTCATTGAATGTAGATGTTTATAACTTAGAAGAGATTGAAAATTAGATGTTCAGTTAGTATTTGTCATGTTAAAAAGAAACAAAATACTCTTTAAAATTTCAAATTTTATTAAACAAACAAACAGAAAAAAAACCCAGTCAGTTAATAAATAAGCAAGAAAAATTATGCATAAAGCATAGATTATGAAAACTTTTCATGCATTTAGAATACTGCAACAAAACTTCACCATTTAATAACGTGAAAGATGATATCTAAGTACAATTGAAAAATGCATAACATATTTGAAAGTTCAATTTTAGTAATTACCATATACAGTCTGAAAAGTATTCGAATTCATTTATGCAGCCCTGTATATAATCTATAGATATGTATATATTTTACATAGTATGATAAAATTTAGTTCAGTTACAGAATGCATAATTCAATTGAATATTCCCCTTTAGCAATTTCCGTCAACACACAGAAATGTATAATTATTTTGTGCAGCCCTGTACATGATTACAGAATTTATACACTTCAAATAATATACAAAAAATGAGTTAAATTTAAAAATGCATACCACAATGTAAAACACACTTTTAGCAATTATCACTCATAGATAATACTGTAACCAAATTCTTTTGCGTGTCGCTGCAAATGAATGATAAATGATTTTTTTTTTTTTTTTTTTTTTTTTTTTTTTTTTTTTTTTTTTAAATGAAATAAATTTCAACAACAGTTCAATATGAACTGGGGATTCAAAGAACATTTGAAATTTGACACAGTGAAGAACATTTAAAAACTGTCTGCATAATATTTTGATGTGATTTTTTACTGTTTGAGATTTGGAAGTTTTAGAAACAGCTTTCTTTGCAAATTTAGAAAACTGGGAGAGACAGAAGTAAATGAGTCAGAAATTACAAAAAAATCTCAACATTACTCGAAGATGTGCAAATTGATTTTGCCTATACACTGGCACACCCTAGTCTACAGTAAGAATCTTTTAGTGCACCTCAGTGATGGATATCAATTTCAATATGTTTGAATATAATGTAACATCATTTAAATACATTGCAAATATTTTTTTTCCCTGTAAGCCATAAAATAGAATTTTTTGTGTGTCCCTGTAAACACACTATAAATGCTACAAACTTCACTTTCAATAGCAAACATTCCATAGTAAACGACCTCAATAATATATATCAATTACATGGCCATCTGAATATATTTATGTGAGTTAGAATACAGAGAGACAGATGGTCAGAGCTTTTCAACTATGTAGCAAAATGTTAAAAAGCAATAATTTTCTATAAATGCATTGAAGACATTTAAATGTCTAATTTGTAAAATAATAATAATAATAATATTCCTTCTGGTAAGTATAGAAATACTAAAATAATTACCTCATGACGTTGACCTTTAGCAACTGTTAGTAGAATAATAGCATCAGCCAAAATATGAGGCATAGGAAGAATTTTTTCCACAAGAATACGTTTAGAACTATGAATAGCAAGTAAAAACCTAGGATACTGTTCATAACTGTTTAAACCTGAAAGAATAAATCACAACATCATTTTAGAAAAATTCTAAATAAACAGAATAATGTTTTAAAATAAATCACTGTAATTTTTTTTCAAATAGTTCTTATTTTCTTCATAACTATTCATTCGTAAAATTTTGTGAAAAAAAAAAGTTGATAACTAAAAATACAAAACAAACATATTTTTATAAAGTAAATGCTAACACACTTAAATGCATTCTTTTCTTTCTTTATATATTTTAAAATAATTTTACCTCCAGAAGGAAGTCAAAAATTATTTGTTGTATTTTTATAGCTAATTACAAATACAGATTACAATTTATCAAAACCTACAACCAACTCAACTAGCAAGTTAAAATTAAAACATACTTGGCTGCAAAAATTAATACTAAAGCTATTATTTCCAGTCACACAACTTTCGTTTTAATTAAAACATAACAGCCCCCACTTTTGATTTCATTACTTTTTCAGTAAAACACTTTCAAGATTTATCTTTCTTATACATTTCTTTTGATATACTAGGGGGCTCTGCCCCCTGCTCGCTACGCTCACCAACCCCCGTTTTGATTTCACAGCCTCTTAAAACCTGGTAAGGTATCCTGTTTTAAAAAGATGATGATGATGATATCACGAACAGCGACTTTCTTCTGTAATCAGGTTATAACGCTTTTTCATTTAATTCATCTTTTTTATTTTTAATATTCATGTGTAAACACAATTTTTATGACGTAATTTTCTTTATTTCCTGCTTTCAACATGTGATCATTTAATTATTATTTTAAACTTTCATTATTGTTTTTAATAGTCTCGCGCAAATACATTTTTTATTTGAAATAAAACATAATTCTTTGCACTTATTTAGAAATTGGCAACAATATAAAAAAAATGACTTTTTCAATAAAAGATTTTTTACTCGATTTTTAAGGATTTTTTGAGTTTTTATTGTCCGACCGTGATAATTTTTTTAATTTCTGAAAGCTTGTTATATTTCGCGTCTGGTAGTATGATTTTCAAATCCGTAGGATGGCTAGAAAAAAAGTAATCGCTCCTCAAAAAAGTCCCTAGTAAAAAAGCGATGAGAACAACCCGGAATATCTACGCAGTATTTGATTGGTCCATTTCGTTTTTGGCTCAGTTCCAGATTACTTTTTTTTAATATAGTAGGATATATATTTAGTGTACCTTTAAATACATCACAACTTCTGACTTAACTGAATAAACAAAAACATATTTCCAATCATAATATCTAATTAAAAATCATAACTGTATGTTTATGTACAATATAAGTTAACTAAATATTTACATGTAAATCCTTCAGGAGAAGTTCAATTTGAAAAAACAGTTTATTAAAATTTCAAAAATTTTAATAATTGTAAAAATTTAATATTGACGTCAAGGTTTGAAAATGAAAATAATGGCAATGAATAGCAATGCTAAAACATTTCTTGATGGAGGATTAGTTTTAGAACAATTTTTTTAATATTTTAAACAGAATACGGTGCAATGGGATATGGAAACTAAATTATTATAAAAATAATTTTTTAGGAAAAAAAGACAGACTTTAAGTGATTGATTGCTTTATTGCACTGATATTTACTTATGTCAGTTTCCATATTTTAGTGCGAATGATTTGGCATAACAGCAGGTTTTTTGTAACAATCCTTTATTGTTATCCATAAACACTTGAAACCACTTCTTACATACATCGCTTATGTTTGATGTACAGTATAAATAGTATTATATATTAAAAAAAAATATGTATCTCTTAATCCTGTCAGTGACAAGTAATTGTGTTTCTAAAATGCTGAATTTACCCCAGAATTAAAAAAATATATATTTTTTTAAAATAAGGACATGCAATTTTACAGTTTTTTTTCCACCAAAATTATGAAAGTAAAATTTTATTAAAAAATTCTGGTACAAATTTGGATTAAAATTAAGTGGGATAAAACATATCCCATCACCTTTTAATGGGTTAAAATACAAATAAGCATAGTATGACAACAATTTTTAAAACATAATGTGGCACAAATTTAATAGCAATGGGCCCAAATAGGTTTATTGGCAATGGGTTTTTTTACTAACGTTAGGGCTTAGAAAGTGGGGAAAAAAAAAGAAAAAAAAAAGAGACAGGCAGACAAACATACAATCTTTGAATCCTCATGAAATTGATATGGGACCATCAGTGAAACAAATTCCTTCCAACAAAAAGAAAATTATTGAAATTGGAACACTTATTGAAAGAAAACTATTGAAAATATGTGACTTTTGAGATAGTGAGTGGATAAAAAAAAAACTTTCAAACTTATCATTAAAAGAATATTTAAATAGCTTTAATGATGTTATATAAGCGTGGTCTACAAATCTTCAGATAATTAGTTGCATTGTGGCTTATGTGGAAATAATTAAAAATTAATGTTTTGAGTTGAGTCACTTTATAAATAAGTGTGTGGATACAATACTGCATAAATCTTAGGAAATTAATAAGGGAAATAAGAAAAAGGAATTTCCCAAAATAAAATAAATTCCTTACTTGTATGCCAATGATTGAAAGCTAAACAAACAACGATGTACATCCCAGGTTCCAGCATAGCATGGCATCCTACAAAGCCTCGTACTTGCCGTTTACTATGTTTAATGAGTGCACCAACTTGACCTTTGGAGGGATCTGATGTACGGAAAACTACAACACATAAATCCAATTGTGATCTTTGAGATCTTTCAGCATTCCTAGGAAACAAAAAATATAATTCATAAAAATTAAATAAAATTATTTTTTTACCACTATGCCCATGCTTTGTGATATGACAGTAACCAAATTATTTAAAGGGAGGGGGAGGAGGGGGGGGGGGTTAATATTTTTTTCTAAATTCAAAGTAAATTTTCTACCAAAAGTGATTTGAAAGTTTGCCAAAATCATTCTATAACAAATAAATCTTAAGAAGAAAAGGGACATTCAAATAGAAATCTTAATTTTTAATATAATCACAGCAGCTGAAATAGCATTTTTATGTATGTATAAAGGTTTTGAAGCAAGGTATAGCAAAATTTATGGTGAAAAAAAAAGTAGTATATATCACAGTCATACTAATTGGAACCAGTTTAAACTTGATGGCTTGATAAATTTATATACAACTGAGCTCCTTTCATGGCACAGCAGTTCAGAAACACTGTTTTAATTTAATACATAGGCTTTCAGGAAGGGGAGGGGGATGCAAACTTGACATAAATACATGCAACTTGCTAAGATTATTGCTAAATGCAAAAAATTATAATATTGATAACAGAGAGACACATTAAAAAGTTACTATTGGGTTTATAAAAAGAAAAACGACAGTTTATCAAACCTAAGAACTGATGTATGAAACTTCATGAAGTTTCATACCACTGATTAGGGATGCATCAAATATTCGATATAAAATAATATTTCGGCTCTTGAACAGAATTCATCCAAAACAATTTCTCAAGAACCGATTCAAATTTTATCATAAGAAATAATGAAAAGATGTTTTGATGAAGATGATTGAGTCCCACACACCCAAGTTATTCCCTGTATTTACCTGTTTAGAACAGCACCCTCTATCATTCAATAGCATAAAACATTAAAATGCAATCGCAGTAATAATAGTATACATTGCATGAGAAAATGACAATTTTATAACATTTTAATAAAAGTTGTGTCCTATACTTTTATCCGTGAAACTTTGGGTGCTTGAGATTGTAGAGGAAAGAGGGGGGAGTTCCATTCTTTTTTTTTTTTTAAAGATTATTAAAACTCCTAAATTAATTCTCCGTTTTTGAATCTCAAAATGTAATTTCTTTTTTCAGTAATTGCAATAATTTTGTTCATTTTCATGTCCCGTGCCTCCTTAAATCAATAATTTGTTTTTTTTTGGCCAATGCTACTGAAATTTGTTCTAAGGATATTTTGCTTAAATAGTTATAAGCAGCCTATTCTTTTTAAAACTGAACAGTGTCAGATGAAAACATACAAAACATCATAAACAAGAAAATGTTACAGATAAAATGAATGAATATATTTGATTGGCACTTCTTTGAGTTCATTACATGAACTAAGTCACAGGCAAACATCAAATCATTAAAGTAACAATGAAATATGAAAAGAAGGAAATAAATAAATTGTGTGTGAAAATGTTTCAAATGTGTGAGATATTTGTAATAATAATAATAAAAAAAACTATTTCATAAAACAGAATTGTACATCTTAACAGGAAATAAATAATGCAAAATTAGTTCAGGGCTTTACCTTTGCCCTTCCTGAAACAAGCTAAATTCAACTTCAGTGGCATCCAGAACAGTAAGGGCTGTCACAGCTAAACATTCTTTGTCTGTATGAGGAGGTAACACACCTTGTAAACGTACTTCATTCCAGTCAGATTTTACTTTACAGATATCAATGCAATCAAAATACCTAAAACAATTAGAAATACTTTAGATTGAAACAGTCTAAATTTCACACACACAGGAAGGAAAACATATTTTTATGAAAAGTGATCTAAGTAAAAAGTAAAATAAAAAATATTTAAGTTATTTTTTAATTTAAACTTTTAAATCTATATACCTTTAAGCTCAAGGTTGAAAATTTTTAGAATAAAGTTGATTTAAGATGTCATTGAAATGCTATAATCCAACAGTATCCCAATTAAATATCCCAATAGAAGTTTGATAGCTCAGCAGTTAGCACACTTCAATGCCATACTACAGATTCAAAGTTTGCCTGCAAATTTGAGCAGTTTTATTTTAAATAAGTACCAAGAATGTTTACGGAACTAAACCTTGAGCTTCCATGTCAGGCTGACCACAATCCCATACAGGTTGTAGTGTCATGGAGTTTAGTTTCATGTATCCCAATAAATAAATATCACTATAGAGCAAGCACCAAGAATGTTTAGCGAACTAAACCTTGAGATTCCATGTCCGGCTGACTCCAATCTCATACAGGTTGTAGTGTCATGGAGTTTAGTTTCACATATTACAATAAATAAATAAATATCACTATAGAGCAGCGGTTCCCAACCTTTTCTTTTTCACATAGCTTTGCTTAGACTTTTCATTTATGAGTACCCTTTCTCTCACAAACCCATCAGAAATATTTCTGTTTTAGTTTCGTTAATAATATAATTATACTAGTTACCAATGTTAAATGCAGATCTCTTTAGAATTCCAAATTTCAACTACTTATCTATTTTGAACCACAACGTGATATAAACATAAAGTTACTTCAAACACTAAATACTAGCTAAAGATTTTTAAATTAAGAACTCACAAGAAAGGAATGCAACACACATAAACACTCGTTAATGAGTTTACACTAATGCTGCTCAGTCGAACACTAAAATGATGAACTGTTTTCAAATGTATTTTAAACAAATTCGTTGAAACCAAAAACCCTGATACGATTCAAGTTTTATGTAGATATTTTTGGAATTACTAAAAGGAAAAGAATAATAAAAGAAAAGGAGGAACACATGCAAAATTGCAAGATATTAGGAGTGAGCAGAAATAATGGCAACAAATGATAAACCAATTACTAAGTTTAGATATTTTCCTTCCTGTTATCCGAATAACCTATTTTACTCTTACACAAGTCTTCCTTTGTAAACGAAAAGTTTACAGTTTTGTTTTCAGACCAGGTAACTATTTTTCATACCATTTGGTATCAGACCAGATGCTATGATTAACTGGATGCATTAGGTCTGCCAGATATGACCGGGATGGCTCAGTTGGTAGAGTACTGGCAGCTTCAGCCAAGAGATCCCAGGTTTGAATCCTGGCCCGGACATTTTTCGTCCAGTTGGAAAATTACAACTCATATGATTTCTTTACCAATTTGAATAATTGTGTTTAAATTAATCTAGTGTAAACATGTAAAAAAGCAAGGTTAATTTAAAAATGAGGCTTTAGAATATTTCATAAAAAACATCATATATTGACCAAAATACACTTTATTAAAAATTTAGTATTCATTAATTTTTTTAAGCTTTTCTTCCCCTCCCTCCTAACATTTTATAGATCAGTTCAATTAAATACATGATACAAATTATTGTTCATTATGATGATATAAATCAGCATAATAAAAGAACATTTGTGTAAAAATACATATATATATATATATATATATATATATATATATATATATATATATATATATATATATATATATTAGTCTTTAGCCCATACTAGGCAACATGTGTGATCAAAGTTAAATAATTTTCAGTTTTTTGTAAAAAAGACAAATAAAAAAAGGTATTTTTAAGTTTTGTAAACTTGGGTATTTTTAAAATAAACATCGGAGTCATCCAACAAGGTGTTTTAAATTTAAAATGTATAATTTTCTGTAAGATTCTTTTATTAATTAATTTATCATCATGTTTTTACATTAATTAATATTTTTCTAATATTAAAAAAATAAGGTTAAATTAGATAAAATAATCTTATAGAAAATTACACTAAGGGGTTAAAATGAGTTATGACCAAAAAAAAAAAAAAATAAATAAAAAAGGTGGTTTAAGTTTTAAAATATTGCATTTTAAAAAACGTAATATTTTTAAAAATACAGTGCCTGATCAACTTTATGTGGAGCCCAGGGCACATAGGCCATGTTACCCTCCCTTCTTCAAAACAGGCTTCTATTACAAAATTTATGCATTTATAAACATGGACATGAAATAGCTTTGCCTGCATAAGTTTTAAATTAGTATGAGTTGACCATATTTTTACTTAAAAAAATAAATAAGTTCCAGCCACATGTAAAGATGCATTAAAAATTTTGAAACAAAATGTAGTTCTATGAAAAATAACCATTCACAAATTATTATTTTTCAATAATTCAAAACATAATGATTTTTTTAAAATTATATTCTAAAATATTTTAAACTTTGGTTTTAACCACTCCGAAGCGGTCAAAACTATTAAATAATTTTAGCTTAGATAAATTCCTCAAACTGTGCATTTAAGGGAATATTAATATCATATATTATATTATACACTTAGCAATAATTACTATTACTGTTTTAATAACTATTAAATATGGATATTTCTTTTGCCTTATGCAATGACATTTCAAAGAAACATATATATTTTTAAAATCTTATTTTTCTTAAGGTGTAACAAAAGCATTATGACTTGAAAATTTGATGGGCAGTAATGAAAAACTTGAAAATATTGATTTGAAATTTGTAGATTTCATAATGTATCTGATGAATTATTGTGCATTATATTGTACCCTTCATCTGTAGAAAGATTATTTCCCATTTTGTCTGATCTACAATAGGTTAATACAGCAAAACTTCTTATTAGGAATCACTTTTTAAGTTCTAAGTAAAATTTTAATAATGTTTCTTTTGTTTAATCTGATTTTTTTTTCACTTTTTACATAAAATTAGATATGTAATCAAGTTATTAAAAATATTTCAATATTTATAATAATGGTTTACTTTATAATATAATAGCACAAAAATTTCTAATGAAAATTAAAGTATAGTGTCGAGTAAAATATTTGTAAACCCTTCCAAATGTTGTATTAAATAAATATTTAATGTTATTCTGACAAACCTGTTTAAATGTACTAAATTCATTATTTAACAAAATAAGTTTTAATCTGTTTTCTCATTAAAAATGAATTTTGACTAGCACAGATAAACAGTTTTTTTTCTATGGTTAACAACCCATGGTTAAAATAAATATAACCCTGCCAAGATTAGGCATTATTCAATGCAATGATTTAAAAAAGTTTGAGCTTTTTCTTACATCACTTACACTGGTGAAAGCATGTGTCATTTCCATTTGAACATCGATTTTAGGTCTCAAGCACTACAAAAGCAGTTTTTACTACAAAAGCATTACAACAATTTTTATAAAACTGTATATAAAGAAAAAAGACACAAAAATGGTCTAAAAACATAACATGCTGAATCAGTAAACTGATGAGAATTTAGTTTTAATAATTACAAAAAATAATTCAGTCATTATTACTCCTATATCAATAAATGTTGAAAAAATATTAATAAGATTTATATGATCTTGTAGAATAATTATAGAAATGAAGTAAATATGGACATTTGAAAAATTGTTGTCAATTTGGGAGTACTGTTAAATCAGAGATGGGTTATTCAGTTTGACAATATTGATATATAAATTGAATAGAAATATTTTCATACTTTAAAACATCTGGGAATGACATCCAGAAGACACCTTCATCAGCACCATGTGGAATAAGCTGTTCTCGTAATTCTGGAGTCCACAAAGGAGAACCGTCTGACCAATCTCCCCTCCATGAATAGTGTCCCCATGGATTTCTCAATCGAACCAATCTACAGTAACAATAAAGCTTACTTAAAATGGATAAATTTTTAATAAAGAATGCTGACCTACAGATTGATTAGAAGCAGAGAGACCAATTGAACAGTTTTTGAAATTAAGTCTGATGAATAAATTTTATTTAAATTATAAATATCCAAACATTCACTTTCTAATATTCTATTACTTTGAGGATTAAATTTATATACAGTCTGACCCGGTTAAGATGCTCATGGTTAATATGTGATCACATTTAATGTGCAGATTTTTTCCGATCCCTTGAACATCGTCATTAAACTAATGTAAAAATATCACATTTAATACACGAACGGTTATTATGTGATCTTGCTTAATAAGTGATAGAGTTTCGGTCCCTGGAGGAAAAAGTCTCATTTAAGACGTGAATTCATATACCAAGAGGCAAATTCCTGCTCTCTTCGCTAGTGTTACCAGTGTCTTTTTTGAGCTACTAACATTTAACTTTTAATCTAAATCTGCATAAAAGATACAATTTCTGACTGTAAACATATAAATTAAAGGTCTAAAGTTCATTTAAACATTTAGATCTGTAAATAAGCTCAATTCCTGCAACATTATGCAAATCACGTTTAATATGCGACTTTTATCTAGTTCCTTGAAATGCGTCTTAACTGGGTTCGACTGTATTTCCAAATAAGTTTATCAATTTTAATAATTAATGCAATTATACACTGAATTTACACGAGTATAGGTAAGCCTAGTAAACTATGCATAATAAAGTTTAAATATACCTCAATTCATTAATATTTTGTACATCAAGAACTGAATATGCATGTCTTGGCCTCAATCCAACTGCTTGGTAGTCCTGATCATTAACTTGCATATTACCACCACCACAAGATGCACCCATCAGAAAGCTTTCAAAGAGAAAATTCAAAACTAAAGTGAAACAAATAAATACTTAATTTTCACATTAAATTAAAAAATAGAAAACAAACTTCTTTAATTACACATTATTGTTCAAATGTTTTTTAATTTTGAAGAAAATTGACTTGAGCGTGTTATCAAATTGATCAGTTGCTAATTTTAAATGTTACAAAAATTCAGGAAGGATTTCAAAGGTGCTCCTAAGGTTAGGCCTAAAACTGAGCCTTTAGAAAATGGCGATTGTATAATTCTATATTCTAATATATCTTCTTTTGCATTTCAGAAAGTGTACACATATTTTAATTTTGTATTAAAACCACAGGAAAACTTCTCACTGTTATTTTATCTTCAAAATAGGAGAAGTGATTTAAAAAAAAGAAATAGAATTTACATTATCAATTAGTTGACACACATCAAAACAGCAAATCTGAAAGCTGGATGAATGCTGAAGATTAAACTGATTAAAATGGAAAGCTGATATGCATTTAAAAAACTTAAACATGGTGTTTTATTAAAAAAATAAACTGAAATTGGGAGATTGGTGATGGGACATCGTACCAGGAAAGAGGTAACAAAAAAGTATACATTTGGAGGCAGACCAGACAAAACTGCTGAACTCTGATAAAAAATCGTGGGCCTGGATACTGCTTGGTGGCTAAAACAATGAACGGCCAATCAGAGCGTGCGAAATGGCAATCCATGTCAAGTGTCAACAAGTGATAAACTCATTTCACTAGCAGATGCGTGGCACACACACTGAACGATCACTAGCAAGAAGTGGTGCAGTAGAAAGCTATGATGGTCACTCCAAAACTGGATCAGATAATGTGGGAAATTGAATAAAAACAGGATTGATCTGAATGGGGGTCAAAATATGAAAGAAACGTCCAGAAATGATAAATAGGGTATCAAATTAAAGGTAATTACAAATGCAGAACAACAAAGATAGTAAATTAAGTAAAAATTAAAGGAAAATCATTCAGAATATTCAAGTTTTGATTTTAATTGAAAGTAAAGTATGCGGAGGAGAACATACTGCATGGTGATGAAAATGTTGCATTTACCATGTGACACCTGCACCTGTACAGATATCTAGACCGACTAGTTAAACTGTTTCTTCATTTCATAATAATCATAGTATTTTTTCTTTTATTTAAGATTAAAAAAAAAAAAAACAACTTCATAACTGTAATAAAAATTGTTTTTTAAGCTTACAAAGTAAATAAGTTAAAATATAATTTTAATAATAACGTTAAAATAATTAAATGCCTAAAACAAAAATATTTTCTTATTCGGATATTTATTTATAAAAATCAAATTTATTTCTGGAAACTCAGTCCAGTTTTATTTTATAAGCCTTTATTTCTTAAAAAAAAAAGAAAAAACTAGCTAATAACTTATTTTAAAAGTCTTATGTGAATAACATAAAATTTCAGATATTTACCCAGCATCTCTGCAGCTTAATAATTGCACCCAGATTAAATCATGATCAATGCCTTCTTCATTTGCAATTGATGATGCTAAAATATAAACAGAAAAATTAATGTATAATTTAAAGAAATTATATTATGTATGAAAATCAAAACAAATAATAACTTAATCAGTAAAACAGTTTGGCTATAGCAAATCTTTTATTTGTTAACAACCCGAAGAAGTTCTAATATTAACAAATTTAAAAGACTTAACAAATAATGTTTATCAATGCACTTTCCAAAACTTTTGTAATGAGTGCAGTTCTAATTTGAAAAAGAGATATCAAGTTTCTCTCTATTCCAGGGGTGTAGCCTGCGAGAATGCTTGTATGCTTGGCATCCCCTGGATAAATTCAATGCTGTAAACGATTTTTACCCATTGACTGTAACATAACAGATTTTTTTTAGTGCTCCTGTCAATGAACTATAAATGCTATACATTTCAGTTTCAATACTGAACATGCCATGATAAACCTCAATAACGTATATCAACTACATGGCAATCCGAGCATATTTACATGAGTTAGAGCATGGTCAGACAGACAGACAACCGGCCAGACAAACCAAATTCATAAACACCTTTCAACATTGCTGAAAAGTGTTAAAAATGAAGAAAATTTTTAAAATAATTAAATTATTATGTGTGAAAACAATTTACTGGTGAAAAGTAAGCATATTTAAAACAATATATTTAAAATGATTTTCTTATAGTTCCTAAAAGTAAACTTTTCTAGACTTTATAAAAATCCAGGAGGCTGCGGCATTTTTTACTTAGCCATTTTATACAAGCTGATTTTCAAATGTGTAATTGATCTTATTTAATCATTCGCAGAAACAGCTGTCAGTTGTTGCAATACTGGTAGATTTGGCCTAGAGCACCCGAAAAATCTCCTCAGTCAAAGGAAATTAATGGCAACTCAGTTACAGAAGATTGTCACTGGTCACAATAATATCATTAAATCTTCCATAATTGGATAATCTTTTTAAAACAGAGCAAATTACCGTGTTTCTAGAGCATGCAGAGTCTGGATGGGGGTTGGCAATCATAGCTGGTAGGGGGCAGAACCCCCCTAGTTAATATTTGAAAAATACTATTTAAGTACCAATTGATGACTATTAATATTATAACTAATTGTATAGATTAATACATAAAATTTATATTCATTATGTTTATTTTATGGTTACAAACCAATGATATAAACAATTTAATGATCACTCATTTCAAACCAACAAATACTCTATTACTAAAATTTTTCATTTATTATTTATAGCTGACTTTTTATACTAAATAATTTTTATAAATGGCTCTAAACTTCCATAAACATGAATTCATTATCCCAATTAAACAAGGTGGAAATTGTATGTCAAATGTGACAAATGAGGTGCATTCATACTATAACTAGTTTTATAAACATTCAGATCTTGGTGCAATAGCTGTTGCACTCTTATGCAAAAATGCACAAATACAAAATTCATTTTATGTGTAGAATATCATATTATAGATATTAATTTTATTTTATAAAATTAATTTCAATACACTTTTACAAAAAAAAAAAAAAAAAAAAAAATTAATTACAATTCTGTTACATTAAAATTATACTATGCGCCAATATCCAATACAAGACAATGTAAAAAAAAATCATCGTTATTATTTCAGTGAAATGAATTATATAATAGAATAATAGATTATATGATTGCTATAATTAAACAATTTTAGTACACAAATTCAGTTTTTAAATCCAGTAATATGAAAATATAACTCCATCTTAAATATGACATAATCACCATGGTAATCTAGAAACATTACCTATCATGGGATATCATTGAATTAATTATGCATGATAGTATTTAATAGAATGAAGGAAACTTTTATTAATATCTTTTTAAGTTTTGATTAGATTTTCAAAAATTTTGAAATGACTTTACAAAATTCTGCAACGATTATATATACTAAATTTCAAACCGTTTGGATGGGTAGTTTTTGCACTGTTATATGCAGACGGATGGATGGACCAGACAATGACTATAGCTGCTACGTATTTATATAATTACAAACATACCTAAAAAACAAAATACAGTAAACTCTGTCAAAGGGGATTCACTGTAACATGGAAATCTGTCTAACACAAAATTATTTTTAATACAGTAAACTCAACCTAAGACGGAATACTGTCTACAACAGAAAATTTTCTTGGTCCAGATCGATTCTGTCTTAGGCAGAGTTAATTGTATGCAAATAGCTGATAGAATCTTTAGTATTAAGCTTAAAAGATTTGTCTGCGAAACTGGTTAGTAGATCTGTAAATTGACTTAAAAACTTTACAAGTCTACCAACCATTTTTGTATACAGATGCTTAATTACACCATTAATTGCAAGATAATATAAAAAAAAATTTAAAAAGGACAAAAAAATAAATTTTAGTTTAAACTTTGATCATTAAAAAATTAAAAGGCTCAAAACATGAGTACTGACCATGTTAAAATTAAATGATAATTAACTACTCTTTGAAAACATGGAATTTCCAGGATATATTTTCAAGCTTATATGAATTCTCAAGCTTTTAATGAGCATTATAGTTTACATGAGATGGAATATTATGTAAAATACATGTGTTATCGATGTAATTACTAATGTACTACTATAATAACTTATAAAACTTTCTGCAAAATAATTAAATTTCTGAAGATGGTTTTAATTTTAATACATGGATTATATTAATTTAACAATTTAAACAAATACATAAAAACATACTTTTTTTTTCAACTTAAAGGATATTCATTAGAGAGAACACTGAATATGAAAAAAAAAAGACTATTTTGCACCTATAAATTAAGAAAAACTAATACTGCAAACCAGAATGCAATAAAATGAGATTTACAATCAACAATAAATCTGAATGAACAGAAAGTTAAAAAAATAAGAAAATCATTAATAAATTACGCTGCAAGGGTATGCTTTCACATGGTGCTCCAGTTAAAGTAGATAAACCTTCAATGGCACGGCCTGAGACTAGAGCTTCATAGCATCCATGGAGTTTAGCCACGGCTTTTTCAATCAGAGGTACCCACAACTGTTTTCTTTTTGCCTGAAAAAGAAGAGATAATAAGACATAATATATTTAGAGATGTACTAATAGATATTTAAGATACAAACATAAACTGCATAATATCTAAAAAATACCAAGAGTGCCATCTTGCCGCCTTCTATGATATTAAAAGCTAATAACATTTAAACAAGAACGAAAAATCATGTATCAAACATAGATTATTAAACACTTTCCAACACATTCAGAATACTATTAAAAAAAAGTCCCTGTTTAAAAAGGTGAAAGATGACGTCTAAATAAACAATTTGGAAAATATATGACACATGTGAAAACTCAGTTTTAGAAATTACATAAATAGTTGAAAAAGCATCCGAATTATTTTGTGCAGTCCTGTATAAGATTTATAGATTTGTATATATATACTACATAGTATTCTACAATTTACTTCAGTTGGGAAACGCATCACACAGTACAAAATTACCTTTCAGCAAATTCCGCCAATAAACGAAAAGGTGCTCGAGATCTTTTGTGCAGCCCTGTATAGAATCTTTAGAATTTATATACCCCCATTAATATGCAAAAAATGAGTTAAATTCGAAAGCGCCTACCAAAACTAAAAATGCATTTTGAACAATTTTTACTGATAGAAAATATTGTTTCCGAATTTTTTTGTATGTCCCTGTAAAGGACAGATGAATGCTATGCACATCTTATTCTATAGTAAGCATCTTTTAGTGCACCTCGATGATATATATGTATCAATTTCAATGTGTAACATTATTAAAATTCACCACAAACGATTTTTCTCCATGCACCGTAATGTAAAGATATTCCTTTTTGTGTCCCAGTAAATGCATGATGAATGCTATGCGCATTATATTCTGTAATAAACATCATGTATTGTGTCTCAGTAATATATATTACTTTCAATATGTTTTAGACATTCTAACATCATTAAAATACACCGAAAACGATTTTTCTCCATAGACCGTAATGTAATGGAATTCTTTTGAGTGTCCCTATAAAAAAACTATAAGTGCTACACACTTCCTTTTCAACACCGAACATGCCATAATAAACCTCAATAACATGTCAAACCAAATATATTTACACGAGTTAGAGAACAGACAGACAGACAGCCACTGAGCTCCACAATAGAACGAAGAGCTAACTTCCTATTCTGATACATTGTACCCCATGAATACAATGCCAAAGATTTTCCCTCTAAAATCTTTGGCAAGACACATATTTTCTCCCATAGAATAGTATGGGATAGATATTTTCAAATTAGATTATCTTTTAAAAATATGATGAAGTTGCTTACAATTTTTACTGATATACATTTTTTATTGTAAAAACTACAGATTTTATTTAAATTTATCGCCAATATTTAATTTTATATTTGTTAAAATGGAAATTTTATATAAGCTCAGTAAAAAAAAAAAAAAAAACTTAAGTATTGCTCATAAAAATATGAAAAAGCTGTAGAAATAACTAAAAGTGAACAAAAGTATGCGGAAAAGTTAAAAAAATTGTCTGTAACATTAAGAAAAGGGCAAGATTCATTACTCGCACGCACTGAAAGTGTGATGTGGTTGCGGCAGAAAGTGGATCGGTGAGTTATCTCTCCGTATTATTATAGAGCTCAGTGCAGACAGCAGACAGACAGTGGCCTGGGACATTCCCCCTCAGAACATCAAAGTGCCTTGAAAGTTTTCAGATGTTCTATTTATAAATGGTTTGAAAATGCAATTTCCCTACCAGATCTCAATCCCCCCACCCCCACTCTCTCACAGAAAAATGTTTAAATTTAACACTGATACAAGCAAAAAAAAGTTACTCAATTGCAAATAATGAATTATCTTCTTTCAGACTAAATCAGACATGAAGCTAACAAGAGCAGAAGCAGAACTAAAATAACTTAAAATACTTGCAAACTGAAAGCTAAATTATTTTTTGTGTAATTAATTCAAAATACAATTTTTTAAATAAATCATAATGGTTTTGGCAACATTTTTATATGAAAATATTATTTCTTAAATGTTTGCTTGGAACTTTTTGATAGTAGGACACCACTAACCATTAAAACTGTTGTCAAATCTAAGTATATATAGGAGTATAAGTGTAATGATATAATATGGTTTAATGGAAAGAATGATTATTTCATTAAACACAAAACGTACACAAAAATTCACAAATAAAAAAACATTCATTTGTGATGCATTTTAATATATGTTGATTTTATAATTAATATTAGTAGGTATTTTATCATCAATCTTAAAAAGGAGGAAAAAAAACTGCATACAATAATTTATAATATATTTATATTATTTATTTTTCTATTTATTATTTCATTGGGTTAAAAATACTGTTGAAAGACTTTTAATTTACCTTTGAATAGAGTAGTTTACCACGTGAATTACAAGGCAGCAGATCATCTACTAAGACAGTTGTCCAGCAACCATCTTTACACAGACGAACTTGGTATGCTCCTTGTGGGCAAATAGTTCTTGTTACCATTACTTGTTCCACCAGCTCAGGTTTTTCAGCTAAGACAGCAAGAGCACTTAATAACCAGCAATTTCCTAAAATACCTAAAAAATAAAAATTTAAGAATAAATAAAATTATTTCTAGTACATGTTACTATTTATAATGAACAAAAAATTATACGGATTTAACTAATAAAGAAAGGCTCAGATGTGAGGGTTGGCAGTTTGTTTGAAATTTTATAGATATAAGAGAAAGCATAGAAACAGGGCCCGACTTAAGAGTATATAGGGCCCCGTGGCAAGCATTAGTCTGCCCCCCCCCCCTTTCTATCTATCCTTAGGAAATTTTCTTGAATTATGCTGAAGTGACTAAACTGCATACATAAATTTCTTACTGGGTACTATTCATATTTGTATACAGGGTAAAGTATCCATAAGGAAGTTGATAAGAGATGATAGAATAGAAATTTTATATATAGAAGAGAAAGCATAGAAACAGGGCCCGACTTAGCGTATATAGGGCCCTGGGGATAGCATTATTTTGCCCCCACCCCCCCTTTCTATCTCTCCTTAGAAAACTTTCTTGAATTATGCTGAAGTGAGTAAACTACATACATAAATTTCATACTGGGTACTATTCATATTTGTATACAGAGTAGGATATCTATAAGGAAGATAAGAGATGATAGAATATACTTTTTTTTAAAGAGGAATATAAGGATTTATGCAAGCCGTTGAAATGTAACTACAGGTCTTTCTGTCATTCTTTGCTATTTGTCATAATATCATATTTTGTCATAAGATGTCTAAAAGAAAAATGCCCCCAATTGGTCATCATTAAAAGTTTTAATTTGCTTTGTTACAAGGATGATGTCAATAATAAATTTCTCTTGAAAACAATGGATTACTTAGTTGTTTCAGTAAAATTTAAATCACCAGCTTTCTGATAATGTAGTTAGTTATTTTATTTTATTTTTTTTTTTTTTGGGGGGGGGGGGTAGGAGGGGAGCATAGGGTACAGAAGTTGGGGAGGAGGGCCAACCCCCGCATAAATCTTGGTCACTTTTGGTTAATTTTTAACATTTGGCTCCCTTTTAATGAAAATCCCACTTATGTCATTATGGAAGCCCCCCCCCTTCAACTGGTGGGGAGGGGGGCAGTCGTCCTGCATGCTCCTACATTAGTCAGGCCCTGCATAGAAAGTATAAATGAACACAAAGTACAACTATCAAAATAAGAAATAAAAATGTAACTGCAACGTCAGAACAACTTATACATACAGTTACTTGTTAAAAATCACATGAAATGTTCTTTGTAGAAAAAAGGAGGTTTTCATTACTTAGCCGCATGGGACTACTGAAATTTTTTTTTCCTTCATGGTCTGATTACTTTTTCAGAAGCCTTGAACCAATGGATCACCGGAGATTTCAAATGCTGTATATATATTATATATAATAATAATAATAAAATAATGTTTCTGTTGTGTTCTGGCTACACCTAGAGCTACCACATTTACCATAACCTTTAAAAAAATTTCTTATATAATTCTATAATCCTACAGAAAAAGCTCCAAAAGATTTTGTAGAATTATGGTTGGTTTTTCTATCAACTACTTCTATAGAATTTTATAGACAATTTTACAGAATTCTACTAATATATCTATAGAATATTCAATAGAATATTTTATAAAATTCAATAGAAAAGCACAGAAAATGTTATATAAAATAATCTTTTTGAGCTCTATAGAATATTATAGTATATTCTATAGAAGCCTAATAGAATTTTACATAAATCTCTTTGAATTCTACAGAAGTAATTGATAGAAAAACCAGCCATACTTCTATAGAATTCTAATACATGCTTTTTTCAAATGAAAATTAAAGTTTTGTGAAATTGTATGATAAAATTATTTTCAATAGAATTTTACATAAAATATTTTCAAAGAGAAAAAAATATTGAAAGTTTTAATAGAATCCTTTAAAATACTATATATTTCTACAATACTCTATCAACCATTTTCGTAAGCAAACGGTAGTCCAAGACTGCACAGACAGTAAAAAAAAAAAAAGAAATGGGCCTTAATTTCCCGAAAACCTTATATTCGAACAGAAATCTTAAACAGGCCTAATTTGTCATTGTTATAATTTCAACTTAATTAGACATTTAAAAGCAATGTTATTTATTTATTTATTTTTTTTTAATAATGTAATGTTTGAGACAACTGTTTACCAAAGAGTCTGAAACATGTTAACACACACTAATAAATCAATCATCAATGTCACATTATCACAAATAAATTTAGAAATCCAATAATAGATAGACATAGAAACTAAGATTTTTTTTAAACATACATAAATTTCTGCAAGCTTAATAGTCTAACAGAAATTCGGGAACTGGCCAAATTTGTCATTATTACAACTTGCTGAAAATCGCAGCTTAATCGGACATATGGAAGCGGTTACTAATAAATTGTTTTTAGTAAATTAATTTAGTTTCCATGAAAGATAAGAATCTTTGCTTATGATTCCAATTTATGGTTTAAACATTGATCACTGTATTAATGGTTTATGGGTATGAAGCACACAGAGCCCATTTACAGCAGGCTTATTCTGCTATAGTGATTGCCATATTAATAGTTTATGGGTACTCGGTTCTTGCTATAGGGATTGCCATATTAATGGTTTATGGGTGCATGGTTCTTGCTATAGTGATTATTAACTTTGATAAAGTTTTGGTTTGAACGGGAATAAAAAATTTTGTTTCCATGAAAGATAAGAATCTTTGCTTATGATTCCAATTTATCGTTTAAATATTGATCACTGTATTAACGGTTTATGGGTATGAAGCACACAGAGCCCATTTACAGCAGGTTATTCTGCTATAGTGATTGCCATATTAATAGTTTATGGGCGCAAAGTGCACGGTTCTTGTCATAGTGATTATCAACTTTGATAAAGTTTTGGTTTGAAGAGGAATAAAAAATATTTCATAAAATTTTTTATTTCATTTTAATTTTGTCTAATTTTAGGAAAGGGATCTCTCCCCTGACCTTTTGTATTAATTCCTAAGGAAATTAATCCATTTTACTTTTAATACTGTACTGTAACTTGTGACCACTTGGGCCAGGAGAGAGCTACTTGGACCCAAATAAAACTAGTATGCTTTGGTCATCACATTTTTTTTCTATACCATTCTAATATATTTATTTATAATATAAAGCTCTAATGATTTTGAATGTAAAACATAATGCATTTTTTCGAATTTAATACGGAGTTACAGTGATCAGTGAATTAAAAGAAGAACAGAACAACAGCACCCGCTGTTGAGTATTAAAATTAGATCAGATTATACAGGTTTAATCATTAAACTCAAATATAAAATTTGGTCCATTTCTACACAAAATACCTCTATCATGTTATTGCAAAAAATATAGACTAATATTCTGTAATCAGGTCCACAGCCAAAAGTTGCACAAAAAATAAGAGATTATGGCAACAATGTGGTTAAAAGTGTATGAGAGTTACAAGAATGAAGTTAATATAATACTGTAAACAATGCTCATTAAATTGCATTAACTGATTAAGGACCCGATTAGGAATATTTCACTAAGCATAGGTTAGCAGCTTCTTGTGTTTGATGATAAAAGTAAAAATTGAATTTGCATCTATTTATGCCAAGGTGTACAGGGACATGAAGTTTGATGAAATTTCGTGGATTAGTTCTTGAGATATAGCTATCATGGAAATTGTGAAAAACACAGCATAGAAGCGCCACCTGTTGGGCGGTATACACCTAAACCTAACTAGCATCTATTTATATCAAGGTCTAACAGAATATGAAGTTTAATTAAATTCTGTGCATTAGTTCTTGATATATAACTATTACGGAAATCATGAAAAATACACCATAGCAACGCCACCTGTCAGGCGATATACACCCAAACCTAATCAGTACCAATTTATGTCTAGGTTTAATTGAATTTGACATTTGATTAAATTCCGTGCATTAGTTCCTGAGATAGAGCGGCCACAAAATTTGTGCCATACACAGACATTTTCCAAAAATAGTCAAATCATGTTCAGGACACCCCAAAACATGTAAATCCATCAAAAACATGGAAGTCTAACATTTTCACAATTCCAATACTTTCTTCTTATGTACATAAAATAAAGTATAAAACCTTTAAATCAGTCCTGTGTGTACTGTGATACTAGTTAGTGTTGTTACCTGTAAAATATTGGTGAATCACATAAATACTCTCAACACAAATCCAAGACTGATTTAAAATAACTTTTTTGGGGATGTTGGGGGTGGGATAAAGGGCAAAACTAGGAAATTTCATTAGTGGCCAGTAGCTAGTTGTAGCAGTTTTTTGAATGGCTACTTTTTTTAAACTAGTGGCCAACTTTTTATTTAAAAGTTCTAAAGAGTAAACTTTTGATAAAATTTCAATTAGTATTTAATATATATAATCTAAAATTAAATAGACCAAATAAATATGTTATTATAAACCAGCAAAAGTAGAATTCTTGATGAAATGCAAAAAAAAGTTGCTCTTTTCTTGTAGGAAAGTGGCCATATGGTGGCCGCTGACAGAAATTTTTTAATAACCACTTTTTTTCATTTAGTGGCCCTGTGGCTAGTGCTAAGACTCCTATAATAGGAGCTGACGCATATCCATTTTGTTTCGGATTATTGGTGCTCAGTTCAGCATTAATCTACCGCAGCCGGAGTTGGGGTTGCCTAAGGCTCGGTTCTGATTGGCTGAACCGGTTCTGACTAGTTTGGTTTTTCGACTGAATTTCAATTTGAGCACCAAATCTGCGAGGATACGTCAGCCTCTATTATAGGAGCTCTAGCTAGTGCTAATTTTGCCCTTTAGGGTGCGTGTGTGTGGGGGGGGGGGGGAGGGGGTGTCCAAGTAAACTGTAATTTATAGTATTTTAATTTTTTATCACAAATTTTCTTATTCAAGCACAAAATTTATCACCTTGTGAAATGTCAGAAGGCATAGGAGTTCTAAAAACAGCCCATTTGATTTGTTCTTCATATGGATCACAAGTTATCTCATTCGGCCTAAGCCACTGATCTACTGATTCTTCTCTCGGCTCTTCTGGATTATAGTACAGTGATTTTGGAAGTGGGGGAAAAGAGTCATCAACAAACAGCTCATGGTTCTGAAAAGCAATAAGATATAAAATAAGGATCAATATGGAAAAATTAGAAATTTACAAAGAAACATAATTTATATTTTATTAACTCTGTAACTGCCAAAAATACAACAAATTCACTGTCATAAACAGAATATTAGTGAGTTCTCTAAAAATCTGGAAGAGGTATCCATAATTTCTCAAACATGATACAGAAAAATTGCACAAACTACATTTTCAATTGAAAATTAAAATTATTTATGCATATTTTGCAGGATAATAAATTTTAAGCTACAGGATTCAAAATTTTGAATTTATTCACAATTCTTTTAGTAAGTAAAATGAAACTTTCAAAGGCAATGACTGAGAAAAGTTTGCAGAATTTTTCAAAGACATATCACTTGATTTAAAAGCAGTGGAGGAAGAGTGAAGAAAACCAAAAAGGCAAAGCATGCTAAATTTTTTACCAATAACATAGAAACATACGATTTTAATATCTTCATATTGCAATTAAATCATTGCTCAATATTTAAGTGTTCATCCTAGCTTACAAGGTGATCTAAAAAAATATCTATTGATTAAAAATAAACCCAAACAGAATTTGGTGAGTTTTCAGAATGTGGCTGCTATGATAATCATATTAAAAAAATTTATCTGCTGTCATGCATTTGGAGAGTCCGCTTCATAGTTATATTTTACACTTTTTTATTACACTCAACCTGTTTTTTGTATGTAAAGATGGAATTTTGTACTTGATTTTTAACCCACTTCCTAATAGGCTAGAATTGTTTAAAAAAAAACAATCACAGGTAGGTATTATATATGTTTCTGATGGCAATACAACATTTCAATATTTTTAGAACTTAATTATAAATTAATACATTAATTTTAAGGCATTTTTCCGTTAGCCGATAAATCGTCAAATATTCTTTGTAACTCATACAATTGCATATGAGTTGAAACAACAATGATTTTTGTTATGCGCCAATAAACGCTCATCAAAATAGGCCAAATGGTTGAGATTACAATGAAATATTTTAAAGGCTAAAAAGTAGAAAATAAATTATAAATAAAAAATAAAGAGTGTTATATATATAAAAAAAACACTTATCAATTAATAGTTTAATATTATTTAATATATGTATTTTACGTTGAGAAACCAACTTAGAAATTCTAAAAAGACAGCTTAAATAATGTTTCATTTTTTCCTTTCCTTTTGCCTTATCTTAGAAAAGAAACATCGCAAAAAATGCATATTTTTTCATAAATTCACCTTTTTTGCGTTTTCTACCAAGCATAAATAAATTTTTCCTATCGTCTTCGTTGCCTACACCAAATTAATGTATTGTAAAGGTAATTTTTAGGAAAAAATATGATTTGCAGTCATGAAAATAGGAGTGATTTTCAAGAGAAACATTGAATGCTTGTAAAAGAGAGGGATTTTTTAGCTCACAGGCTATCAAAGTCTGAGAGCTAATGTGCCCGCCTGTTCTGTATGTATGTATGTACGTAACGCAATAACTCTCGACAGAAATATCCGATTTGTTTCAAATTTTGTATATAGGTTCATGAGGCGCTTCCCTGATTAGTTTTGGGGGTTCATTGGTTAAGTATAAAGGGGGGGAGGGGGTAATCCCCCCTTAATTTAGATAATTGGGTTTTTCAGACAGACTTATCCGATGTGTGTCAAATTTTGTATACAGGTTTATTGTGATAAGACGCTTCTCTGATTAGTTTTGGGAGTTCATTGGTTAAGTATAAAGAGGGTAGAATGGGGGGGGGGGGGGAGTTAATCCACCATTAATTTATTGTCGACTTCCTTATTTTTCGAGGGGCATTATTCTTTGAAATAGGAGTATAATATACAATTAGTGTGAGTAAGTAGTTAATTTGCCTGTGAGCTCAATGCCATCAGTAATAACTGGGCAGTTTTGTTTTTATTAAAAATATTTTTACTTTTATACTTATTATTATTATTATTATTATTATTAAGGTATTAACTGCACAGTTTTAATAATAAAAATGAATCGATGTGCAAACTTTGGAAGGAGAAGCAGAAAAATATTACATTTTATAAAAAATGAATTGATTAGGATAATAAAGAATGGTAGAAAAATACTCAAAAATAAATCGGACAATCGGGAATATTATGGCAGAATCAAATAAATAAATAAATATATCAAATTTGTGAATTTTGAAACCAATTTGAATACTATTAATTAACAATATAATAAAATATAACACCATGTAATAGTATATTACTTTTAAATGCTAAAGGTGTAAAATTAACAACTATAATATAAATTAAAATAACTTTTATTAGTTGTTTTACATGTTTCGACTCTTCTGAGTCATTTTCAAAAACAAAATGAGAATATTCTAAAGCTGCACGGGCTTTGAAGTTATTATTTACATGTACTTTTTAAAAAATTACGCACGTTATCTATTATTTTTTACTTGATTGTTTATTTTCATATCTTTGAGCATGGAGTAATTCTAGCCACAGTTTCGGTAAATTAAAAGATGTCGCATCGTTACATATTGTATTTTTGCGCGTGAGTATCTCTATGGTTTCTCTTATTATGGATGGATAGTGTAGACTGGAGGGAAATATTATTTTACTTTCATTGAAATTTATTTGGATGGTTTCTTCTTGATATAATCTTGCTAGGGCTGTAGTTTTTCTATTGTATTTAATATCAGCTATATGCTCTTTTTTTCTGCAATTAAATTTCCTGCTGGTCATGCCTATGTAGTAATTCTTGGATCCGTCTTCTTTAATAAAAGGTATTTCATATACTCCTGAATAATTCTCAAAATTAATTGGGTCAATTTTACTGCAAATGATATTCTTTAATTTCTTAGGTGGTTTGGCTATTAAGCAGATATTGAAACGTTTAAGGCTGTGTTTTAATTTTTCGAAAAAGCTTGGATAATATTGCAGAGTATAAAGTTTGTATTTTTGTGAATCAAATTTCTTTTCTGAATACTTATTATTGGTGATATCTATGATTAATTTATTAATATGGTGTACTGTAAAACCATTATTATAGGCAATTTTACGAATATTATCTAATTCATTATTCAATTTATTTTCAGTACATATTATAAAGGCTCGTTTTATGAGAAATCTGTAGGCTGAAATTTTGTATGTAAAGGGAGAACATGCGTTATTTGGTATGGTAGATTGGTTAGCCATGTTTTTCCGGAAAACAGCTCTGTCGATAGATTTATTTGTTCTTGTTAACATAACATCAAGGAATGGAAGACTTTTATTATGTTCAATTTCAATAGTGAATTTAATGTTATTGTCGATTGAGTTTAGTTGATTTATAAATATTTTAAGTTCATCAAGACTATGCTGCCAAATTATAAAAATATCATCAACATATCTGAGCCAAGTGTGAGGTGTTAAGTGAAATGTGCCAAAAACTTTATTTTCCAATGGACGAAGAGTATATTCAGCTAATAAGCCTGAAATAGGTGACCCCATTGGAGCTCTGTGATTCTGCTTATAATATTTACTATTGAATGTGAAATAGTTATTATGTATATATAATATGTATAATATGAAACTGTGGCTAGAATTACTCCATGCTCAAAGATATGAAAATAAACAATCAAGTAAAAAAAAAAAAAAAATAATAATAATAGATAACGTGCGTAATTTTTTAAAAAGTACATGTAAATAATAACTTCAAAGCCCGTGCAGCTTTAGAATATTCTCATTTTGTTTTTGAAAATGACTCAGAAGAGTCGAAACATGTAAAACAACTAATAAAAGTTATTTTAATTTATATTATAGTTGTTAATTTTACACCTTTAGCATTTAAAAGTAATATACTATTAATTAAATTATTTTTAATGAACAGGATAATTTATTTTCCATGTCTTTTTGTGTATGTGAATGATTATTAAAAAAAAAAAATAAAGAAATCTAATATTTTAGTTTAATGTGTATGAAACTTAATTCTGTTGCATTTTAAATTTTTTGATGAAAAGGATAGGACATTTTGTAGACAAATATATATATATATATATATATATATATATATATATATATAGGCAAAACTTAATTGTTTTAAATACTATTCTATTTTCTGGACATTTGCAGGAAATTTAGTAATGTTTTAAGTAATATTTTAGCGATGTTTGTGCGTGTGAACAATCCTCAGTTTTTTCATTAATTATTACTTACTGTAATCGAGGCACATAAAAAAATTACTAAAAATGTGCGATTAAAAGAGAATCCTTCCACCCTGGAGATACGAAGAAAAACAGTACTAATCTCTCTCTGTCTCTCTCTCTCTCTCTCTCTCTCTATATATATATATATATATATATATATATATAAATTTTTTGAAATTTAAAGTTGAATAAAGAATGCACAAAAATAAAGCATGGCTAAACTTTTACAGCTTGTTCTGACTAAGTTTTTAATGTTGAACATTTTTCATTTTATCACTTTATTACAAAATGGCAGCCAATTAAGCAGGAATTTGAAAAAAATAAACTCACTTTTCAAAAAATAACCCATGTTACCTGAAAAAAAACACACACACACCTGACATACTCAGCTGAACATGAAGCATTTTCTTACCTATTAATGGTTTGACATGAAAAAGATAAAAAAAAATTATGTACATCATTCTAAAATTCTGTTATATGTATAAAATCTTTAAAAATGAAGCTCGTGTTTTTCCAGAACGCTGTAATTGTTAATTTAAATTGTTTTAAAAGTAAATAAGCACTCTTTAGGTATTTTTAATATTTTAGGTAGCTTTCAATACAAAAAAGTATGAAGCTACCTATTGCAGCCGTTCGGAGGAAAGCAGTTCCGGAAAATTTCGATATATTTTCACCGATCATGACCCCCAGACCTCAAAACCACCCTCCGTTCAAATGTTGATTTATATATATATATATATACATATATATATATCTGACCTATGTCATACGATAACGCTCGTATTTATAAATCAATTTTGATGAAACTAATTGTGTGTATTAAGCTCACCAATGTCTCGACCGAGTTCGTTGGCCAGCTTGGTCCGTCATTTTGTTTCAAGATGGCGGCCATTTAAAAATTTAAAACTAAAATAAATATACAAAAAAGTTAAAAATTCAAATTTATTTTTTAATTACGTGTTAGGCCTTGATACAAGGATTCCAGAGCATTTTTTGGTTTACCTCTATCTTAAAAAATGGCTGAGATAGAGCAGTTTGAAATTCTAGGGTAGCTGACATTTTGAAACAAAACAGCACATTAACGCGATTACTCGCAAATTATTTTCTTTCATTGTTGTAATAATTTTCCCAATCATACGCATAAAACTATGTATTCATATCCGTTAGAGACAAAATTGGCGACATTTGGCGAAATATCGTCAAATTTGGCGACCAAAATAAGTCTTCATAAATGAAGCCAATTTGGCTATTGCTCAATAATTTGGCGAATTTCTTATTCAAATTCAGTATTAACGAATCTTTTATAAACGTTTCTTTGCATTTTAACTTGCTGTTTTCGTGTAACATTAGCTAAAATTTTAAAACGAAGATATGGGAAAGCTACCTCTTCCTCCCGGTACAGCCCGGAAGGACTTTTAGGTAGCTTTCAATACTAAAAAGTATAAAGCTACCTATTGCAGCCGTTCGGAGGAAAGCAGTTCCGGAAAATTTCGATATATTTTCACCGATCATGACCCCCAGACCTCAAAACCACCCTCCGCTCAAATGTTGATTTATATATATATATATATATATATCTGACCTATGTCATACGATAACGCTCGTATTTATAAATCGATTTTGATGAAACTAATTGTGTGTATTAAGTTCACCAATGTCTCGACCGAGTTCGTTGGCCAGCTTGGTTCGCCATTTTGTTTCAAGATGGCGGCCATTTAAAAATTTAAAACTAAAATAAATATACAAAAAAATTAAAAATTCAAATTTATTTTTTAATTACGAGTTAGGCCTTGATACAAGGATTCCAGAGCATTTTTTGGTTTACCCCTATCTTAAAAAATGGCTGAGATAGAGCAGTTTGAAATTCTAGTGTGGCTGACATTTTGAAACAAAACAGCACATTAACGCCATTGCTTGCAAATTATTTTCTTTCATTGTTGTAATAATTTTCCCAATCATACGCATAAAACTATATATTCATATCCGTTAGCGCCAAAACTGGCGACATTTGGCGAAATATCGCCAAATTCGGCGAGCAAAATAAGTCTTCATAAATGAAGCCAATTTGGCTATTGCTCAATAATTTGGTGAATTTCTTATTCAAATTCAGTATTAACGAATCTTTTGTAAACGTTTCTTTGCATTTTAACTTGCTGTTTCGTGTAACATTAGCTAAAATTTTAAAACGAAGATATAGGAAAGCTACCTTTTCCTCCCGGTACAGGCCGGAAGGACTTTTTATTATTCTAATTGGCACATAAAAACAGGACAAAAAGACTTCAGTGAAATATTTAATGAATAGGATGGGATTTTTTTAGGAAACATTTCACTCTGGGTTTTTTTTAGAGCGCAATATAGCCGAATGAGTAACATAACGACAGACCATTGCATGCATGATAAATTTAAAGTTTTATTTATTTATATATTTTTGTATATGTGTGCGCGTGTATCTCAGAGAGAACATTTTATTTATAAATGTTTTCTCTCATGTTTTGTATCAATTTAAAAACTTCATTTCAGTGATTAACATTCATATTTGAAAAAATAAATATATATTATATAACACATCTTTATAAAATATAGCTCATTAAACAGCCTCTCAAAAATTGGGGAAGAGCAACAAAAGTCATTAGCAAATTAAGTAACAAGGTCCTGTTCCTACATGCACGTATACAATTAAAAAATAAATAAAAAATCATATTTTAAACGATTAAAAACTATTATTAATGCTTTAAGACACTTAAAAATATATTCACGTATTTTTATTTTACATTTTTTTTTAAAAATCTAGTTTTATGGAAGCCATTATAGGTTGGTTGGTTGCCGGCGCTACGGTCGTCTTTTGCACACGAGGGCTAAACAGACCGGGACAACCGATTAAAGTAGAATTCGACCCACTACAAACCTGGGTTGCCGGTTTTTAGCTAGGCCAAATAAAGCCAAGCTGCTTTTTGGTTTTAACTATTTTTTAAAAAGCCAGCTTTTATTATTATTATTATTTTTTTTAAGGATGGTTTACAACTAATTCATATTAAATGTGCAATAATTTATTTTAATGCACTTATAAATGTTTTCTACTAAAAAAATGTGCTACTAAAAATCCTGTTAAATTTTATCAAATACCGTACATTAAATTAGACTCCAAGGTGCTGTTTTAAAATTCTATATCGCATAGCTTCAGATATACTATACATTTTAACGATTATATTTAATTAAACATGACAAAATGCCACGCCACACATAAAAAAAGGAAACATTCTTACATACTACTGTTTAATTTTAAAATTCATTAAAACTAAACAATTTATAAATATATTTAATAAATTAAATTATCTGATTTAATACTGGAGAAAATCCATACTTAGTTAGTAATGTATTCTCATGACTTAAATAAATTATATATCTAAAATGTTTTTCTGCTACTAAGCGATTACGAAAACTACTCCATTTGAAGATATCAAATCATAGAATGATCTATGTTGAAAGAGAAATTAGGAAGGATACAATATTTGAGGAGGCATGCACACATGTAAGTGCATAAAAAAAGAGAGAACAGTTTTAAAAAAAAAGTTCTCAAAATAAAGCTTGTTTAATTAAAATTTTGTTGCTGTTTAAGAGCTATTCCTGCATATGTTATTCATAAAATTGTTTTTAATAGTCAGAAATGTAGTTTTTATTAAATGATTTTAAATGTTTCTTTTTTTTAAAAAATTATAATAATAATACTTACATATCAATAACCCTTAAAATTAGTTAAGTAATAAAATATGTAACTAAGCAACAATTGTCCCATTTAATTATTTAAAGCAATAAAAATGAAAAAGTTTTAAAGAGCAGTGTAAACCAGATAAAGCAATCCGTGTGCATTTTTATAATGTAGCTGACATATTTGTAATTCTGACTACAAATCTCTAGCAGCTCCATCTATGTGTTATTCTAATACTGATATCTGCATTATTGAGAAATTAGGTTATTTATTAAATTCTAACTCAATTAAATATCTTTAAAATTAATTAAAAAAATTTAAAATGTGTTGTTTATAATTAAAATGCTTTACTAAAGCCAATTTTGTTAAAAAAAAAAAAAAAAAAAAGCCAAAGAAAGCCGGTCAAATCCAAAATAAAATTAAAAAGTGCCCAGTTAAACTGATGACATTGAACTCTCAGGCTATTCAGACTAATTGAAAATTATACTCTTATTTCAAAGAATAATGCCCCTCGAAAAATAAAGAAATTGACAATAAAATAAGGGGGATTAGCCCCTTTATACTTAACCAATGAACCCCCAAAAACTAATCAGGGAAGCATCTTATCAAAATGAACCTATATACAAAATATGAAACAAATCGGATATTTCTATCAAGAGTTATCGCGTTACGTACATACATACGTACGTACATACAGAACCTGCGGGCACATTAGGTTTCAGGCTTTGATAGCCTGTGAGCTAAAAAAAAAGCCACTGGCGTGGCCTTTTAAAAAATTTAGCTAGCTTTTTCACAACCCTGCTGCCAACATCCATGCCTAAATCGGGATTCGAACGATGCATCCTTTGTCCTGCGCCCTGAACCATTAGATAAGCAAGTGGGAATAACTATTACAAGACTTTAGTTATTAAAAAAGTGCGACTGTATTTTTCTTCTTTTCTCAGAAATCACGGTGGTTAATCTTGAGAAAATAAAAACATCCTTTAACAAATACCAGGCAAAGTGAAAAAAAAAATCGATTTAATAAAAGTAATGTCGATCACAAATAATAGTTTTATAAAATGTACCGTGATGAAAAGACGATTTTTTCCCCCGCAGCTATAGTACTCGTGCAAGAAAAGTGATTTTACAGGCAAATGAATAATAGCTAAGCTCTGCAGTGAAACACGTGGGAAATTAGTACCAAAATAAATAAAATAAAAAAAAGAGAAAGTTTAATAATTTTGCTAAGAGACTAATGCAAACTTAACGAAATTTTGATGACTTCATAAGCAGTGAAAAATAAATTAACAGAAAATGAAAAAAGAATTAATCTTGTGAAGTGTTATTGAAACACAAGTTTCCACGACCAAATTCACATATAGACAACAGTTTGTCACAATCGCACGGCAACATTTATTTTGTAGTTGTTTCAAAAGCTATTGACGTTATTTTATTATAAAGTGAGCTGTTGTGCTACTTAAATCAGGGTTGCCGAATTTTAGTCAAGCCAAAAAACGCAGGACGGCTTTTTTTGTTTCAAGACTAAAAAAAAGCCAGCTTTAAATGAAAAAAGGCCGGATTTTATTTTAAAAAACGTGGTTTACAGTTAATTTACATTAAATTTGCATTAATTTATTTTTAATGCACTCATAAATGTTTTCTATTAGAATATTTATAAACTTCTATTAAATATTATCAAACAATAAATAAGTCTTTATAACTACTTGAAAGCAGTATGTCTAAAAGAAATACAAATATATACACATTGAGAAGAATGCATTAAATTAAACTTCAAGATGGTGCTTTATAGCACACAGCTCTATATGCACTATACATTTTGAAGATTATATTTAGATAAACAATGACAAATAACAACACATAAAAAAGGAAGCATTATTCTTACATACCGTTATTTACTTTTTAATTTAATTTAAACTAAATAATTTATGTGTATAAATGAAATTATACATGTAAGTTCATTTGTTATTATCAAGTATTAGAACAAATAAATGAAATTATTTATTATAATACTTGAGAACATCCATATTTAGTTAGTAATCAGTGGGTTCTGGCAACTTATAAAAATGATATAGGGGAGATGGGGGATGAATGGGACATTTTCACAAAAATATTTATTTTAAATATTTTACTTAAGTTATTATCAATATTATATATCATATGTCATACATTAAGTGTTTGACTATATCTTATGCACAATATTTGTTCAAGATTATTATCATACAGAAATATAAATGAAATTTTAAAACAAGTTCTTCTATGTCCCAATCATCCCCACTGCAGGGATGTATGGGACACAAACATTTTCCTCCCCGTATTCAATATTAAGGACTAAAAGCTGACAAAAATGCCTCCTTGGCAAAAGCTGAGAGATTATAAATTGTAATATGATCTCCAGGATTATTTGTTAGCCAATCATCTTGGGCTCATCTCAGCTTTGCCTTAAAAGGCCCATAAACGGAAGCATTCAATGGCTGAAGACGATGGCTACAATGAGGATGAAATGTTAAAAGAATAATTACCATAAAGTATTAATTTATCAACCTATATATAATATTATTTAGTTAATAAATAAATTTTTCAGCATCCTCTAGGGATGAATGAGACGTTCCATTCATCCCATTTGAAATGTCCCAATCATCCCCACGATGCATATATTCAATTGTCAGCCATTTTGTCTCAAAAATTATTTTGTCACAATGGTTAATATGCATTCATTTTAACTACCAATATTGAGCTTTGAAATAAAAAACTACAACATATCTTAATTGTTTATATTGCATAAGATATTTAAGTAACTTCAAATGTAAAAGAAATTACTTTTAAGCAAAGTTTTCAGGAAATGCAAATTTGAAGAAAACTGAAAACAGCCATGTGCTCTTGCTTTTGGTTCTGAAGCACACTATGGGAGTGAAATCTATGAGGATAGCAAGCAACTAAAAAAAAAGTTTATTGCCTGAAATATTGAGAACGTCCCATCCATCCCTTGTCCCATTCATCCCCCATCTCCCCTACTTTAAAAAGGTTTTCTGCTATTAAGCGATTTCATAACTTCTTTCAGATAAATCCATATGAAGCGATTAAATCATAGAACGATCAATGTTAAAATAAATAGGAGGGAAATAATATTTGAATAGATTTTAGTACATTAAGTGTAGAAAAACAAGAGAGAAATAATTTTTAAAAAAGTTTTCAAAATGAATCTTGTTAAAATAATTTATGTAAATACTTGTTGCTATTCAAAAGAATTAGTCGGTGATACCTTATTCCCAATAACTGTTTCAATAGTGATAATTAGTTTTTTTTTATTAAATGGCATTATGTATGATTTTAAACATTTATAAGAAAAAATAAGACTATTACATATCAATAACCTTTAAAATTAGTCAAGTAATAAAATATATAACTAAGCAACTATTTTCCTAAAAATGAAATATTTAATTAATTAAAGCGTAAATAAAAAAAAAAAGTGTTAAAGGCTTGTGTAAACCAAATAAAGCTATTGGTATACTTTTTTGGAATATAGCCGACATGTTTGCAATTCTGACTACAAATCACTAACAGCTCCATGTATGTGTTATTCCAAAGTTATTTGTCTTAATTATTTATAAACTGGGTTATCCATTAACTTCTAACTCAACAAAACGTCTTTAATATTAGTTAAAACACACTTAAAATGCTTCACTGTATAAAAGCCAATTTTGTTGCAAAAAAGGCCAATTTCGGCTAACAAATGGCAGGTTAAAACCAATAAAACATGCCCCTCTTTTTTTTATTATTATTTTAGCCGGTTTTTTTTTTGCAACCTTGACTTAAATTCTGCTTAGTAAACGTTTAAATAATGCAAACAGTATTACAGTATTAACACTCGCAATTTTCGCATATCAAGAGTTGAAAGATATTTCGTAGGAAAAGAAAAAAATATATACATATATGATGTAGAATATAAGATAATTGAAAATAATGAAAGGGAAATTTACATTAACTAACAATTTTGTTTTCACTTTTTACTTAAAAATGTGAGTTTAAAACAATGTATAAGTTTTGTTCCATGATCGGGAATTATACCCCGCTTCACCAACATGCTTTATTTTCCTTTTATATCTACAGTCAATAACAAATAAGGGATAATGTAGTATCTAAGTAGTTATATTATGTTTATCAACAGTTCGCCGATATAAAAATAATTCTTGTTGGAAATAAAGCAATGCAAGATAAGACAGACACGCTTGCATTTACATACTTTATTCGTATTTTAAAAATTGAAAAATACATATTTAAATCATATGTAACAATTATTATCCCATGTAAATGCATGAAATTTGCAGACATTGCTATTTAAATGTCCTCTGAGCAACTGAGGGCTTTCATATAATTTTATTATTATAATTAATCAAATTTTAAAATTCTTTTGCAGTTTGGTGTTAAAGAATCTTTTTCATTCGTTCATCTTAGAACATAATTCCTTAAAACACAATTCTGTTTAATTTTTTCCCCCCTCTACAGCCAATTTAGGTGTTTTAGAGAAAAGGGAAAATTCGGACATGTCGCTTAAAGTGCTAGAAAATAATAATGCTTTTTCATTTTTAATTATAATGGATTGCTTCTCGCTGACCCCCTTCCCCGAAATACCGCGTTCAAAAAAACCACTTAAAACGCCAACTTCAGCAACATTTTTTCAAGGATTCTTCGCTTTTATAGGAAAATGAAAAACACTATTCGATTTCATGATGCATGAATAAAGAAAGGTGCTAATTTTATGCATTTACGAAAGAAAATACTTTGTGAATATGTTAAATAACTTTTTTCGATTTAAGAACATAAAGGAGAGATGGCGAAAGTATGTATGTGTATTATCATATTTACAAGTTGCACTCACGAAATAAATGTATAAGATTTTAAGGACAAGACGTGACAATTTATTACAGGTACAAAAAATTAAGCATTTTAATAATAATTATTATTATTGAAAAAAAAAACCTTTAAAATAATTACGCAGTAAATTTAATATAAAATCTTACCTGTTTACAAAATGTAATAATTTCATGCCACTGTAATCGTGCAAAATTCTCTTCGATTGTCCGTAATTCTTCGGTAAGCTCACTTTCTCCATGACAGGAAGACGCGGTGTCAGGTCTGGCAGAATCTGGTCTCAGAGATATAATGCTTCGCGATGTCTGGCACATTTCACACATAGCTTTAGACGAATTGTTGACAAACGTACACGAAGAACATTCCCAATTCTCGCAATCATTATTTCGGCGATTTCGCAAAGTTCTGTTGGAGATTGCTCGAGATTGCTGAGAGGAATCAGATTCATACCTACTTGTGTTACAAACTCGACATTCAGTTAGAGAATGTTGATTACGAAGTGTGCAACTAGGACACACCCAACTTTCGTTAGGTTTCAAAGTTCTATATTGTTTACTACTAGTACTGTTGAGTTTAGAACCACCACAAGCACAACAAAATCTTTCATTCGATGAATTTATTAATGTACACTTAACACAAGTCCATTGATCCAGCAATGGAACACCAAGCATGCGGCTTAAGTTTCGCCCAGAACTATTGCGAGAATTTATATCGTCACCATATCCATTTTGATCATGGATACCATTCGTATTAATGACTGCTGCAGCTGCAGTATCACAGCTTTGACAGGTAGTGGCCCACACTGGATTGAAAGAAAAGGAACAATTGTTACAGACCCAAGTTTCTTCTGAAGCAGACATTCTCGTTAGATCATCACCACACAAAACATCAGTTTTCGGAGAAGAGAGATCAGGATTTTGTCTATTAAGCAAAGGCTCGCGTTTTATAGGCACTGGCTGATAGGTTCCACTACTCGGAACTTCAGAGAATGATTTACTTCTTCTCGATAATGGAGGACTATGGTTTTCAGTTGCAGGAGAGCAATTTAAGGAATTTTTTAATTCAGATAAATAACCTAAACTGAATGCATTTCTGGGTAAAGTTGTAGGAATGTTTGGCTTTCTAGGAGTTTCACAAATTTCACATCTTGTAAGACTAGGAGAATTTTCATATGTGCACCTCTTACAAGCCCATGGAGCTTCATTTTCTGCATCAGGATCTATAAGCATAACATCATCGGCAGAATGCGATACATTAGTGGAATTATCACCATTTTCTTGTGCTCTGACTGAAGACCCCTCTGAATTGTGCCGACTAAGCTTAGTTTTGGATCGTCTGGAAATAGAACGTTGTCTTTTCGGAGAACGATTATGAGATAAATCAGTCCTCTTGGCAGGCACTGACCGACAGTTAAGAAATTCGGTCAATTCATTAGCACTCACGTAAGTGACATTACTATGCTTTGCAGTTTCACATATGATACACTGATTGGTAGATGGAATATTAAGAAATTGACAGCTCTCGCAAGTCCATTTACTATCAGGCTTTGGTAAATGACGAGGTGATATGAAATGAGTAGCTATAAATGGATCAGAATCGTCACTATCACCAAATGAGTTATGTAAATGAGAAAGTTTTGATAAAGCGTTTTGTTGCGAAATTCCATAAGCTCCGATGTGTCTCAAGTCATCAAAAGTATCACGCGGTTTATGCTTTGCATCGTGTGTTTTTCTCCGTGTGTTGCAAAGAATACAATTTTCGGTAGTAGAAGGATTATAGTTATGACAATGATGACAAAACCAACGAAATGTACTAGAATTTTGAGCTGAAGAGTTATGACTAGATGAAATGTCTACCCCGGAATCTGGCGTAGGCGTGGATGGCAAATCATACTCAAAAGTATTGCACAGATCAGAATCTTCACTCTTCCTATATGCACATATAACACATTCGGAACAAGTTTCGAGATTTAAGAAATAACACTGGGGACATTTCCATTTGGGTGTCTTCTTTCGAATGCACTTTACAAAAGTCTTCTCTAAAAAGTTAATTTTATCTTTCTTTCTTTCGTCCGTAGATGACTTAGCATTCGACTCAAAGGAACCTTCTTCATTGATAGAATCTGTAAGATTAACAAAAAGATGAGGGAGAGCTAATCCTGATGATTGGTTCACATCAAGTAAGGGCATCCCATGCCAACTAACACTGCGATTTTTCACCCGTGCATCAGAATCATCTTTATTATGACTAGAAGATATTGACTTTTTTAAAGCTTTATCCTTTTTAATGCGAAGCCGAGCTTTTGGAGAGTACCTAAAAAAAAGAGAAAAAAAAAGCAATATTTTAGTATAAATTAGTGAAAAAAAAAACAAATTACGTTAAGATTATTCTGTAATTTATTTATTTTTTGTAATAAACAACTTTAAGCAACTGCAAAAACTGTAAACTCTCAAAGTTATTTTGATTACAGAATTTAGCTAAATACTGTCATATATATTCAGCAATATTTTAAGAATTTCTGAGTTGTAGAAGAAATGTGCTGGAATTTTATATTTGACAGTTTGTCATTCTATTTTTTCCAGATAGAGTTTTTAAAATTAATTCGATTAAATTTATTTTTATTGGATTTCTTGAAATTAGTTTTTAAAGAAAGATTTCTGATACATGGGAATGGGTGGAGAGAGATCTCAAGTTGCAGAAAACCACACGTAAAAATGAAGATAAACATGTACTTGATTTTAATGGAATACTGAATTAATAATATCCATTCTCTACATGTAAAAAAATAATGTAAAAACCAGAATATCGTTTATCTCATACAGAGATAATTATTCACCATTTTTTCAACAATACATTATAATTTGAACGCTTGATATTTTTTGAGAAATACTTTAACTTATTCATTATTATTCCTATTCATTACAAGTATAAAACTAGAACACAACCAATATTTTTCTAGTGCCTGAATCAACATATTAAAATGGCTTCAAATAAAGGGGACATTGATAATGTAGGCATGGATTTTAACTGCATCATCACTCCCTGAAATTATCAACGAGTCATTATAGCATCATCGAATGTGAGACATTACTGAAGATTAGAATTGAAACATATATCGGATGTTTGTCTGTCATACAGCTATCAAACTTTACAATTTTTGAGTACCATTATTTTCGAATAGTATTCTTCGTCTTATTTAATAAGAATTTTGTCATTAAATGGATGTTTCCATTCGGAAATAGTAGTATTCAAAAATAGAAAAGCTGGCAGGTGTGACATTTTAACACATTAAAAATTAGAAGAAAACTTGAAGATTTGTAATGTCTGTAATGTGATGAATTTCCGTTAAAGCAATTTTTGTTCGAAAAAGAAATTCTCTTTTTCCTTCTTTTCCTCATTTGTATAGAAATTTTTCACAGGTACTTCAAAAAATTATCTTTCTGAAGAATATTTTTGAACTGGTAAAAATTATAAGGGAAAATTAAACTGGGAAAAATAAATTTGTGGATTTAAGGATAGATCTGATAGGGAATTTTGGCTTTACGTTTGAAAAGGAATGTAGTCCGATATTCCGTTTCCATACAAAGGAAATCTGAAAACATATATATCCAGACTGTTCGGGCTAGTATGTACTTTTAGTTCTATTCGAAGGAGCAAAGATTGAAATTCAGAGATATTTCGAAGCGGCGATATTTGTGATCAAAGCGATGGCGCTATGAATAATTAAAAGAAACAGTTTTTCAGAAACTTCTACAATATATCTCATAAGAAGGTACGATGAAACTCATTACTCTGTCTATTGATAGTAACTGACTCTAGCTCACGAAAAATAATATGAAGATGAAAGAAAAATCATGCGTCAAGTATATATTACGAACACTTTCCAAAATTTCCGTAATACTGTAACGAAATTTCAGGGTATAATAAAGAAAAATAAGATATATCTAAGTAAACAATTTAATGCAAACCACATTTGAAAATTCAATTTCTGCAAATATCTTCCATAGTTCGAAAGATATAGTCCAATTCTTTTGTGCAGCCTTATATATGATCTATAGATTTGTATATACACAACATAATATGCTAAAATTTAGTTAAGTTAGAAAATGCATATCACTGTTGAAAATTCGTCTTCAGCATTTCCCGCCAATAGATGGAAATGTACTTTAATTGTTTCATACCAGCGCTGTACATTATCTACATATTTTTTATACACATATTAAGCCAAAACTTAAGGTAAAAACGCATTGTAAGACAACTAAAAGCGCACTTGCAGCAATTACCATTATTGACAGCAATATATCCAATTTTTTGCACAGCCCTGTATATGAATTTATTTATATTCTATACACACATATATATATCTTAGTATACTAAACATAGTTAAGCTGGAAAATGCATAACACAATTAAAAACCTAAGCAATTCATGCCTATAGACAGTAATGCTTGCGAATTCTTTTGTGCAGCTTTCTATATGATGTATATAGAATTTATACACACCACGTAATATGCAAAAATCTAGTTGAACTTAAAAACGCATACCACAATTGATAATGAGTTTCAGGCAATAATATCTTAAAGACAATACTGTAACAGAATTCATTTGTGTGTTCCTGTAAATGAACGATAAATGCTATGCACACCACATTCTACAGAAAGCATATCAATAAGCACCATAATAAAGCAGAGTGCACCACAGAAATACATATCAATTTCATTATGTTTGAAATAGTGTAACATCATTAAAATACACTGTAAACAACTTTTATCCACAGATCATAATCTAACAGAATTCTTTTGAGTGTCCCTATAAAAGAACTATAAATGCTACACACTTCATTTTCAATATCAAACATGCCTCTATAAACCTCTATATGTCTATGTAAACCTCTATAACATACATCAATTACACCTAAATCTGAGTACATTTGAGAGGGTTAGAGCACGAATAGACAGACAGCCAGACAAACCGAAGGCATAAGCATTTTTCAACTATGTTGGAAAGTGTTAATAAAAAGAGGATCCCGTTTTAATTCGTCCATAGATCTAACTCGCATTATTTGTGAAGGTGAAGTAGAATCCTGGACGAATCGGATATGAACCAATTCTGCCCGAATCCGAAAATTCAACCTAAAGCCAGCCCGAAATCGACAAAATACAAATAATTTTCACAGACCAGCAAGTCCAATTGATCCACGTTAACTCAAAATTGACACGGATCTAAAATTCTTAAAATCAAATCCATCTCGATTCTCGAAAGCCAAAGCGGTAGAAAATTAATACCATATTTAAAAGCAACTTTCAAAAGAATTTTGAAAGAATAATTAAACCCCGTCTCAAATAGAAATTATTTTGTTATGAAGCAAACTGAATACATATGCTCATTCATTTTCAAAATATAGCTATATTTCTTTTGAAAGAAAGAAAACCTCTGTGGACTTTCTTGTAAAATATCGGGTATACCTGGAACCCGAATCCATAGTTACCTACTCCCGATTTTTTTTTCAAAGTCAAATAAAAATATTTCTAATACCACAATATTTATTTAATAAATTAAATCAAATAATTACCACACAGAAACAAGACCATTTTGTTAAAAAAAAATTCTGGTTCAAAATATGTTTATTTCATTTTTAAAAAAATCGGAAGTTGGCACTTATGCGAGCCGGATTCGCAGGAAGCAAAATCTAACTCGAACCCACCCGACTTGCAGCAAAACACTTTGCTCGTGTAAAATCGGCCCAGTACAAGATTCGACAGCGAAACCGATTCTTGTTCCAAGTCGAAAAGAAAGGGAAATGGGTTGAGTTGAGACACTCCATTACTTTTTAATAAAATTCTCCCAAAAGAAATTATAAGAAGACACGCAATTTTACTTCACTTTCCTCCCCCCCCCTCTTTTTTTTCAATAATAATAATAATAAGAAGAAGAAGAAAGAATACAAAGATTACAAAGAACATATTCAACGCATAAGCAAAAGATATGCCAACAGCATGAGTTATACACGATGAAATTCGAAATCTGAAACTTTTCATTCTTTCCCATAAAATGACGCACACACAAATGACAAATAAAAGAACTTTCACTAAATCTTAAATTATTCACTAAAGGAAAAAAAAATCATATTAGAGCAACAAGTGTCAGCCACTCAAAGTACGCGTAAATAATAAATTTTAACTACTACCTGGCAGTCAAACAGTCATAGGTAAAATTTATCCAAGTATTTCCGACACGATACTCATACTGCAGTATAACTCAGGCAGTCCTGTAAAATTATAGGATTCGAATGAGTAACTATACATCAAGTATAACAGTTAACGAAGCAGCCCGTCACGTGACTATGGCAACCAACCGATAAATTCTACACAACAATTGACCTGAATTGAAAGTCTCTAGTTCACGGTCGTATTTATTTTCTATACATTTCCGCGTTACGAATTAAGAAAACACAAATAAGAAACATTATGTTTATTTTTTTTACATTTTTAAAAAAGGAATGAAAAATTTTTACTGCATATATGCATACGAAATTAATAGGATCGAGCAGAATTTTAATGTGTATGCAAGTACACTCTAATAATATGGTCTTCTATTAAAAATGTAATCACTAGATTTTATTTATACTATTCAAATTGAAAAACAGGAATACATCATCATTCAAAGGGCAATTACCAATTATTATCTGAATTGCATTAGCATTATACTCTTTCAAATTCAAAGAGTATTGGAGATCTAGGTCTAGAAGTTTCTTTAAAAATAAATAAATAAAAATAAATTTTTACGTTGGCTGGAAAAGTTTTTATCTGAAAATAACATTGAAACATTGTAGTACATTATCATCCGGGCACGTTTTTTTTAAAAATCTGAAATTTCATATCTTTTTACATTTAAAAGAATAAAGGTTAATATGATATTCGGAATCCCCTAGAAAAATTTTAAACTGGTTTGGTATTTATAGTGTCTAGGAAACAATTTATTTTTTTAAAAATATAACAAGAACGAAAAATCGTGCACCAGGCACAGATTATGAAACACTTTCCAACACTTGTAGAATATTATTAAGAAAATCAGTTCTCTCATATACAATGAAATGATATGTCTAAATAAACAATTTAAAAAAAATACATAAATCAGTAAAAAGCTTATTTTGAGATCTATAGAATTTATATGCATCGCGTAATACACTAAAAATTAGATAAGTTTAAAATGCATATCGCAGCGGAAAACGGACTTCGAGCAATTATCGATCATAGTCAGTCCTGTAACCGAATTCATTTATTTTTATTTCTGTAAATGAACGATAAATGCACGCATTTCATAATCTATAGAAAACATGCTGTAGCGCATCTCAATGATCCTTTTAAATTCCATTATGTTTGAAAAATATCATAACATTATTAAATTGCACCGCAAAGGATTCTCTTCCACCCCCTACACATAAATCATAAAGTAATGGAATTATTTTGTGCATTCCAGTAAACGAACTATAAATGCTACTTTTATACTCCCGAGAAAGCATATTGTAAGTCCAGCGTCCCCTTCAGTGATACATATAAATCTTATTAGGTTCGAACTATCGTCACACATTAATAAATGCACCGCAAACGACTCCCCTCCCACACACATAATACAGACCATAATGCAACGGATTTCTTTTGCGTGTCCCTGTAAATTAACTATAAATGCTGCACACTTCATTTTAAACATTTTGTTGCATGTGGACAAAAATGCTATTTTATCCCTATCCAACCTATCTTATTTACAGTTCCTATTAAAAGCTTATGCTATTCTGTGACATCTATGCTTTCAGTAGAAAATTTGAGCCACAACAACAGGTAACTTACTTGTTGAGATATCATAAATATGGCACGTCCCTAAATACGTCCCTTTAGAATACCAGCAAGTGTTGTTCCGCATGAACTAAAATGTTCCTAAACCAACAGTAATGTTATTTAAATGGTATTTTGTTTATTAATTATTGCTTTTAGACTTCTTGGCCTAAAGCATAGTTGAAACACAAGTATAAAAATACTCTGTTTTGTTTTGGACTATAGTGGACAAGCTGTAATTAAAAAACTTAAAAAAAATTATACATAAAATAATTTTTTTTTTTCATTCTGTGTTGACCCTTTGAGTTAGAAAATAGCAATTTTAATGCTTTGGATGTGCTAGTTTTAAAGTATGCAACAAAGAGTTAATACCGAACATTCTATTAGTAAACCTCAATAACATATATCAATCAATAAAAGTGTGTAATTTCTATACAAAATCAATATTCATTCTGGTAAGTATAGAAATACTAAAATAATTACCTCATGGCGTTGACCTTTAGTAATTGTTAGAATAATTAGCTCAACAACATATTATAAAAATTTCATGGTAATCTGAGTATATTTACGAGAGTTAGAGCTTGAACAGACGACAGACAAACCGAAGTTATAAACACTTTTAAACTATGTTGGAAAGTGATAAAATTAAAGAATGAATGTTCTATAAATAATTGGGATTAAATATAAAAATCAATTACAACAATAAAACATTATATACAAATTGTAATGAAGAAAAATAATCCTTAGGAACAAAATAAAGTTTCAAATATATAAGTAGTAAAATTGACATACTCAAAAATTAGAATTTTCTTTGAATAAGTTTTGAAAATTTAAAAAATATATATGTATACAACTTTTATTTTTCATAAATATTACCTTTTCAAAGCAGCTAACCCACTTCTTGCAAATTTGACTGGATCGCATGAAGAAAATAACTTTAATAGTTTCACAAAGTAAATAATTTCTAAAAAATATATATATTTTTTTTTTTTACGTTTTTGCTTTTTCAGCGGAAATGGCGAGAGCACTTTCCTCAAAATACAATATGCTATCACAAAGGTAGAAAGAAAAAAGAAATGTAAAAGGAAAAAAGTATCAGCTTTAAGCCCTATTTAAGCCTAAAATGTAAAAAGAAAGATTTAACACACTGCTTCTAAAAGAAGCCATACAATTCCATTTATTGAATAATTCAAACATTTTGCAAGCTTCTCTTTAATGCCTGTCGTTTTCTGCAGGCATTGCGCGATTTTAGTAGATATAACGTTTCAGCTGATATATCTGGACAGATACGCGAGAATTATAGTAATGAAGGAGAATACAATTTCTTTTCTTTCTAAAGATATAATTTATAATCTGTAAATGAAGTAATTAATTACTAAAATACTAATAGACTACAATGAACAATTATTATCATTATATATATTTTTTAATTTGCTTGAAATTTTGTATGGGATTTTCTGGGACGCCTTTAGAATAAATTAATGTCGGTTATAAGCAAGGTTGCCACATTATTATTTTTACAAATAGGAAATTTCGGAATATGAAGCACAAAAAATCATGGTTTAGGTTACAACAAGGGGGCAAATTTAAAAGAATAAATCAAGCTTTGTTTAGATAGTAAGTCATTTCAACTCTTTAAATATTTCTCCAGAAGGGATCTATCATTGTGAATTATTTTGTAATGATAAAATACGAACTAAAAAACTTTTTAAATGCCAAGATAATAACATTAAACAAGTAAGTATTGCTCAAAAAACTTTCGAGATACAAACTTTGTTTTTGTAGCAGGTTTTCGTTCTTGAAGATTTGTTTCTGTTCCTCAATGTACGAGTACTTGAAAAAAGTTAGCAGATATACATTCCATATTAAAATGAACAAATAATTTCGAAATCATCAGTTGAAGTCTTCTTTGCATTAGACCAATATAAATTCATTCCAGAAAATATCAATTCGATGCAGCAGTTGGGAGCTGATAAGCTTAAAATAAACTCAATTAACTCAAAATATTTTTAGTAATTTTTTAGGGGAAAGATTTGAAAAACTGATTCCATTTTTGCGCCGCAAAACCTTTAGATTCTTTCGTATAATTCTACCACTGATAGTTTCAATAAACTGCTTTCTTCACACAACATGTCCATATCTACAGAGTGAGCACAAAGTTATGCCCTGATAATAAATATCTATTGAGCGAAAACTGTTATAATTAGACATAGGTTTGTTTAGGTACGTTGTAAATACTGTTATAAAGTTTCTAATAAGACCACATACTCTTCATGAAATTTAAATTTGTACCCCCTTGGAAGCTCCGAGAATGTCGACGCGGCATTCTAGTTCTCGCCAAGTGTTAGCTAATATGTCTTCTGTAACACACAGCATCTTTTATACTAGCCTTCAGTTCTTCAACCTCAGCAACTGGTGTGCTAAAGACTCTGTCCTTGATATAGCCTCCAGAGAAAAAAATGTCGAGGGGCGTAATGTCAGAAGAGCGTGGAGGCCATATGTTGGTCCATCTCCTTCCACACACACCGGCTCAGAAATTTTTCGTCTACGAACTCACGAACTATGTAACGCCATTGGGGGGGGGGGGGGGGGGGGGGGTTGCTGCATTTTGCTGATAAATAATCCGCGGTTGAAGCGAACACTTGCCGCCGAGAACTAGAATACCGTATTGACATTGTCCGAGCTACCTAGGGGTGTACATGTTGAAATTTCATGAAGTATGTGGTCTTATTAAAACCTTATAACAGCATTTAGAATGTATTCAAACAACCCTATGTCTAATTATAATAGTTTTTGCACAATGAACATTTATTATCAGGACATGACTTTGAGCTCATCCTGCATTTCTGAAGTCAAAATAAATAGAGTTATGAGATTCTCAACACTTTGTAACTTATTTCCTTTCCCATTTTTATAAAACATAATGCAGAAGAGTTTTCATTTGAAAACCCGTCTTTCTAATCAATACAGCAATTTTACGGTTTTCAGAAAAAAACAAAAAATCGAAATGTTCAGTGATTATATTTTATTTTTCATTATCATCAAACATATTTAAAAGTTTCATAAAATTTTTAATCTGAAGAAATAGCACTGCCTTTAATTTCGAATCACATTTTCGTATCGCGTATCACCTGCTTTTATGGTCTGACTTGTACCAGTCCCAATCAATTGCTTAGGTGCGCAAACATAAATCCGAATCCGACCACAAAAAAAAAAAAAAAAAAAAAAAAAAAAAAAAAAATTGAAACATTTTATTCACTTAATTTAAAATAGTTATTTTATGTTTTAGAGACCAAAACCATTCAAAATTTTGCATTAGAAAACGTTACGGAAAAAAGAATTTCAGCTATCGACGTTTACAACCGAAGGAATGAAAGTAAATAAAACAAGTTGGAAATTGTACGTCAAACGTTACAAACGAGGTGCGTTCGTACGCACGTTTTAGAATTAAATTCATGATATCCCGTGCGTAGAACGGGCTAAACAGCTAGTTAAGTATATATTTTATGACACTGTTCATACAAATATCTTAACTAGTTATATAAATATTCAGATATATATGTATCAGCTAGTTATATAAATATTCAGATCTTGATGATTTTTAATTCTGTGAAATGAATTATATCGTCTGCAGATTAATTTCTGTAATAAAATAAGTATCTCGGTCGCTTGACGATTTAACATCCATCGGAAGCTCCTCTAACAAAAAAGCACCGATTTAAAAAAAAAAATCAAATTTCTTAATAAATATTTTTATTAATATCTCCTAAAGTTTTGATTCGATTTTAATAAAATTTGAAATGTCTCGACAAAATTCTGCAAAGATAATATATTTTAAATTGCAAACCATTTGGTTGGGTAGTTTTTGCGTTGTTATATGCGGACGGACAGACAGACGGACGGACAGACAGACAGACGGACGGACAGACGGACGGACCAAACGACGACTATAGGTGCTACGTATTTATATAATTACGAACGCACCTAACAAATCGATTAACTATATTTTCCGAACGTCACATTCACCTTGAAACTATATTAACGTTAAACTGTACAAAATCAAATAAATAAATGATTTTATTTTACTAAAAAAGTGCTAAAACGTTTAGCACCTTTTTAGTAAAATATAACGGAATGAATTTGCTCAAAATTATCATTTTACAGCTTACGTGCACGGTTTCGCGAAAATATCTGGTCATATTAGCATGAAATTTTAACATCTAATGTGGTAGATGAATATATACGAATCAAGAATTAATAGACTAAGAAATCGCCAAAGATTTCTCTACTTACAGTCCCAGTAGCAGAGTTTTCTGTGTTAATCTGCAGAAAACCAAAATCTATCTGCGACCCAAGAATGCCTGACCAAAAGCTTACTATCATAAGAAATTACAGTAACTCATAAAATAAGCAATATTTGTATTTATAAAGTAAGCATAAGAAGAAAATACAAATCTATACACAAAAAAGAAATTTCAGCAATTTTTAAATAGTCCAGAATTTTGTTTTAAACTGTTAGATTGATCTGCAGAGACTAAAATAATCTGCAGCACTGCTGCCATACTGCACTATTTCGGCTACTGGGCTTAGAGCAGCCCCTTTTTGATACCGATAATTTCACTGGTCTATGTTCGTTAGTTCGATTACAATGTTGAATTTGTGTTTTGTTTATGTTAGTTTATTTATTTATTGGTGAATTTTCATTTTTTTTTTTCAATGGGATAGCCGGAAACAAATGCTGGACTATTTATCTTGTTTTAAGTGCAAACGGATTAATCTTTAGCAATAGGGCTGCACGCGATCAGAGATAGGTTAAAAAAATAAATAAATCATGCTTGAAAATTAAACAGTTTTGTCCGATTCGACGGTGTAAAAATTGAAATTCCGCACTGTTTAGAAATTAAAATTTCAATAAAAACGAAATTTATTGGTCAGGTATTGCCACTGTCAATATAACGTCAGCGTTAATCACGGACATGTTTTTGCTTTATAATATAAGATATTAATGAAATAACGCATCGGCAAATAATCTCAAAGATTGCAGTGTGCTTTTGAACGAGAATGATATTTGTATTTAAAAGCGAAATGCTATATTATCTCCATAATTGATTTTTAAATGCCTTTTCAAATGTAATATCTCTCTCCATTTAAACGAAATTTCAAAAGGTTTTACACACAGACAATACGAAGTTCTTAAAAGAAAATCATATTGCTTCAATTAAGATCACTTTTCTCCGGAGCACTATTAAAATTTCTGAATACATTACTGTTTTTTAAATAGCAACAATTATTTGAATTGCTTTAAATGTCATATTTTTAAATCTTTACGACTTTCAATATGTTTCTACAGTGATGTTTGAAAAGAAAGTAGCATTTTGCTAAAACTAATAGTGCGATTACAACTCATTAATGGATTCGCTTTCAAAGTTTAAAATGCATTATCGATTTTGTATTAATTTCAAGCGTGTTTGGTACCAGGTTTATTTTTTAGTTTCTAATCGCTGTATATCATCTAAATTAAAATGCTACTTAGGCAGATTGCCAAAATGTATTTAACAAAAAATCTTTTCTAAATGGAGGAGTAAAAAAATAAACTCGACAACGAAAAAAAAAAAAAAAAGATATGTTGCGTAAATAGAAAATATAAACCATCTAATTTTTGAAAAACTGGCTTGATAGTTTAAGAGTAACTGTGAAAATCAAATTTGTGCATTCCATCCACGATCCCGCATTCGCTCAACGACTCGGCATTCGCCCTCGCCCCAACAAGCCACTTTTAATAGACTTCAACCAAAGAAGGAGGCTATACAATTCGCTTATACAGTGCGTTAAGAAATTATAAGACCACTGAAGAATTCGTGAATTGTTGAAGAAGAAGAAAGAATATGCAAATTTTAATTCGTATGATAATGAAACACTTTCCCTAGTAATCACAACTTCAAAAATAAACTTAAATTTTACTAAAATTTGTTTATTTCTCTAAAAATTCTAAAAGGGATTAAGAAATAATAAGAAAATTTGCATGAATACTGAGAAAATTTTGCATATTACATGACATTTCAGTATCATCATAAAGCACATGCGTTAGTATTTTATAACAGACATTATATAACCCCTTAATTGTAGGGCTTTTTCAGTACCATAAACTAAAAATAGTAACGATACACAACTTTTTCCGTACTAAAACATTTGTTTTTAAAAATTAGTGGTGTCCAAAAGCTTTTAGTAACGAACAAGCAAACTCTTCTTTCCGGGCAAGAAGAGTTTTGCTTGTTTAGTTACTAAAAGCTTTTGGACACCATTAATTTTTTAATTCAATCTTCGCTTTATTAATTGGCAGACGTTTCTCGACTATATAAAGCAAATATTTTAGTACGGAAAAAGTTGTGTATCGCGTCTATTTTTAGTTTATGGTGTCGAAAAAGCCCAATAGTTAAGGGGTTAACCGAGAAATAAAGTTTCAAGTTTTGACTGAGATATTCATGATTTACTTGACGATGACGTGGGTGAAATAGTTATTATCCGAATACGAAGTCAGAAATGTTTTTTATTTTAAAAGTGTGCTTGCTGGTAAATCTAAAAGAGAAATAGCGAAGTTAATGAAACATTCGAAAATTGTCATTCACAATGTCATAATTAAAAAGATTCTAGAAGCAAAATAAAGCGATCTGGAAGGAAGAAGTTGACTTAGACAGCACATGACGATCGACAAAATTTCTGGCTGCCTAAGAAAGAAATATCGTTCGACTCGTGAAATTTCGAAACGTTTTAGCCAAAATCACATGTCATGGTTTGCAAGAGTCTTGAATCAAATGCTAATGCCAAACATAGAAAAATGAAGAAACAAAACCAAAGTTAATGGGCTAAAAATGTCCTGTCATGGGACGATGAATGGAAACAAATTATACTTCCTGATGGAAATAATAAATCCCCCGAGGCTAACGAAAAATAAAGGCTACCGCGGTGCTTTACGCTTGTCTTTTTTTACAGACCGCCGGAGTCACGTGATGCTCGAATGCACCAATGCAGGTGTACGAAAAGAGTAACACGTCACTCTAGCGGTCTGTAAAAAAAGATAAGAGGAATACACCGCGGTAGCCTGGCTTTTTCGTTAGCCTCGTAAATCCCCTTGCTGACGTCATATTGACGATGCAACAGCCTGAATAATAAATTCCGCTTTTTCGCAATTTATTAACTTCAACACATAGCGTAATTTAAACTTTTACACCGTCGAATAGGGGGGAAAATGTACTTTAAAGTGCAATATGTTTGAACCACACTTTATTCCACTTTACTGATATTATTTTTTGGTTATAAAATAACTTTCAAGCATGCATTTACTTTTAAATCTATCTCTATTACGTGCAGCCCGCTTACGGAAGATTAACACGTTTGCATTTCAAACACTATAAATAGTTCAGTATTTCTTTCCGGCTAATAATCCATAACGAAATTAAAACTTCATCAATAAATAAATAAAATAATAATATAAATAAAACACAAATTCAACAGACATGCAATCGAACTATTAAACCCTGAAATAATCAGAACCAAGGTTTCTTTAAAGAGTGATATTTTTTTGAATATGTAATGTTTCTCTTTACAAATAAAATTTCATGAAACTTCTGTAAGCATCTAGAAAGAACATGTTACATAATAGGTATGCCACTTAGAAAATAACAAAAACCTCTCGGCTCGGTCTACTGGCGCAGGTAGATTTCAAAGTTTAAAAGTTGTAGATAATATTAAGAAGATTTATAATACATTTAAGCGGATTTGATATCTTGTGTATTGACAAAGTTATAATTTTTTTCTTCTTAAAAACCCTATTTTTTTCGCCCCTTGAAGCCATTTTTAATGATATCAAAAATCTGTCTTACATATATTTTTGGCCATTTTCCTAGAAGTAATAATAACTTTAAACGGATTCGATATGTATCATAATTAAGACGTTATGTTTTTTTTTCTGTTTTCACAAAAACCCTCCCCATTTTCACCTCCTTGGTCCGATTTTGCCCATTAACAAACTTGACCGAGATTTTCTGCCTTTTGATTTTATGTATCAGTTTGGAAGAGATTTGTGGAGAATTAAGGGAGTTACTGTGTCCGTAAAAAGTGATATAGATAGATAGATAGATTTTTTTTTAACTGGGGGTGGTTTGGGGTTCTAGGGGTCATGATCTGCGTAGATCTGCAAAATTTTTCCAGAAATTCCAACATAGGACAGAATGTAATAGGTAGTATTTCTTAAGAAATCTACCTTAAAAAAGGGGGAAATTACGCGTGAAGTAAATTTTATGACATTTTTGAAACATTTATACGTGGGAATTTTGTAAACTATATTGTATTGAAGATGAAATAAGTACATTAACAAATTTGTTATGTTAAAATGTTTTATAATATATTCCATTTTCAAAGTTGTGAGTTCTGAATATGAAACAACCTGTCAATTTGTACAGTTTTATACTACAGTAACATTCTTTCACCTAAATGTAGAGTTTGGTTTACATGTATTCTAATCAAAATCAAATGATGTGAGAATATTGAATAGTTAGTTAAATATCATTTTTATATGTACAGAAAACCATAACTTGGATCAAATTCAATAGTAATATATATTTTTTATTTGTTTTAACTAACAATACAGTAGTATTCACAAAGTACATAACAATAAGATGTCAGTGATCTTTGGCTCCTCCGTGGCCATATTTTGTAAGAAATTTTACATTATTTTAGCGAATGTACATATTAATCATATAAAGGCTTATTAAAAACCCGATCGTGAGCTATACAAAAATAAAAACTTATTTTATGTAAATACAGCATACTTTATATGATTTTGAATATTTCAATATATTTTTTCCGTAATTAAAAACCAAGATTTTATTTCAATACATAATAGTTAAAAACGTAATTGTTATAGTCAGATATAAATCAATTTATGACTATATAAAACTTTGAACACAGAGGTTAGAAACTGATATAAAAAAATAAACATACAACTTTATAGATGACTATATATGACTTATAGATGACTATATATGACTATCCATATACAACTTAGATTTTGTGTCAGCTCTAAATCCACATTCAAATACCATTATATATACATAAAGCTATTAAAGTAAACTCCAATGAATTTGAAAAGGCATAATATTAAAATTCAATATTTACAAAATAGTTCCAGGAAAACGTAATTAAATTTTCAGAGTGATTTTAAAATATATCACATTTGTAATTATACTAATTAAAAAAAAAAAAAAAACCTCACAAACTTTAGAAATTAATAAAGATTTTTACAATTTTATAAAAACTGGAGGACAGAGATTGGATATCCCCTAGACATTTTTTCAACTAGATTTTTTTTTTCTTTTTGTAAATCTTGAACACCTCTCCTAAAATTTGTTATTCTCCGCATTTTTAATGCTGTTAAATGCATCACGCATGAAACCGTATACTATTTAGTAAATAAAAATAATTTTTCTTTAGTTCCCACACCATTTTAAATCAATTTAGGTAACCCAGCAACACATTTAATGAGCTCAATGATGGATTTTACTATTTATTAGCATAACGAAAAAAAGTCTATAAAATTCAAAATAAAAAATATATATATAACGCAAGAAATATGGAGCGGCTTTATTTCCTTTTAGGTTTTAGATTAATAATAATAATAATAAATCACATAAATTCTGACATTCAATTCATATTGTAGATCGAGAAAGATCGAACATTGTAAGCGGCGATTGGCGATTTTTTTCCGCGTCTTCTTGACGAAATTCGCGATTTTTCCGCGATAGCTTGATGAAATTTGAGATTTTTTTCCGCGCCTGTTTGACGAAATTCTAATTTTATTTTTCACGACCGTTTGACAAAAGTCGCGATATATTCCTCGACCGATTGCCGAAATTCGCGATTTTTTCCCGCGATCGCTTGATGAAATTTGAGATTTTTTTTCGCGACCATTTGAAGAAATTCTAATTGTATTTTCCGTGACCGTTTGACGAAATTCCAATATTATTTGCCACAACCGTTTGACAAAAGTCGCGATTTTTTCCGTGAATGATTGACGAAATTCGCGATTTTTTTCCGCGATCATTTGACGAAATTCTCGGATTTTTTTGTTGACCGACTGACGAAATTCGTGATTTTTTTTCTGCGATTGCTGCACAAAAAATCGCGAATATTTTTCCGCGATTGTTTGACGAAATTCGCATTTTTCCCCCCCGTGATTGTTTGACGAAATTCGATTTTTCAATGACTGTTTCACGAAATTCGGGACCGATTGATTAAATTCACGATTTCGATTTGCGACCGATTAAGGAATTGATTTTGCAAAATTCGGCAAAAGAGTATCCTATATACTTTAAAGTTTATTTTCTCAAATTCACTTAAAATGTTCACTCACAGTAAGGTCTTCAATTAAAGAGAAAAATAAGTATATTATTTTAAAAAATCGTAACAATACCGACACACAAACATTTACATGTACGCACACACTTTTATTGAAATATACACGGACATACTACGCATATTATACCTATTCATTTAACATTTTGTTGCGCAGTTACGCATATAACGCATTTAATATTGTGTAGTGTAAAGGCAGAACGCGATCTACCTGAGCGAGACAAGTCATCTGCAGAAGCTTTGTTATCGAAAACATATACATAAATTGTGTATTGTCTTTTCTGAGGAAGGATTTCTTACGATCACAGCCATAACAATTGAGCGCAGATTTTTGAAAATAGATTTTGTTCAACGCAATTCAATTTCTGCATTGTAAAATTGCAAAGCATTTTGAATCTAAAAGGAAAATAATAACTTCCAAAAGTTATCACCTTTTAAATAAATCTCTTTGTAATATTTGGACCACCCTGTACTTATGCTAATGCATACACACACATACGATATATCTACAGACACACACGACATAATACGCACATTTATACTTTCTCACCCATCATACTTTACACGTATATTCACAAAATAAATTAAAAAAGAAATAAAAAAAAAGAGTAAAATCTGCGAAAAGGAACCCTTCTAAGACGGAACCTTGCCTTTAAACAGAATGTTTTATGATTCCGGCAAAAAGAATACGATACAATTATAAGGGATGGTACACTTGTTTTTGCTAAACAGGATACCTATTTTAAATGGAATTTTTTTTCTGTCTCCTTCAATTCTATCTTAGCAGAATTTACTGTACTTAAATTAATTGAGAAATTCCAAATTTTACTTAGATGAAAATCATTTTAATTAATCATTTAAATTAGTCTTCTCTTGCACATTTTTGTCCATTATAATTTAAGTTAAATGAAATCGAAAAAAAAGTTCTTTGTAAAATGTATTTTATGTACAGATAATATTAGAAATGGGTATTAACCTCTTTTGCGAGAGGGTCTTGTACACACATTTTTTCTAAACTGCACAATCTTTACACAATTTAATCGCAGAAATTCTGCGATTAAATAAGGCAAAACTTCCTTTCCAAAATTACTGGTGTGAAAAACCAAGGAAATGTACAAGGATTGTACTATACGACGATCGTCGCGAAAGGGTTAAAAAAAAAGGCTAATTAAAAAAGATCAACTTCCATGCAACAATGCGTGAACATTAAAAATAAAATACGATAAACAAATTATAACGATACCGTTTTTCTTCTCGAGTTATATCAACTATCAAATCACACAAACGAGTTTTCGCAAAGCCAGTTCTTCAAGGTAAATGCGAACATTTATATTAATTAAGATGATGATGACTTTCAGGCCCGTATCCAGAATGACGCAATAAAATGAATGTGGCATTAGTAATGACAATCATGTACATTTATTTCGGTTTGGTATAACATGTTTTTTGCAGAACCAGTCAACAACAAATCAATCACGAGTAGCTAGCTGTCAATGTTACTTTGAAGAGAAGGTAAGGGGGGGAGGGGGAAAGTAGACATGAAAAATAAAATCCTTGTACGGCTAGCTCACTATTCATATCTTACTATAGTAAAAAATATATATTGCAACACTATTTATTTTAGCAACTTAATACAGGTCCTGACCACATATTACGGTAAAAATGGAAAACTTCTCTCGGATCTACGACAAATATGCGGACACTATCTGAAATTTTAACTATTATTACATTATATTGTATTGTATTGTATTATATTAATTTTTAGTTTATTTATTTATTTAATTCCTTTTAATGGGGGTGAGGGATACTTTCTTACTTTTATTCTAGGACACAATTTCAAAACTTTCTTGGTGGAAAGGCAAACATTTATTTTGATCTGGTGCATATGCACGGCTGAGAAACATTAGATACAGTTTTATACTCGCATATTATATTTTTAAAACTAGCAGACTTCCCGCTACGCTATGCAATATACTAAAAAAACATCCCTGAAAAATTATCTAACTGACAATTCAAACAAACTAACTAACTAAATTCTTCCAGTACAACTTTTTAAAAAGGTTTTAATTTTCCATAATTGGGTTCACCTAATTATGGAACTTTCCCCCATAATTCTATAATTAAGCAACGTAGAACGATATACATACAAAACCATTTCTAAAAATCATCTGACTAACAATGCAAATATCATAAAAATCCACCCAGTAGAACTTTTTAAAAAGGCTAATCTTACATAATCGGGTTCACCTGATTATAGAACTTTCCCCCATAACTATACGACTAAGCAACAATATGCTAAAACCATCCCTGAAACGGTATCTAATTAACAATGAAATTCTTATCAAAAGCCGTCCAACAGAAATGTTTAAAAAGGCTAGTCTTTCATAATTGGGTTCACCTGATTATAGAACTTCCACTGTAATTATATAACTAAACAACGTAGAACAACATACAATATATTAAAACCTTCCATGAAAAATTATCTAGCTAACAGTGCAAGTTTCATTAAAATTCATTCAACGAAATTCCCATTTGCATTCTATATATAATAGGGGATTGGACCCGGTCTTCCCGGGTTATTGAATATAGGTGAAAACCATTATTTTAATTGAAAACTCCTAACAGATTTTTTACATTTAATATATTTTTTTAGATTTTCCACTAATAATACCAATATTGGCCTCGTGGCTGGAGTTAATAGCAGAAGATATCGCTTAGACTATTCTAATATTAGACTATTCTAATTATTCTAATAATTTCAATGGTTTAAGTGCGTAGTTCGATTACCTGTCGTCTATTGATACATTTTTTATTTTATTTATTGATGAAGTTTTAATTTTCGTTATGGAATATAAGCCGGAAACAAATGCTGAACTGTTTATATTAATTTAAGTGAAGGCGGATTTATCTTTCGCAATCGTCTGCACGCAACAAATACATAAAAAACAAGAACGAACAATCATGCTTCAAGCATAGATTATGTAGCACTTTCCAACGCTTCCAAAATAATTTTCACAAAACATACCGTTTAATAAGCTAAAAGATAACATCTAAGTAAACAATTTGGAAAACGCATAACATATTTAAAAACATAATTTCAGGAATTTCCAACATATACAATATTCAGAAAAATATCCGAATACTTTTATTCAGCCCTGTATAGGATCTATAGATTTGTATATATACTACATAGGATGCTAAATTTTAGTTTAGTTAGGAAACGCGTAGCACAGTTTAAAATTATCCTTCTGGAGTTTCTGTCAGTAAACGAAAATGTGTTCGCGAACTTTTGTGCTGCCCTGTATAGGATCTACAGAATTTATACACACCACATAATAGACAAAAAGCGAGTTAAAATTAAAATCGCGTTCAGTAACTTAAAACGCACTTCCAGGATTTATTGTTAACAGACAGTAGACAATTCTTTTGTGTGTCCCTGTAAATGAACGATGACTGCTATACACACACTATTCTGTAGTAAGCCTCTTGTAATGCACCTTAGTAATATATATAAATTTCAATGCGTTTAAAATAGTGAAACATTATTTAAATAAACCGCAGACGATTTTTCTCCATAGACGTAATGTAACGGAATTATTTTGACTGTCCCTGTAAAACTATAAGTGCTATGCACACCCTATTCCATATTAAGCTTCTTCTAATGCACCTTAGTGATATATATAAATTTCAATGCGTTTACAATAGTGAAACATTATTTAAATAAACCGCAAATGATTTTTCCCCATAGACCGCAATGTAACGGAATTCTTTTGAGTGTCCCTGTAAAAAAACTATCAGTGCTACACACTTCCGTTGCAATAGGGAACATGCTATAGATAAAGACAACAACATATAAAAATTGCAGAGCAATCCGAGCATATTTACGGGAGTTAGAGCACGGACAGACGGCAGACGGCCAGACGGCAGACAAACCGAAGTCATAAGCACTTTTCAACTAGGTTGGAAAGTGCTAAAAAAGTCATCCTTGAAAATTATTTTAAAAACCATAAAAAATGAGTAAATTGCAATACAGTTTTCAAACAAATTACGATACAGTTTTCAAATAAATAGCATTTGTAAGTAGATTTTTTTCATTTAAAAATGTGCGATATTTAGAAATTTAAAATATTGCAGTAGCAAAAATCGCAAAACTGAAATTTCATTGCCAGTGTTACCGTTCGCAAAATGACGTCAGCGTTACGCACGGACACGTTTGTCCTTTATAATATAGATACTAGCAGGCTAAGCACGCTACTCTGGTCCATTTCCCAAATCAACCTTGAATCAAAGGAAATGGTGAATTTGTCCATAAATGATAGCCACAGTAGTTTATTTACCTCATAACTTTTGATTTAAGAATAAGACGAAAAATATTATTACATATTCGTAATTTCCAACTCAAAAAGTTTTTTTTTAATAACACAAACAAAGTTATATATATGGGTAAAGTTGCAACTCAAAACGCTATTAATCAAATAACGATTATAACCAAAAAATAATTAATATTAAAATTTTATCAAATTTATCAAAAAGCTGTTAATGAATTATGAGTTACAAAGTTAGATAGATAGATATTACATAACTCATTAATACTTTTTTTTGATAAATTTGATAACATTTTAATATTAAATATTTTTTTGTTTATTATAATCGTTATTTTCTTAATAACGTTTTCAGTTACAACATTACGCATATGTAACTTGAATTATGTTATTAAAAAAAACTTTTTGAGTTGTAATTTGCGAATATGTAATAATATTTTTCGAAATATTTTTAAATCAAAGGTTATGAGGTAAGAAAACCGGGACAGTCATTTATGGACATCCTGTATTTTAAAGTAATATGGACCTTCGCCTGGAAAGTCCTTCCACATTGCTGAATACGATGCGAACGCCATTGCACTATTATATTATCTTATGCATTAGACAAAATTCGGGCTATTAAGAAGCAATTCTTTTAGTTGGTCATTTATAGTAGAGTTTGTTAGGGAAATGTGACTGTTATGACCAACAGAAATTAAAAGGTTCTCTAGTCGCCACACTACTAAAAAATAGAGCATTACAATTACTTCAGAGATTGACCATTGAACTTAAATAATGTTCGGATAATTAATTTTCGTTTATTATTTCTTTAACTCTGGGCCTCCAGCTTGGTACTAAGTGTTGTTTTGGTAGCTTAAATACAATCTCACTCTATGTTACATTATATTTCGTAATATACGCCCTCTTCTAGTAGGTCTACAACAGTTTTCTATCTTTGCATTCCAGCACAGTAAATACAGACAAAAATGCAATTATTTGCACACAAAGAACAGTGTTTAACTTTCATATTTAAAATAATGTGAATAATAATAAAAAAATAGATTTTTAAAGATGAATTATTTGAATGAAATTAAAATAATGTCATTTTCACTACTGCAATAATACCTGGAAAAAACCTCGATAAATGATTCTGGTATAAAAAGAAACCTCTAGTTTGCATCCAATAAAATCTTCCTGTTCTTCCGTAATCAGATCCACAGCCAAGTTTGACGTCAAATATTAGAAGTGTTTGCAACGATATGATTACAAATGTACCAGAATTAGCTACAAAATTAAGTTAATTAAGCGCATTAAATAAATATCAAATTTGCTGTTGACTGAATTATAGATCTTTCCCCCAACAAAACCAGGGTTCCTACAATTACAGGCTAAATACCGTGTCTTTTCATTCTAAATCGATGTCCTCTACAACTTTGTAATTGACTTGTGAAAATTTCACTTAAAATTTCTTAAATAATGAAATTTATGGTCAAATAAGATTCCCTACAGGTTTTTGTCGGAGCAAAGCTCCGGCTTCCCATGAAAAATTACACTTTTGTGTACACGATAGCGGCCAAAATATTTGCCGCATTGATACCAAAATTGGACTGGAAGTCGGTAGTGGCAAAATCTCGCCGGGGATTGAAAAACAGAAATATTCGTCAACAGGGGCGTAGCGAGCGGGGGGGCAGGGGGGGCAGCTGCCCCCCCAATGTTTGGTAAAAGGATTCAGTCGGCTTATCAACAGATTTAATTAGTGTCTCTGTAGTATGTCAGTAGGCCGATTAAAAAAAACAATTCGGAAAAATTCTGGTTGACAGGACTTTAAGTCTTCAGAATGCATTTCACTACATCCTTACAATCATATGGCAAAAGCTAGTCGGTCTGTCAATAGATAGGTTATGAGTAAAAAAAGTAATGGTTTCAATAGATCTATCTGGTCAGCCGGTATGAAAGTCACGGGTTCTGTCACATTTTCGAATCACATAAATAGCTAGTCGGCCTACGCACTGAAAAAAAAAAATTATCATGTATAAATCTTGTCTGCAGAGCCGGAAATGTTGGACATATACTATACCTTACCCACACATGGTAAAGCTAAGTCGACCGTCGATACATAAGCCAATAGGGGAAAAAAATGAATCTAATCTATTGATTTGAAAATATCAGAAATTTGTCCTACAGTAACACTCGCAACTTACATAGATAAAAACTATCAATATATAAACTAGGTCGACCGAATGCGAAAGTCGCTTAAGAAAATTCAAGAAATTTTATACTTGATACATAGTAGGTTCTAGCAACGATATGATGTTTACGCCCTTTGGAACTGTTTTATGAACGTTTGGAAAATAAAAACAAAGAATTTTTAAACTATTTAAAAAAAGAAAATGAATAAATTTAAAAAATATCCGTGCATTTAACATTTAATACCTAAAAACTTCTTACTTTTTTATTTTTTTTTTATTGATAAAACTAAAACTAAATTTATATGCTTGTGCCAACATAACATAATTACATAATTTTCACTGATTTTTCACTTGTTATTATAAAAATTAGCATTGGAGCCTTTATTAATTACTTAATATTTATTGTATACCCTGATTACCGTAATTTCCGGCGTATAATCCGCGGATCAAACAATTATGTTTCGACCCAGAAGTTTTATTTTATATAACGGAACATACTAGATCGCTGTAAATATTTTACTTCAATTATTAAATAACATTTCTGGGTCTAAACATAATTGTTTGATCCGCGGATTATATGCCGGAAATTACGATACATGTTAGCGATTACTTTTTTTAAAAACTAAATCATACGTAAGAGGAATTATTTTTTTAATAAAGAATTCCGAAAGTAGAGGATTTCAGGAAAAATTTAATTATTAAAAGTAATTTTATGGTAAAAAAAAACTTGAAGCGATTGCGGAACATTAACACGTTTGCACTTAAAACAATATAAATAGTTCAGCGTTTCAGGCCCGTAACTACCGCCGGGGCTCCAAACTGATGGTTAAAAAATTATTGTATTTTAATATCTAATCTAACTTCCTATAAAATACCCAGCACCTAGCTAAAAGTTAATAAAAAAAATCCATCAAAGTGCTAGAGTAAATGTTTTTGCGCGTCCGTTCAAATACTCCATACGCTTCGCATTCAAAAGCATCTCTAGAGCAGACAGCAGAATATCGAGTCGAATGTGTCATGTCGCGCCAGGTGCCTGCCGAGTGATGAGTCAAGTGCAGGCTAGGACGTGCAGTGAGCTAGTGCTATTCATGATGAGTCATTCGTTTACTAACTGCTCATCAATATCGGACTGTCAGAGCAGTTGAGAGTCGCATAGTAGTGATAGTACGATAGTTTATTACTTAACCCCTTCGTGACGAGCGTCTTTTACGGAATTTTTAATCTTTTACCACCAGTTTTTCAAAACAGAAATTTTCGCCTAATTGAATCGCAGAAATGCTGTCATTAAATAAGGCAAAGCTTACAATAAAAATTAACTGGTGGGAATAATCGAGGATTCCGAGCATCTTATGCGTCACGTATACGTGTCGCTCGTCCCCAAGAGGTTAATCTTACTTTGCTTGTGTTGAGATAATAGTTTATATTATGAAACGAATTCGGCACCAGCCAAGTGGAAATAAAAAAAGACAGACTCTAAAAATAAGAAACTTGGAGGCTGCAAAAAGTTCGAAGAAGTTATCAACATGGCTGGACAGTGGAAACCACTCGACAGGGAATGGTGATAAGAAAGGCATGAATGGTTTGCTTTATTCAGTGTGATGTGTAATTCATGTAAAAATAGTACAGTCAAACTTGAATAATTCGAACGTGTATAATTCGAAATCGTGGATAATTCAAATGTTTCTGTCGGTCTCTTGACATTCCTATAAAACACAATCAGTGGTGGATTAAGCACTCAAGAGGCCCCAGGCGCAATAAAATTTTGAGGCCCCTCCAAATATTTTCAGTACCCCTATAGTGTGCATTTTTTAGTTTTACAATTAGAATTACTGAAAGTGTATGTTGTTCGTTCCACACGATATTATCTCTAATTGGAATATAAAGTTAAAATTATTTTCTATCGCATGCTAATAAAATATTGAAAGTACTTCCCATTCATTACATTATCATATTTTTTAGAACTAAGAGATCACATTTTTATTTAGCTTTATTTTGAAAATCACTACGATCTATTTACTAAACTATCACGTCATTCTATCATTCTAAACAAATGTGTTTTTTCACAAATATAACTGTAGGATTTTTTCTTATCAATACATATTCTTTTTTTTTCCAGTAAAGTTCTTGGTAAATCTTTTAAATAATTACTGAGTAATATCAAAGAAACATTTTAGTAATACAAAATCATATATTTTATTTTTAACTATCAATTATAATTAATCAGTTAAAATTAATTGTAAAGACTATTAATTATGAAATAATGTAACAGATTAACTATTTTACATTAGTCGGTGTTTTTGCGTTTCTGACTACACACACACATACACTGCTGGTTCTTAATAAAAAACACACAATGGACTGTAAAAGCGGTTTATTCACAAATAAAGAAAAGCGAGCCATCACATGGCTTATTCTATAACATCATTTTTCACATTCCAAAAACAAAAAGAAAACAGAACACTGAGTGTTGCCAAACGCGGGAAGTAAGAAAAAGAAACTTACATGAATTCGGAGCACATGAAACCAAGGAACATGCAGCCAAGGAACATTTTTAACACTTTCCAACCTAGGTGAAAATTGTTTATGACTTCGGTTTGTCTGGCATTCTGCCGTATGGCCGTCTGTCCGTGCTCTAACTCCCGTAAATATGCTCGGATTGCCCTGCATTTTTTATATGTTATTGCCGTTATTTATAGAATGTTCTCTATTTCAACTGAAGTGTGTAGCAATTATAGTTTTTTTACAGGGATACTCAAAAGAATTCCGTTATATTACGGTCTATGGGGAAAAATCATTTGCGGTTCATTTTAATGATGTTACCCAATTTCAAATACATTGTAATTGATATATATCACTAAGGTGCATTACAAGAAGCTTAATATGGAATAGGGTGTGCATAGCACTTATAGTTACTTTACAGGGACAGTCAAAAGAAGTCCGTTACATTACGTCTATGGAGAAAAATCGTTTGCGGTTTAATTAAATAATGTTTCCCTATTTTAAACGCATTGAAATTTATATATATCACTAAGGTGCGTTACAAGAGGCTTACTACAGAATATTGTGCGTATAGCAGTCATCGTTCATTTACAGGGACACACAAAATAATTCTCTACTGTCTGTTAACAATAACTCCTGGAAGTGGGTTTTAAGTTGCTGAACGCGATTTTAAATTTAACTCACTTTTTGTCTATTACTTGGTGTGTATAAATTCTGTATTTCATATACAGGGCAGCACAAAAATTCACGAACACATTTCCGTTTATTGTAAGAAACTCCAGAAAGAGAATTTTAAACTGTGCTACGCGTTTCCTAACTAAACTAAAGTTTAGCATCCTATGTAGTATCTATACAAATCTATAGATCATATACAGGGCTGAATAAAAGTATTCGGATATATTTCCAAATATTGTATATGTTGGAAATATATGTTGGAAATTCCTGAAATTACGTTTTTAAATATGTTATGCGTTTTCCAAATTGTTTACTTAGATGTTATCTTTCAGCTTATTAAACGGTAACGATTTGTAAAATTATTTTGGAAGCGTTGAAAAGTGTTACATAATCTATGCTTGACGCATAATTTTTCGGTCTTGTTTAGTTTTACAATTAGAATTACTGAATGTGTATGTTGTTCGTTCCACACGATATTATCTCTAATTGGAATATAAAGTTAAAATTATTTTCTATCGCATGCTAATAAAATATTGAAAGTACTTCCCATTCATTACATTATCATAATTTTTAGAACTAAGAGATCACATTTTTATTTAGCTTTTATTTTGAAAATCACCACATTCTATTTACTAAATTAGCACTTCATTCTATCATTCTAAACAAATGTGTTTTTCACAAATATAACTGTAGGATTTTCTCTTATCAATATATATTTCCTTTTTTTTCTCCAGTAAAGTTCTTCGTAAATCTTTTAAATAATTACTGAGTTATATCTAAGAAACATTTTAAGAATACAAAATCATGTATTTTATTTTTAACTATCAATTATAATTAATCAGTTAAAATTAATTGTAAAAACTATTAATTAAGAAATAATGCGACAGATTGACTAATTTACATTAGTCGGATTTGAAACATTTTTGAGTCGGCCAATCTTGCTTTTTGCCCCCCCCCCAAAATTTTTCTTTCGCTACGGCCCTGTTCGTCAACTCTAACGCCCGGAATCGTCTGCTCTAGAATTTTCCATTTCCCCATAGAGATAACATTGCGATTGTTTGAATTAAATAAAAAGAAAATTGAAATAATTTATATTGTTGCCATTTTTTATCATGAAAAACTTTTGAATTAAATAAAAAGAAAATTGAAATAATTTATATTGTTGCCATTTTTTATCATGAGAAACTTATTTAAATAACAATATACTCGGAAACAACCTATTAGTAAAAGCTCTTAATCTCGGTCCCATATATTTTACTTTTATATATTTTACATATATTTTACTTTTCTGAAATAAGGACCCCATACATTTTTATCTTAAAACACGTGCAATGAAGTTTAAATCGTATTAAGTACATGAATTTTGTTTTTTTTTAAATCGAACTCAGCAATTGGTGTAATTAAACTTTTTGTTTCCATTTCAAATTTTTTTTTCTTTTCATTCAAGCTTATTGTATAAAAGAAGTATGAGAGTAAATCTGTTTATTTTGATATAGTCCAGCCAATCCAGGATAAAAAAATATATATTAAGAAACATTTTATATATGAACGGATTATAAGATTTTATTATATAGAATTTGCAAGGATGCCAGTTAAGAGAAAGCAATCAGCTGAAATGAGAAGAATTGCGAATCGTTATTCAATGCGGAGAAGTCGCACAAGTCAGTTACCTTCAGATTTTTTGCCGAGTACCGGTATACTGAAAACTCAAATGAATGAAGCAATCAGGTTTGATAGAGAGGTATCGCAAATCACCTATGTGTCCTGTAATATGTGTCACAGAGCTTTCCCTGATATCATATTAAATACTGCTTGGCTCTGCCAGACATGCAAGTGTAGAGACGGTGCTTTCAAGTTTTCTGCCACTAATTCGATGGACCCAGGTCCAGTTCCTATTTGTCTCAAAGATCTGAGCTACATTGAACAAATGATGATCGCTCAAATACATCCAGTGGTTTATCTTTACCGTATACGAGGCTCACAGTATGGATACAGCGGAAATGTAATCAGCTTTAAACAAAATATTGAGAGTTTCATTTCGCGCCTGCCTGTCAATCCTTCAGATATGACTTCAACTGTGTTAGTGACAAAAGATACTTTATCAGGATGTGCAGAGTTTTCTGTTCGCTCACAACGCCTTCTAGAAGCACTCAGATAGCTTAAAGCTCACAATCCTTATTATTCAAATATCACAATTGATGAAGATTTGATCGCTACATTACCTGAGAATGGTGACGTATCTCAAATGTTACCAACAGCAACCGATATTACTGAGGATATTGATACTTTGAACGAGGAAATAAGGCGCGAGTCATTTAGACCACTACTTGAACCGGTAGATCAAAACAACTTAATAAATGACGCAATTCGTGTGCCTCACCCTTCATTAAATTCACAGCCTATCAACGAATTTCAAGAAGAGGGTTACATAGCACGTGCTTTTCCTCATCTTTTTCCACATGGTACAGCTGACTTACGACAACCTCGTCAAAAAGCAGTCTCTCCTGATGAGTATTTTAAGTTCCTAATGAAGTATGAAGATGGGCGATTTGCTAAAGACCCCCGATTTCACTACTTTGCCATGAATTCAATTCTTCGGTGGCAGTCTTTGGCTAAAGGGCGTTTTTTCGTTCAGCGAAATAGGTTCAGCAATAAGACGGTAGAGCAGATGCGTGATATTCTGAATAGGCAACCAGAAATGGCAAAACACATTATGATTTATGCTAGCAAATTAAGATCCACAAAAGGATACTGGCGTGCACGTTGTGGGGAACTCCTTTCCATGGTAGGACAAATTGGAGCACCAACAATTTTTTTACACTGTCTGCAGCTGATTATCACTGGCCTGATCTTTTCAGACTTTTAGAGCCTAACAGAGATCCAAATGAGCTGACTGATACAGAACGCAGACAATTAATGTACGACAACCCTCTGTTGACTGGTTGGCTCTTTCAAAAACGTTGTGCTATATTTTTGAGAAAAATCTTGACGCCGTTGTTTTTAATAGACGACTACTGGGTTCGTTTCGAATGACAGTGGCGTGGAAGTCCTCACATGCATGGATTGTTGTGGTTAAGAGGGGCGCCAAACATGGAAACACTAGACATAACTAACGCTGAAAATGTAGCAGCCGTAACAGCATATTTTGAAAAACTATGCAGTGCTGTTAATCCTGACAAGGACGTCCTCGTAAATGATATACACCGCTGTCGAGTTCGCTTTTCAGACATTTCCAGTGAAGATCGTGAAAAAGATCTCGCTCAGCTCTTAAATCAACACCAACATCACACAAGACATGGAGATTATTGCCTAAGGAAAAAAAGAGGTACAAATAGTTATAGCTGCAGATTTGGTTTTCCAAAAGCAAAGTGCGACTCTCCAAAGCTTCAAGTAGAAAATGGCATAATTAGCTTTTTGCCAAAAAGAAACGATTCTGAAATGAATACTTACAATTGCTTCGTGTCACAAGTTTGGAGAGCTAACACGGATTTCAGTCCTATTACATCGAAGGATGCGGTTTTGCATTACATTGCCAAATATGCCTCAAAATCAGAAACAGCTTCTGTTCCTTACAAGGAATTGTTATCTGAGATTTTAAATAAGATGAACGAAACAAATCCAGCAGTTCAAGCAGTCCAAAAACTCATTTTGTCTTCTGTTTCTGAAAGGGATTACTCAGCCCAAGAGGTAGTACACATATTAATGGGATGGCCAATGTATCACAGTAGTCGGGAAGTAGTTACAATACGGCTTCATGATAAGAACTGGGAAGAAATAAACTTTTCAAGCGACGAAAGACCATCAAAAAGCATGCTTCAGAAATATTGCGCGCGGCCAGAGAAACTTATTTCCTGCACGCTTCTTAAGTTTGCAAAATCTTTCTCAGTAAGAGGAGTCGATTATCACCAAAGAAGAAAAGATGCAGTTGTCAGAGTTTTTCCTCTTACATCACTCAACCACGACCCAACTCTAGCCGAAGAATACTATAGGCAACAAGTATTACTCAATTATCCTTGGAGAGGTAATTCTGACTCTTTATTGCAAGAAGGCCTGCCGTCTGCGTATCACTCATGGGAGGAAGCATTCAATGATCTAAATATTGATGCACACGAAGAAATAAATTTTCCTGCTGTTAGCAGTACACATGAGACAGAAATCCTGCAAGAAGAATACTGCGAGATTGATCCATATATGGCAGCAGCTGCCATAGTTCCTGTGCAGACAAACGAGGATACTTTGGGGCAACGCGTGATTGATCATGCATGTGAGTGGAAAAGTGAGAGTTACAAGTACCCTGATCGCAATTTTACTTCATTTTTAAATTACTGTAAAGAACAACAACTTACAGTGCATCAAAATTACGATACGTCTGAGATCAGATTTACAGATGAGCAGCAAAAAATACTTCACTTATGCACGCAACAGCTTTCGTCTTTGCAATCAAGATTTATAAATTGCCCTAAACGTACTTTTATTATTGGGAAAGCCGGAGCTGGAAAAAGTACGGTAATAAAAGAAATTCGTAAAAGAGTTACCGAGCAGTTAGGACCGGAAGCTATTATGGTTTTGGCTCCAACAGGTGCTGCTGCAATTAATGTCGAGGGCAAAACAATTCACTCTGCATTAAAAGTACCAACATGTTTTAAATCGCTTGCTGATTTAGTGAAGCAGCAAGAAATCTACAGCTCAGCATGAATCCAGTTTCATTTCTCATTATTGACGAATTTTCAATGATCGGATGCCGTCTGATGGCTGCACTTGAGCAAAGATGTCGCGAAGGTAAACCAGACAGCATTGAACCTTTTGGAGGCTTATTTGTTTACCTGATTGGAGATATTAGGCAGCTACAGCCTGTAAAAGACATACCTCTATATAGGAGACATTCTATAAAAGACATTTTGGCTTTTCGTGGACAAACAGTTCTTAAGATGTTTGAAAAATGTTTCACTTTAACAAAGTCAATGAGACAAAGCGACGATCAGCAAATACAGTTTAGAGAGACTCTTGATTCGCTTTCCGTAGGCAAAGTTACAGGCGACCAATACGCATCCCTTATGCAACGACGTAAAGCTATACAGCCTCGGGCTGAACTTGAAAGATTTCATGATGCCATACGCCTTTTTCCCACAAACAAGCAAGCTGAAGAACATAATCAAGAAGTACTTCGTAAATCAAAATGGCCAGTGGCAAGAATATTAGCAGACCACAATAATCAAATAGCAAGATGGAGTGAAGATGAGCACGCGTCTGGACTTCAGGCTGAACTTTTTTTAGCAATTGGATGCAGAATTATGTTGCGTACCAATCTGTGGACAGAGGGAGGATTGGTCAACGGTGCACTTGGTACGGTAAAAGATATTGACCAGGATTACGGCCTCCAGGCTTGCCACAGGCAGTAATGGTTCATTTTGATGATTATCGGGGACCATTTCTCACTGAAAGACTTTTTCCTGTCACACCTATTACAAAGTCTTGGAAAGAAAACAATGTCTCATGCTCCCGTACTCAGTTACCTTTAACAGTTTCATACGCTGTCACCCTACACAAATCCCAAGGTTTAACTTTGTCAAAAATAGCTGTGGACATTGGTGACACTTGGAGCAACTTATGTCGCGTTTAGCAGGGTTCGACGTTTAGAGGATGTTCTGATTGAAGTGCCTTTCGCAAAGGATAGGCTAGACCAAATTAGAAGAATGGGGGCACTTGCTGATAGATTAGCATTTGAGCAGTATCTGAGGCAACTGTTGACCGAATAAACACTTGAAGATTCAACAGCTGTTATTGTAATTTTTCTTTTATACTATTAAACAGTAAATATAAAAATAAAAAATATATATTATATATTGTTAATGTTATATTTTATGTTTATCCCACTCAATGCTCCGACATTTCGGCCTGACGGATTCTAGTTCTTTTTGAATCTGACGTTGTAAATCAAGTTCCTAAAATTTGACTTGTGGAAAATACATTTTAATATAGAGGATAATGCTCAATAAAGAGGCTGAATGAGCAATATCTCAAATTTTTATAGCCGCTGCTTCTTCAAAAAATTCAAAAATTCGATAATTTTGATTTTTTTTTCTTTTTAAAATCATATTTCCCAACCCTGCTGTACACCAGGTTTTCAAACCGAACTCTGAAATAAACCGAAATTTTTTCTGCAACTGAACCGTAAGAACTTCTTTTTATTTTTAAATATTCGACTTACAAAATTTTAATTATTTAAAAGATAAATTAAAATAAAAGCCATTGAGATAAATTAATTCTGGTATCTAACTTTTGATATAAAGCATGTCAAATATAGAATCAGAAATTATACATATCGAAATTAACAAAGTATTTATTTATTAACTGAGATATAGGAATGACCAATGCCATCTTACAGAATGTGTTATATCAACCCGGAAAATAGGTCCAATACCGACGAAGTTTTTTCATTCTCCCTTTATTTCAAAACTAAATGAGATGTTTTTAACACAGAGTGTAGGATTATTGTTAAGGTTCAAACAGAAGTTGTTGAATATGAATAGTAAGCCTTTTATATTAAAACAACAATTTTGTAAAATTGTAGAAAGGATGCCTCATTGAAGCCCCATTTCGCAAAATTTCACTTAATACAAGAGGTTTTTTCTCGAAATTATTTTAATAAATGAGACCTTCTTCACAAAATCCCACTCCATAAAAACAAACTCTTCACATATTATTATTTTTTATTTATTTATTCATTTATAATTGCTAGGATTTGAAATGCGTAATTTTCAAACAAAATAAGTTAAGAAGAAAGAACTTTAAAAGTATTCATAAATGTTTAGTTTGAATTCGAGTAAAATAATTACAAAAATTATTATTATTATTTTTTTTTTTTACAAAAAAATTATAATAATCCCCCCCCCCCCCGCTCACAAAATAGGGATTAAAAACAAGTAATTAAAAAAAAAAAAAAAAAAATTAAAGTCAATTCCTACTTTTTAATCATAAATATATAAAATAAACCCGTACAGCATTAATGTCCCACGTTATCTTTATTGAACATTATTTTACAATCATCGTTGCGGTATTTTATTCTTTGTTGGCATAACTCATTTGAGATAAATCTTTCATTTCATTTATGAAAACAATGGGAGAAATTTTTTTCTCCCAAATAAAAATAAAAATTAATTAATTTAATTAAATTAATGAATTAATATTTGAAAAAACTGTATTAACATCAAGTGTCATCCAGTACAAGTTTAAAAAAAATATTTGAACTTGAATGGATGAATAGAAAATATTTTATTAACGATTGAAAATTCCAACAAGATATACATAGAGAGAGTGTGAGCTAATAGTAGGAATTTAACAACAAGATATATAGAGAGAGAGTGTGAGCTAATAGTAGGAATTTAATTAAAAAGAAAGAAAATATGAATTTGACATTTTTTTATGGTGATATTTTGTATTTTGTATTTCTTTTTTCTGTTTACGTCTTTTGACGTTCAGAATGAAAACGAACGAATGTTAATTCGTTCTAAATCTGTTTCGAATGTGAATGTCATTCTGAACGGATATTATTTGTTCAGAATGAAAACGAAACGAATTTTTTTTTATCCAAGCCGGAACAACAAAACATATAGTATATTACGGTTCTAGGCTGTGGTGTACACACAACACACTATTTTATTAAGTTAGTTAGTACGTATAATGTGGTAAAAACCCCCTTGAGATATAATTTATCGTTTAATATTTTGCTCAGTATACACCAGTCTTCGTTCTTTATGGAAATGAACAACGCATTAAAATGACGACCTAAGTGTTTTAAAGGATACATTCGGCGGGCGTATCCTCTGGCAATCTGCCGGGTTCTTTCTAAGTTCTGTGACTTTAAAAGAAGACAGCCAAAGAGAAGACTCGTCATAAACCCTCCGCAAAAACAATTTAAGAGGCAATGACACGAAACAGAAAAAAGATAAATAATCTAATGTGTGCTCAAGTAAATGGATGACAACTTAACACGGGTCGGTGATGTTAACATACAATGATCATCATACGTGGAAAAATTCAATAACAGAACTTCGCTGAAGAAACTAGTAATTATTTTTAAAAATGTTTCTAAGAATAACTGTAATTCTAATAGTTTCAAAGGGGTCATAGGATTTTTAAACTTTCAAAAATTAGATTTTTTTTTTTTTTTTTTAAGGATAATCTTTTTTGAACCTTATAAAACAAACCGCGTTAAAAAATTATTAATTAAATACAATTACTCGAGTTATACTCCAAAATGTACAACGCCCGAAATGTAAATATATGTTTAATAGTCAAATTTTGATGTCAATTTTCGCACAATGATGTTTGTGGGCATAACGCGCAGGATACCTACAAAACAAAAAAAATTTCAATATTTTCCCCTAAAATTTTCAGAAGATATATTTTATGTTAGCCTACATAAATTGAACCTAAATTTTCTTTTTTATTGTTAAAAAAAAATACTGTTTTTGATGGTTATAATGTTGAAAATTTCAAAATTTTGCATAAGTTAAATACAACTCTGTTTAAAAAAATATAAAAATGCTTTAAATACAAATTTATTTAGGTTCAGCGTATTTATTAATCTTAAGTATAATTTAATCCCCCAAAAGTTTTATTTTATAGATCTAAAATTTATTTTTTAATCCTGCTCGTAAGCTGTTATGCAAATTTTCTGCTCGACAAATGTCCAACAGTTTGAAGCCTCCTATAAATATCTATAAATATTAGTTCTGCATATTGTAATTTTATAAATAGCTGGAACGAAAGAGCACACTTATATCTTTCACCCCCCCCCCCAAAATTGCGTTTCAAAATTATATATATTTTTTTAAATGTTGAAAATGGTCTTTTTAATTTTTTTTTTCTAATTTAAAAAGTCCCATGACCCCAAATTTCCAATTAAATAATATTAGGCATAATATTACAAATTTAGATATATTACCCGATGCTGGGATGGACGATATCTCATTTTCAATATCGTGATATATAGTCAGCTAAATATCGCGATATGACGATATACCGTGATATTAAAACTAAATATACAGGATAAACAAAAGAATATTTTGAGAAGAAGAAAGAAAGAAAAAAAAATCAGTTTTACTCGTATTTCCACAATAGGGGGCTGGCTTTAGACGAAAGCGAATTAGCGCGACCGCTTGAGTCGCTAAAATCAAACTGGCGGGAAATAGACAAAATATTTGGTTAAAACTTAGATATATTTAAAAAGATATAATTCGTAGCAATGAATAAAAATTTCGCTTTCAAGATACCAGGGCTAGTAAAACCGCATCTGGCACCAAAAATGGAAATTTTAAATACCACCATATTCCATTATTAGAACAATTACTACATATAACATCTTTTTGAGAGCATTACTTGCATAAAAAATTCTATAAATAATATAAAATAAGTTTTACTAAATTATTCCCCAATTTGCGCTTTATGAAATTTTAGCTTCTTGTGAAATCTCTAACAAAATATTGAGACTGATTATTACAACAATTCCAACAAAAATTTTCGGTTTACTCGTTGTAATTATTGGTTCGGTTTACATCCTTCTCCACTCAAATTATAATATAATAAATTCAACAGCATATATTACATTAAAACAATCAGCAATTCCCTGTACTGATATATTCAAAATACCAAGTAACTGAAATAAACACTTCAGAGAAACATTATCTATCATGTAAAATATTTAAACAGAATTTGTTTTACTTTAGCATTACAATCAGTGACGAATTCAGTGGTGACACTGAGGCTCTAGAGTTTCCACATTTTCGATTAATTAATGTCCCGATAGTGCAAATCCCCCCCCCCCCCACACACACATACACTTTCTGAATACCATAATGCCATGGACACCGACGAAACACAGGGAGGTGTAAGATATTGAAACAGTTGTGCTGCTAGTCCTCAACATGCAATACAGAAATTAAAAAAAAATAAAAAATAGCATTTTTTTTACATCTCTTTTTCGTCAGAGGAGATATTTTTTCAACACATAAACTCAAACAAAATTAAAAAAAAAAAAAAAAAAAAAAATGTTCCATGGGAGATTCAGCGGGCCAGTGACCAAAATTTCACAGTTCTTCGGTTAGTTCGTAAATAACCATGCTACTTGGGGAGAAGTAAATTATATAATTTTGCGAACATAAAAATGTACACATTTAAATTTCAAAATTCAGGGAAGGGCAATTGTCCTCTCTTGCCGGCGCCCATGATAATTCCCCCCCCCCCCCCCCCCCGCTCCCGAACCTCCGAAATACCTCCCAGAGAAAAATGTTTGAATTCAAGACTAATTACAGTATTAAATATAGTCATGAAGCACAATTTTCATGATAATGTTAAAGAGCATGAAGAAAATCTTAAAAATGGATGGAAGTATAAAAAATAATTAAAAAATGAATAGTCTGCATGCTCGATTACTTTTTTATCAGATAGTACGATTTCAAAGTACTATTTTTAAATTTATTTTTAAAATTATTATTTTTCAATAGTACTATTTCAAAACTAAAATTATGAAGAAATAAATATATCTTATTCTTTTATTCTTTGCCGCGCCATCGCGTAAACTTTTTTTTAATATCTCATTTGTGAAGAAGAAGGGGGGGGGGGCAAATACAAAATACTCACATATATCATGCGAACGCGATTTTAAAAATAAATTCTGGGGAGACAAAAACTCACGGTATAGAAGTAAAAATATTTGCATTTTTAAAAATCCTTCTTTACCCTAGAATATGCATTATTAAATACTACTAAGGAATTAATAATTTTTTTCATAAAATAATAATTATAAAGAATAAATGAAAACATGTCTGAATTATACTTTGCTCATTTGTCCCATTAGATCCACTGTTACAAATAAAATACTTCCTTTCTTTATTGCCCTAATTCACACATTATTCAACAACAATGAACAAATATTCATCCACACCGCCGAAATCTAAATATCATAATGAAATGAAAGCATATGCGAAATTCAACGCATGCGCTCAGAGTTTAAACTTGCATCGCCAATACCATAAAAATAATATATCATCCACTGTCAGTGGTTTAAGGCTCCTATAAGGATGATTATGACGTATTCCATTCATGAATACGGTATATCATGGTTTAGGCGGGGGAATTCACACCGTTAGTATTCTTGAATACTCGAAGACGAGGATGCGCTTTTAATATCGTGGTTTTCACGGTTTTCGTCAGATTTATGATATTCGCGATATACCGTTGGGTAGGATTTTTTGATATCGGTATCACGATAGGCATTTTATATCGATTTTATCGATATATCGCCCCCCCCCCCCCTAAAAAATTAGGTCGAATTTTTTAGAGAGTGCGAAGCTGCGTGGGCTTTGCTATAGGACAGCGTTTCCCAACCTTTTTTCTTACACGTACCCCTTTCTTAGGTTTTTAATTTGGCGTACCCCCATTTCTCATAAATACTTCCCTCACTCCCCACTCAACCATATAACGCAAACATGCTTTTTTTTAAAATTAGTAATCTTCTTATCACAACCAAATAATAAATCGACACAAATTACATTGGCACTAACCTTTTATTTTTTAACTTGCATTTGAAAATTAATATAGCTTTTTATAATATTAGCTAAACATAAAAAAATTAATATAGCATTAAAAGAAATTTTAGCTATCTTACGATGATTATTAATATCAACTTTTTCTCATTATATACAAATAATGAAAATGACTTTTCATACTCTCAATAGGATCCTTGAGCTTGTTTCGTGGAACTGAGTTTCTTAAAATCTGGTTCAAACGAAGACAGATATAGTCTCAAGTCAGGAGCTGCGTCAAGCTTATTGCGATATTTGTTTTTAATATACGCATAAGACAAAAATGCTCTTTCGACAAGCTCGGTATTTGTGAAAGGCAACAAGTGTTTTATAGCCTTATGACTGAGTTCTTGGTATTCTTCTTTTACTGCTATCCAAAAAGCAATAATATTTCTTTGGTTGAAATCAGATTGCAAAGAAGAATCAGTCGAAAGTTCGATTAATTTTTCTTTTTCAGAAACTGATAAATTTTCGGCTTGTTGGAAGAACAAATCGTTAAATGGGTTTGAAATCCTGTTATTTTCACAACTTTGTTTCGGAAAATATTGTCTGAACGACGTTTTAAGTCCTGTTAAATGAGCCATTATACAAGATTTTACTTCTTCTGATAATTTTAGCTCGTTGTCAGATAAGAAATTGTAAAGTGTTTGAAAAACTTCTGGCTGGTGTTTTCTGATGCATGATTCCCAAAAATCTAATTTTTTAATCATAGACTCGATCTTGTCAGATACCTTAAAAATGATTATGGAACTGTCCTGTAATCCTAAATTAAGTTTATTTATTTCTGAAAAAATGTCAGATAAGTATGCAAGCATTTGAAGCCATTCTTTTTCATGAAATTTAGAGCTCAGCTCAAAAGGATGATCTTAAAAAAAAAAAAAAACTTGAATTTCATGCCTCAATTCAAATAATCTTTCAAGTACTTTTCCTCGTGAAAGCCGCCTCACCTCTGTGTGCAAAAGCAATGTAGTGTGCAGGCTGTCCATCTTTTCACACAAAGATTTAAATAGTCTGGAGTTTGTTGAATTGGCCTTAATAAAATTAATAACTTTGACAACTTGGTGGAGTACTTCCTTCAATGAGTCTGGCAGATGTTTGATCGCTAGACTGTATCTGTGTATACAGCAATGGTTCCACGCTACATGAGGTGCAATTTCTTTGATTAGACCGCGTAAGCCTATATAACACCCAGACATAGATTTACCACCATCAGTGCAAACCCCACAGCAATTGGTCCAATGAATTTCTTTTTCACAGAAATAACTGTGAATGGCATTAAATATATCTTTTCCTGTACATCTTTCTGTAAGAGGATAGCAGAGTAGCAAATTTTCTTCAAGCACATTATTATTCAAATATCTTGCAATAACAAGTAAAATTGACAGATTGGAGATATCCGTACTCTCATCCACCTGAATTGAAAAGTAGGGACTCTTTTTTATTCTTTGAATTACAGTATATTCAATATCGGCAGACATGTCATTTATCCTTCGAGCAACTGTATTGTTTGAGAAAGGAATATTTTAATTTTTTTTTTCATATGTTCCTCACCAAACATACATTCTACAGTATCTTTGATGCAAAGATATATAAAATTTTCAGCGATTATATGATTTTTACCACTTTTAGCAATATGGTAGCATATTCTGTACGATGCTTCAACATCATTCTCATTGTCTTTATTTGTAGACAACACGTAAGATGCTACATTAGGGCCGCTTGATAGTCGCTGAAAGAAACTAACATCCTTCTGTTTGTACATTGGATGTTTTGTCTCTAAATGGCGCATTAATAAGGAGGGTTTCATGCTGCCGTTCGACAATATCTCTCCACATACAAAGCATAGGGGTTTTGGTAAATCTTCCCCTCCCGTGAATGAAAATCCATATTTTATGTACTCATTATTATATTTCCGTTTCTTTAATGGGACACTGGGGCTTTCAGTTTTATTTAAAGTATTACTTACCAGAACAGGCCCATTAACAGCTGCACTCAGGTTGTCTTGCACTTCTAAATGATCAGATTGTTTCGAAGTACTTTGCAATTCCAGACTCACCAGGTACAATTTCAATCGCAGTTGCAGTTCTCTTAAGAGTTCCGGTTTTCAACCATTTATCCATGTTATACACCACACAAAATCCCTCATAAAATAAACACTTCAAATTAAATGCTCATTAAAATGAGGGACGCTTTTCTATTAAAATATTACAGATATAACTCCGCCTATTCAAAAACGAAAATAACGACCGACTTTTCAACACATTTTAACAAAAGACATTAAATCCAGAAGCTCTGACGTAACTTAAGCGTTCTGTAATTATTATTCAAACCGAAACAATGAAAAAAAAGTGGTGAGAACAGAATATTGCGTAATTATTAATTGAAGTTTTCGGGAGGATGGGGGAAAATATATAAGAACACATGCAATGTGCTTAACAGTGGGCGGAGCTAGTGACATTGCATTATCAATGAATTATTAGGTCTAGTGGGCTTTTTCTTTCTTTTTGAATGTAACATATTGGATTTACACATGAGACTAACTCTGTAATCCAAAGCTGTCAATTTTCTTTATGTGTTTTCAGCTAAACCATTTTTGGGCATTCCGCCATTACCGATATTATTTTCCCGTACCCCCAGCAGCCTCGCCACGTACCCCAGGTTGGGAACCGCTGCTATAGGAAATAAAGTGAAATATGAAGAGTAAAATAACTGTTTAACGGAAAAACACATTTTAAAAATTCATTTCTTAAAAATTATGTAAGCACGTGTGTATTAATATTAAATATTCAAAAAGCGAAATATGAATAATGAGTAACACGCATATCTATATCATTTTGCACTAGTATAAACGCAGGCAAAAGAGCTAGCAACGTCAAACAGTGTACTAACATTGTGAATGCGTCGATGTTCCATTGTTCATTATAATAATTTAAATATGATACAAGATGAAAAAAAAAGTTTAACTGAATAATAAATTAAATGTGTCATTTTCAAAATATGGTCACATCACAAGGACAACTTTTCTTTTCAACCCCTCCCATACTTGGAAAAATAAAAGACTATGAAGTATCAGATGAAGATATATCTCAAAAAGATCCAAAATTATTTACATATAAGGCCATGATGGCTGGACTGCTGTCAGCATTGAACAAAAGAGAAAAAAAAATAACATAGCAAACATCCCAGATTCAAAATAAAATAATAGCATTCTCCCCTTCTTTTATTTATGAATATAAATGCGAATTCTTAATAAATTCAAAGTGTGTCGCTGATCCACAAGGGTTTAGAAACATTAGTTCAAGTGATTTCTGAATATTTTTATTGTTATCAGACTATTTTCATTAATTTAGCTTATTTCATGTTTAAGATGAATTTTTTTTTTTTTTTTTATCGATTTTTTATTCACTTCTTTGATATGCTAGAGTTCTGAAACTATGCAGACGTGTGTTACATGTTGTTATTATGTGTGTTCTCGATTATAATTACAATATTTTGATATAATTATAAGATTAATTTTAATTAAATTTTGATTACATAATTTAAAAAAAAATCAGGCATAATTTCTTTAAATTTATTACCACGTGACTCAATAATAAACGTTTGTTTGCAACAATAATGTAAATGAACATTTGCATTAACATAAATAAACATGCGAAACTAAGGAGAAGTGGCAGCATTATCACAATCGGCAATTGATTGTCCAAGCTTGGCGAGAGCTCATTGATCAACTTTCTCAGCATTATTTAAATATAAAATAAAATAAAAATATTTTTTTGAAAATCATCATATATATTATTTCTGTTGTCAACATCCCTTTTCCTATGAATTTACGAAACGCACAACCATGAATGAGGTATCATTCGAAAGTTTCTCTAAGCGGCTTCTGACATAGTACACTCCCATTTCGTTAAAACATGTTTTTTGATTAAAAATTGCTGTTTATTAAAAAGGCATTGTTTTCATAAATGAAAATGAAAGGTTTTTCTCAAATTAGTGTTGCCACAAAAATAAAATACCGCATTATAGGATGCTCAACAATAATTATAAAAAATAAATAGTACAAAAAGGATTAAGTATTTCTCCGTACGGATTTATTTCAAATTTATGGTTAAAAATCAAAATTGAAATATTTAAAAGAAAAAGACACCATCGATCGATCACTTGTAGATAAGGTATGGTTTGTTATATTAGATTAAATTGTATTTTAAATGCATTCAATTTATTTTTCTTTGTTTCATGTTTTTGAAGAAGCAGATGACGTCATCTTCTAATGCAGTTAAAATAAGATTGTTATTATTTTTTTTTCTCTCGCGCGCGTGCTTTTTGCTATCTTAGATCTGTTTTTACTGTAACTTAGATGGAATAAATGGAATGATATTCTGGCTTGACTGCAGATATTTTTATCCTTCATTTTTCTTTAGAAGAAGTTTAAACCTGCATCTAAAAAATATTAGATATTGCTAAAAATTATTAGACTGCAGTGCGAAATCCTCGCACAGGCCCACTGGGTCCCGCTTTAATTAGTGCACTTATAAGTAGCATATATGAATGTGATTAAAATTTAATTAATTAAGAGTATTTCTATCATCGCCTCGTGCTTTTACGATTTTTGTTTTGACCTCCAGGTATTTAACAGAAAAGTTATTTTCTAATTTTAAGTGCACTAGTAAAAATGTGTTGTTTTTACTTACCCACCATACGTAGTATAGGGTGAATCTTGTAATCGTTTTATAAATCGAAAAAAAAAATTGAGGGATTTACGTCTCAGACACTTGAAATTCCGAAAAAAAAAAAAAAAAAAAAAATTGCCGTCCGCCTGTCTGTGTGTCTGTAAACACTATCTCCCGAACAAATTGAGATAGAGACTTGAAATTTGGTATTGTACTTAGTATGTAATAATGAGAAGAAGCTTATTGAATTTTAGTAACCTCGATTAACCGGAACTATTGTTTTCGGACTCTCGAAATATTCGTTCTAATAAAAGGTATATAAAAATTTTCGAAATTGTTTATTTTAAGGAGTGAATATAAAAAACAATAAAAAACATAAATTTTGCATAAAGAATGAAGTCGATCGGATAATTGGTTGCCAAGATATTTGTAATCCTATTTTCCGCACTCTTCGATTTTTCAAGACCCTGTATTTCATTCAAATTTCAATTCAAAGATATATATTAATTGGAAATGAGACGCTTAATTCGACGCAGTAAACCGTTAGTTAAGAAGATTATTAATTTTGGAGTGATAAGGATGTTTCTTTTACGCAATTCAGTAATAGAGCATTTAAAGTTTATGCCGTCATCAAGTGGCCCCCAACGACTAGTTTTAACTCAACCTGCTTTTTTGTATGCAAAGATGGAATTTTGTAATCGATTTTTCACTCATTTCTTGATATGTTAGAATTATATATATATATATATATATATATATATATATATAAAACTTTAAGTAAAATTTAACCATTGAAACATAAGAAACTGACCACATTATATATATATATATATATATATATATATATATATATATATATATATATATATATATATGAAACGAAGCGTGTTGCTCCGTCGGTGGGTCCTTGATCGCCGGGCCGGTGGCTGCGCGGACTGATGGCGGCTCCGTATTTACGTCAAAGCGCTCATTCTGATTCTCTTGCATGCTCTTGTAGTCCTGGGCCGTGAGCGGGATTCGGTTAAATTCCGAGTGAATGTATGTCTGTTTAAAGGAAGACACCGTCTATTACGGAACCTGGTTTATTTCTTTTTCTTACATGCATCCTTTTAAACCAGGCCCATATTGGCGTGAGAGCTGCTTTTTAAGTCTGTCTGGACATCGAAGGTTCGTCCATCGCGAGGCAATTCCGAGAGAGCCGATTGGCGTGGATTTGTTTAGATGAGGGAAATCGTAAAAAGTTCGCTCCTGATAGCAGTGCAATGGTATAAATATGAGGTTTTTGCATTATTTCTGCTAGAGGTCGTCTAAGTCAAAAGAGGCGTATTTTTAATTTTAATTGGCCGCGAGCTGAGTGATTGATTGTGCGGAATAAAGGCGTTGGCTCTATCGGCCGATCGGATGCCGCAAGACCTTAAAATTGCGTTAGCGTCAGCACAAATATTCTTATGAAGAGTCAGAAAACGATCTTTGAAAGTTATAAGATGCGATGCAGGAAAACTAATTTAACAGGGGCGACGGCATTTTCAATCAATTGAAACGCAATTATTAAAGCATTTAAAAGTTTTGATTTAAATTTCTATTTTTTAAAACGGTAATTTAAAATTTTAAAAGGGGCAAAAAGGGATTTTGCATTTTAAAAAGGGGTTTAGCTTTTATCCTTTCATATCCCCCCCCACTAAAACAAGAGCCACAGGGCTCGCCTGCAAGACCTGTGGGTCTTATCTCGTGAATTTAACACATGTTTTTTTTTTTTTTTTTTTTTTAGATTCTTATTTTCTCCAGCTCTCAAGTAATTACTTCAGCTCTCAAGTCAATTGGACCTATTTTTACATTTATATATCAAATTTACATAAAAATATTGGTTACACTAAAATATTGGAATTCTTTCAATGGTGCTGCAGCAAAACAATAATGTGTCTCGAGACGACATATCTTGATTATAACAGTTGTCATAACATAACTGTGTTTGTAGTGTTTCCCTTTCTTTCCAGTTTTTGTTTTAAAGTTTTTGATATAGTTTGTTGGGAAACATCCTTTTGTGTATAATTGCAAATTGCAACCATAAACTATATAATATATTAAAATATTCACAGGTAAACATACTGAAAACTATACAACATATGCAAATGTAAAAAATATTCAATAATAGACAATGTTCAAATGTAAAAAAAAATATTCACAAATACAAAATATTAAAATGTAAAATATATTCACAAATACAAATTATTCAAAAATATAAAATATTCAATAATACAAAATATGCACTAATACTATCAACAAAATATATTGTATCTCAAATGCAATTTGAAAAGCTTGCATTTCTAGAAATATTGAATTTTCACACTGAGATAAAATAACAGTAAAATATCCTAAAATACTAATAACAAAAACAAATTATATTTCTTCGTATACCTTTCCGTTTTGTTCGGGACTTAGCTACTCCTATGATGCAGCCTTAGGTTTATATCCATGAAAAAACAACACTAAGTTGTTTTAAAAAAAAAAGAAAACTACAGCTAATAAAAACTAAATATACACTTGCTATAATTTTCACCATGCGCAGGGTCAGTGCGATATGGGTTTTAATACTCTGAGGGGAATATCACCCAAAAATGTGCCACTCGCACGACAGAAAAAGAAAAGTGGGTAATCGATATTCACCTGCAGAGGGGAAGCGAAGCAGTTTTGCCAGATTCTCCGTTCAACCTGGAAAGAGAATCTGGGAAAACAGTCCGGCTAAAGATGGGTGGCCACGGAGCGGAGGACCCCTTCATGTGTCATCAATTCGTCATTATAATATTTTTAAAAAAAATAATAAAAATTCTAACAGTACTTTTAAACTGTCACCATCATTCTACACTGCTGGGGAGATAGGTTACACGACCAGCTGGGTCCTCATCCAAATGCTACGAGTAAGGGGGACGATAGGAAAGCAAAAATTAAAAAAAAATTGACAGCTGAAAGAGATAGATGGGGTTTATTCATGGCTGAGTTTAAGATTTTGAGGAGGGTGGTAGTATCTTAACTTGGAGGAATGGACAATTTCGGAATTTCTCTTAAAATGTGGGCTGGGTTTATCAATTTCAAAGGATACATCAGAAAGTTGTTTTAAAATGGTGTATGGGCCAGAATATGGTGCCGTCAATTTACGGGTATTCGGATAGTGAAATTCTTCATACATCACAATGTCACCAACTTTAAACTTTACAGGAAGGAAACGAGCATCATAACGGACTTTATTCTTTTTATGGTAAGCAATTGTTCTCTCTTTAGCCAATTTTCTAGCTTCTTCCACAGGGGGATAGTAACTATTATTTGGTAAAGGGGGATCATATGGTAAATTTCCTAAAAATAAATAGCTAGGGGTGAATTGGGTTACAGAATGAGGGGTGTTATTATATTCATATAAGACTTCATCTAAAAGCTTAGTCCAGGGTATTTTCTTGGATGTGGAATTGACTTTACATTTTAATCTAGTGACAATAGTCTGATTTAGTCGTTCAATTTTTCCATTCGTTTCCGGGTGATGGCTGCTCGTCAATCTGTGTTTTATATTGTAATTACGAAGAAATCTCCTAAACCTGGAAGCTGTAAATGCTCCATTTCTGTCGGTTAACAATCTATCTGGTACTTGTATCTGAAATAATTGTTTCAAAATGTTTGTATAAGTTTCGGTAGTTACACTTTTTGAAGGAAAACCCCACACATAGCGAGTTGCATGGTCAACGACTAAATGCAAATATTTTTTTGTAGAATTGTAATAATTAAATCCGCCAACAGAGTCTACTGCCAAACATTCAAAAGGTATCTCTGTTGGGGGCATTAATTGCAATAAGCCAAATCTTTTTTGTCTACATTTTTTGTTTATCTGACAAGTGTGGCAGTGTTTTACAAAATTTTCAATGTCCTGATTAAAGTTAGGCCAATAATATTGCGGAGAGATTAAATTTATCATTTTATAAATTCCAGGGTGGCCAAATTGTGTGTGGGTTTTTTCTAATAGGGGTAAACGTAAAGACATGGGGACCACAATCTTATACAAACCTTTCTTTTTAATAACAACAACATCATTTATCTCAGTGTACTTTTTACCATCAATTGTTACATTTTCTTTCTTCTGATTGTCTCTTACTTCATTCAAGTCAAGGAGATGTATAATATGGGGTAAATTTTCTGAAACAGGTTGTCTAGATAGCATATCAGCTTCAACATTAGTGGAGCCTTTCTGGTATTTAATTTCATAGTCAAACATACTAAGTTTTAGGGACCAGCGGAAAAGACGTCCTCTTAAATTTTTAACACTTTTGAGCCAGGTAAGTGCCGCATGATCTGTATGTATGACAAATTTTTGACCGTGTAAATAATGATAAAATTTATCTAAAGCATCCACAATCGCCAAACATTCTAACTCCGTAATTGCATAATTTTTTTCATAATCGCGAAGATTTCTAGAGTGATATGCTATAGATCATTCCAGTATGACGTCAAAAACATGGAACCCAGAATCTTCAATCTGCGCAATCTACTGCACATACTCTGACGCGCTTAGAGCGAGTTCATGTTTACCACATTGGCTTCTTTATCTCACTTTATTTGATTGCCAAGTACTTCTTTTCTGTTATATTTTAAAATTTGTTTTGTTTTGATGAAAATCAAGACGTGTGTTGCGTTTAAAATGTCTAGCATACAGAAAAAAATTATGTAAACTGGAAAAAATATATCAGGTAAGTGTTTTCTGTCTTTTTTGGTTATGTCAGTGTTACAATTTCTGTAATGTTAGGATCTGATCATGTTATTTCAACTATTTTTGATCGGTGTTATTTTACGAATTTAATATAATAATTAAGTGGGTGGGGATGAAAAGTTCGTATCTTAGGCAAAAAAAAAAAAAAAAAAATTTGCTTTGTAAAAATAAGATTTGTCTAATTTTATAGATTTTATACACACAACTGGGAAAGTATGTATTCATGCACTTTTATTTAAAGTCATTGTAACTGAGCAGCTATATCTCTTAACAATCCCTTTTTTAACAACTAGTACAATCTGTACCCTTTATTATCATTATTATTTTTGTCTTGCAATTAAATGTTATTGTATAAGTTATACGCCTTCTATTCAAAATCGATGTTTTTTTATTTATTAATCTTTGTCCACGCAGTCGTGCAGTTTATATGCTTTTATTAATTTTAATATTTTGTAGGGCAGTACCATAAAGGGAATATTTATTTTCTCAATAATGATTTGCCGAATTTATTGTTTGATTTGCAGTGTTTGCAAGTGTAAGATTCTTATATTATTTTATATTTTAATTTCATTTTAAAGCTTAATGTAACTAAATTGTTGTTCAGATTGAGTGTCTTTAGAGTAACAAGCATGATTTGTTTTTTATAAAATGCATGATTTTTATGAATACATGATCTAAAGTAGGGCCTAACTAACCTTACATGAGGCCTTAGTACAAAGATCCACTATTGGGCCCTTGTAACATGTTTTTAACCACTATTTGTACTCACTTTAAGAAAAATACAAGGCCGCCCTGTTTTCCGTTGTGATAATCAGGCCCTTCTGTAAAGAACTAACACTAATCTCTTATTTTATACCAGAGCCGAAACTAAGAGGGTGTGCCGAGGATGCCAAATATGAACATTTGGTTTGTTGTTTGATACAAAATATATAGATATGAAATTTGAGTAAAAATGTTTTTCAGTTGGAAAATCCAAAAGAAGAATTGAGGTGATTGGGACACTAAACACTATGGGTTGGAAAATTCACAAAATATAATACTTAGTTAAAAATTATTTGCTTTTGTTGTACTAGGTCACTATTATAATTTTGATAATTTATGTTAGGTTTAGGAAAGAATTTAGACATAACAGTCTATTAATAGGAAGAGATACTTCTGTGAAACTGGCTGTATATAGCACACATATATTTTACGGTATTGAAATGGAATTCATTGTTATACCTACAGAAAATCCTGGTTTTTCAGTTCTTAAGACATTGTGACTCATATGACTTTAAACGCCTGCTTAATTGCAATGTAATACAACTACAGTAAAATCTGTGTGCAACAGAATATTGTCTTAAATGAAAACTTTACATGGTTTCAACAGAAAGAAAACCAGCAATTTTATTTGCTAATAGGAAAACCTGTATAAACCAGAATTTTTCTAGTTAATTTTGATTCCAGTTTCACAGGTTTTATAAATATTGGACAAAAGTGTGATTGCCCATTTTTAATTTTAAAATAAATCAGTTATTATTAACTTGTAAAATTCTCTTTGTAAATTTACTTTGCAAAAAAGTGAGGGGGGGGGGGGGGTGTAGATGCCAAAATCCATGTTTGCCCTCTGTGAAAAAAAGCTAGTTTCGGCCTTGTTTTATACATATATGGATATGTTAATACATTTCTGTTGACCTTTAAGTACATAAGATGTCTTTTCTTTTCAGAATCTTAAGATTTTCCTGGAATGAATGGAACACGATAACTCAAGATGAAGACACACAGGCTGTAGAAGTGTTACCAAGTGCATATGTGTGTTTTTCACTTCATATTCCTTGGTAACATTGCTCCAGCTAAATTTCATTTAAATAGGGATCTCAAAACAGATTTTGATGCAGGAGACAAAATTGTGAATGAAGGTGGAAAAGATTGAGTATACATTTGAAGGAAAACCACACTATTCAATTGAGGTATGTTAAGAATTTATGCTGTCTTCAGTACTCTAATTATGGTTCTATGTAATGATTCTGTTCTACGTATATTATTAGATTTTTAAGGTTAGCTTTTTACACTAGTTTTTAACAATATTTATAAATGTGTCATATACATTTTTCACAGAAATCCTCGTGCATTTTTTTGCATTTAATTATAAATAGTAAGAAGTTTGTCTCAAATATTTTCTTGTGCCTGTGTTTGTTTTTCCAAAATTGTTTTTTAAACCAGACCCATCGGTTGGATGGGGTTCGAGTGAAATTGGATTACCTGACCCGTGTAGAACTCTACTTCCATCAAAATATTTTTTCCAAATGACAATTAAATTTTGACCTCGATATGGGGGATGGGGGGTATAGGGCTGGACCCCCTCACTAGTCTCAAGTACCACTTGTGTTTCTTAGGGCTTGAAAATCTTTCCATGTTAAGGAGATTTTCGTCTTACACAAAGTCCAACTTAGACAGATATTACTGAAATTTCAACTATTATTTATAATAATTACTGTAAAACCCAAATGTAATTCCCCCCCTCCCCCGTTTTCAAAAGCAAAAGCAGTTAAATTTAGGGGCTGACAGTGAGGGCTTATGATCGAGTTTTTTTTTTAATTCGTTAAAACACTGTTTTATCATTAATTTAGAAGTAAAAAGGTAAATACAGGGGAGAAAAGCTTCTTCCGCATTTTAGTGAATTTCTGCTTTAATAAAATAAAATTCATCTAAATACTTCTTTCTTCCCGAGCCCACAAAATTTAAAATCCTAAAAAAAAAAAAAACATTTTTTCAAATTTTCTGCATTATTGTAACAAAACATAATCAATCATCTAAGTCCCCGCCCCCAATCCCTGAAATTCTCACTTCTGCTTCTGATACCCAGAGAAGTATAATTAAGTTGAATTCTGGGAGTGGGAAGAGGGAGAGAGATTTTTCTCTTTTTTGCTGTTGGCTGTTTTGTTTTTATTAGCGGTGTATAGAGTAGTACTACTTTAACCAAATATTGAGTACTCAGCCAAGTAACTAACGAGTAGTTGTGTATATGAAAGAATCACTGATGTGCACATGAAGTGAGCTTAAGGATATGAAGGAGGGAGATTTAACTTGATATATTACAATGTAATTTATGTGTTTGGATTGCCCCCCCCCCCCAAAAGTATAAGGTTTCTAAATTTTATCTTAAGGCGAAACTTAATTGCCAGCTTACGAATTATTTATTCCCAGTTCCTTTTCCTAAAAATTAATTTATCATTTTATTTTGCTCGTTATTACACTCTGACTGCATTTTCATCTATTTAAAAAAAGAAAAGAAGTCTTGTGCCTGGAAACAATGAGAAATCTTTGTTCACAGATGTAGTACATCTATATTTCGACGGTTAGTGTATATGCTGTCAATTCTCACGGCATATAAAAATTATTTCTTTTGTTTCTTATTCACACAGCCTTTTACTTGCCATATTATGGTACATCAGCACCCATTAGTCATATTTTTAGCTCTCATCTTCCACTTTTTACATAGTAATATTTTAGGGTGGTTTCTTGCAAAAATTCACAAGGCTCCATTATGCGGTTTTAATCAGGCCGGCGTTAAAATTCATAATTGCTCTTTGACTTAATCTCATTCACTTTAACAGATAAAACCACATGTGTCTGTCTGTTCAGACTCCTGTATCGCCAGAATATATCTTTTTGGCTAATTAAATTTCTATTGTTTTGCCAATGCCTTATACAATCTGTGGAAGTTATGACAGTTTTCTAGAGATACTCAGCTTTTGCTCTGCATAGTATCAACATGTAATTGCATTTACCTCCTCTCCGGCATCGATTACAGGCGTTGTATTGTGTACCTTGTAAAGAACCTGGATTATCAATAAACAGAGCTTGTAATTACATTTGAAGTCTTCTTATATTCTCGGTGAAACTGCTAGTGTCATTCAAAGAAATGACAGCATTGGTGAGCTCTATGGATGGGAAATAGTTACTTTTGGTTAACCGATAGCATCATCCCCCCTCCCCCCTTCCAACCTTACAGTTGGATAGACAACAGGTTCCAACAACCTATTATTTTTATAACATGTAACTAATCTCTTTGTATGCTGCCAATGGACATTTTAATTAAACGTCTTTTAAACAAAATGTTTGAAACAATTTTGACACTGTTTTCTGTTGAGATGAATCCACATCATTAAAATAAATTTGCATGGTTAAACTCAATTTTTGCTTGTAACTTATAAAAACTTAGCTAGTTATGATACTTTGAATTTCATGCATTGTCAGATTTTCTAGTACAAAAAAAGACACTTTTCCATTTTTAGTGATTCAAGCACTGAAAATTCATGAAGTTCTAAGTATAACTCAGTAAGTTTTAGTCATTGAAGAATAAATTTTTACTGTTATACTTGTTAGAACACTTAAAAATTTTCTAAATAAAACTTATTGGACCCAGGCATTCTATACAATTTTTAATTCCTTAACTATTCAAAAAGTAATAATTTTTACATAATCGATTTTTATGTGATGCAAAACAAAGTTTGAGACATTTTTGCAATTGGAAATATATTTCTAAAACTAATGGTTTAGAAATTAGCTAATTAGTAAACGATAAGAAGAGATACCCTGTATAATTAAAAAAAACACTTTTTGCAAATCTCACAAATATTATTTACAGTGACCTCTCACTTATATGACTCTCGGTTATACCCCGAATTCTCTCGGTCCCATCCATGCTTTATAGGAAATAATGGTAAACTTCTCTCACTTATATGACGCTTTAAACATTTCAAGCGAGTTTACATTTCCCATTCAAGAATTCATTTTTATAATCATTAAAGTACAAATCATTAACGCTTCTTATCTTTATCCTTTTGACTATTGTTAAAGTATTTATAAATAATGAATAACATTTCTTATCTACCTTGGTGTGTTATTAACGATGAAATCTATGGTGGGAAGGTGGTTGTATGGAATTTTCTTGTGCCTGCTATTTAAGAAAACCGATTAACAAAAGCCAAATGACCACCTGCAGATCATGTCTCTGTATAGTACTGAGTGAGTAATCAGGGTTAGTGCAAAATGCACTTTCCTGGATCAGTGTCCATCACATCCAGATATAAAAGATGTACCATTTCTGCAACAAATTAAAGTTATATTTTTGCCAGCAGATTCTACAAACAGATTAAAGCTATTAGATTTAGGGATTATAAAGAATTTCAAGTAAACTACAGAAGGAGTTTGATTTGGAAAACAAAAAGGAAGCTAAAGCAATTTCCATTTTAGATGCTACGCATCTTACAGCATCTGCATGGAAAATGTGACATCGGAGACAGTTAAGAATTGTTTTAGGAAATGTGGTTTTTCACAAGACCAAACTGCTAGGTCAACAGATAAACCCGATTTTAAGAGCTTATGGGAATTCTTTAATGAGAAATCTTTGAAGATATCAGTAATGAAGACGTGAGAGCAGAGGGTGACAAAGATGGAAACAATGTTTCTGCTGTTGTAATTTTTTCAGAAGCAAGTGCCGCTATAAATACATTAAAGAATTATGTCCACCAAAATGAATATTCCTAAAATAGCTTAAAAACTTTAATAGACTTAGAAAAAAACATTTTCTCTTTCAGTCGGCGACAGAGGCAAACTAATATCACTTCATTTTTTGAGAAAATCTGATCTGTTAATCTTCAAAATAAACATAGTGGTGAGTGAACTATTTTGTGAACTTTTTAAACTATGTTTTATTTTTTATTATTATTTTTCTAAATTTTGTTAAAATCTGTTCTTAGTACTCAAAACTTATCATTTTTAATATAGGTAAAATAATTAATACATGTAAAGTTTGAAACTTGTATAATGAGATGATCTCTCAGTTATACGACTTTTTCTACAGTCCCCTGAAAGTATTATGAAAAGTGGTCGACGGGATAATAGAGAAGTACCCAGATTTTTAATGTTTCTTGCAACCTTCAATTTAATCTTGAAGATAACAAGCAGTTTAGTTGAAATATTTATTTGTTTAGTAAGGGAGAGGTCACTGTATATAGTTATAATCGAATGCAATTCATCTTAACAAATTTTCAATATGATTTTTAAATTAATTACAATTTTATTAAAATTAAGTTACTACACAACTTATACAATGGTATTTTCTTCTTTCTTTCATTTTTTGCCCCAGGTGCCAGTATAGAAGGGGAGCACGAAAAGATTTAATTCATCTTTGGTAGAAAAAAGAAATAATGAAATTAGGGCAAAAAGTCATGCAATCGGACATCCCAAAGTAAAATAGTACCAGTTAATTTTATATACCTTGCTTTGAACATGGCTGGTTTTTACATTAGGTGACCTGGGATATTTGAATAATGAACTGAATACATCAAAGATACTTGCAAGGTCAATACACTGTCCCAATTAGACCCGAATTGATTCACCATTTCTGATGTTATCATGATGATAAGTTTTGCATGTTTTTTACTTTTGTGTGTCCCTGTAAATGAACTATGAGAGCTACACATTTTATTAACAAACTCATCTAATGGCAAATCAATTTACTTTTCCAATTTGATTTGAAATTTAAAAAACAAAAATATTAAGATAATGTACTTTCTACCAATTATTTCATATTTAAAATAAAAATAAAAGCAATGGATCGAAAATTCTGTGTATAAATTTATTTTGGAAAGGGGGGGAGAGCTAATGAATGTCTATTCTGTGGCCCTTCTTTTCATACATGGTGAAAAGTTACTATGCAAAATATTATCTCGAATATTGATTTCATCCTTCTCAAAGTAGATGAAAAGCTCTTTTCGTACACAACTTTTATGATTGTATACATTTGATAGGTCATTTTAATAAGAAAATTTCTAGTATTTTTCAATATTAAGACTCTTTTATTGCATTTGTGATGAATATTATAGTATATTTGGTTAATATTTTGCTTAAAAAATAAAGTATTTATTACTTTCCAGCTTTTGCTGATATTTTGCAAGCAATTATCTGAATTTTGAGAATAATTTATTTTAATTTAATTATTAAATAAACTACATACATTGTAAAAACTGCTTGTACTTTTAAAGACAGGTGAATGTGATTTTAAAGGTAGATTAATATGAACCATGGATTGCTGGAATTAAAAGAGCATATATTTATCAAATAAAAATTGTGTATGTTTATAAAGACACATGTTTGAAGATAAAAGTTTTGGTATCCATTTAGAGTAGATAAATATTAATTGAAGGAATTAAATAACATATCTTAATGAATTATTTTTAGTTGTGAAAAGATTATATGAATGTCATGATTACTTGAGTATTACAATTTACTTAACAGCTTTATAATATGTTATGTTAGTAGTGTACAGATTTTGGTACTTCTCTATTATCCCATCGACCACTTTACATAACAAGAAACTATCGTCAAACTGTAATGCCAAATAAACAGGAGAACGTTGCCGTTGGAATATCAAAATAAATAAATAAATAAAATATAGGAATTTAAGGACACAATTGTTATTTTAATGAATGAAATAACTCATAAATCAGTAAAACTGAAAAATACACACACATGTCGAATTAAAAACCACTTGATGACATAACAAACACGTATAATGCTTCTGACATCAAGTAAATGGGACTGCGTTTTTGGCGTTTAATCTTGCAGTTTGGCGATAGTTTTTTATTATGAAAAGTGGTCGACAGGATAATAGAGAAGTACCCAGATTTTTAATGTTTCTTGCAACCTTCAATTTAATCTTGGAGATAACAAGCAGTTTAGTTGAAATATTTATTTGTTTAATATTTGTGTTTTATATTAATGTTTAATATTTGTTAAGATATTTTAAAAATAATTAGAAGTATCTAGGATATTCTGATAGCATTGGTATCATTTGTGCAAAATCCGGGAGCAATAAACGAATGATGATTATTATAATAAATAATTTCAAAAAAATTACATTCAAATATAACTGCTCTCTTTCTAAGTGTTTAACTATTTTAAGTCATATGGGTTGAATAAATTTTAACATATATATATAGTTACTTTCATGTGTTTTCGAAAAATGTTGAAAAATAAAATATTTTTATTTAATTTTATTTTATTTGTGTATTATTATTCCAATTGTTTATTCATTAATTACATTTTTTAACTTGAATACACAGAAACTCCATCAAGATGAAGATTTGAAATTTAATTACTGATTAATAATGCATTAATTTTAATTTAATAGCTAAGGTATATAAACAAACCTGCCACTGGCAGATTTTATTATTTTTTCTACTATTGGTGTACCGAGTAGTGCTTTGGCCGAGTAGTTGTGTTTAAGAAAGAATCACTGATGCGAACATGAAGTGTGCTTAGTTGTAACACTTCTATGTGTGTGTGTGTTTATATAGATACCTATTTATAAACATGCATCTTGTGCATATAATATAATCATATTTTTTAAAATTAACTTCAATTTTTTTAAATTAACTTTGTAATGTTTGTGCTGGTCTGGTGTGGGTTTTGTCAAAGACTCACACTTTTTAAGACATCACAGTTTTAATAATATACAGCACAAAACAAAACACAAAACACAATAGAAAATCAACATTTGGTCTCGGGACGAGATCCATTCTCGAAACTAACTGTTACAACTCAACTACATCTACAGAGTTACAGAACCGCGAAAAGTTATTCGTTCTCTTCAGTTCAGTTCGGACTTGGCAAAATATCTGCGAAAAGTGGCAATAGCGCCATCTATACGTTGTTTCATTTAGGGAAAGGCAGTTATTTTGTTATAGCCTCCCCCTCTGGTTCCGAAGTCGTCCCGACGAGGAATCAGAAATTTTAGGCGGTCGACCACGCTTCCGTAGCGGTTGCACGGGCAATTCATCAGCACCTCGATATGGACTGATTGCGGATGTGTGGTAAGTGCCTACCGAAATGTTAGGATTATTTGGATGAGCAATTTCATACGTTGTTAATGATTTTTGAGTTAAGATAGTATACGGACCATCACGGCGCGGCATGAATTTAGCACTCCGTTTTTGTTTAGCGTTACTAAGTGGATGTAAAGTCACCCACACCTGATCTCCAGGATTGTAATTTGGACCTGCTCTACGCTTCCTATCCGCATAGAATTTACGTTTATCTTGCTTTTCTTCAACTAGATCATGTACTCTAGATGAAAAGTTTGCGAAATTTTTAAGGTATGGGGTAATTTCAGGGACGAAATTATCGTTATGAATCACAGTTCTTAAATCATGCGTAACATCGTCGAGTGTACGCATCTCACGCGCAAATTGCAAATATGCGGCCGTTTGACCGGTAGTTTCACATTTTGCGGAAGTCATTGCAAACCTAACAGCTGGTAAGCGCTCTTCCCAGGAGCTATGGTCGTCTCCTACTAAAATGGCAAGTCGAGGTTTTAAATCGCGATTTTTACGCTCAACAGGGTTCGCTTGAGGGTGGTAAACAGGTGTTAGACTTTGTTTAATGTCCAACAGATGACATAATTGTTGCATGACATCGCTCACAAATTGGGGTCCATTATCATTAACTATTCTTCTGGGTAAGCCATAACGTAAAAATATTTCATTAAGGAGAGTTAATGCACATTCCCTACCAGTAGCCTGTGATAATGCAAACAGCTCCACCCACCGTGTTGCACAATCCTCAACAATAAAAATCCATCTTTTTCCAGTTTTACTTTCTGGAAGAGGCCCAAACAGATCTATCGAGAGAGTTTCTAGCCTTTGAGCATAAATTGGAGTTTGCAGCAGTCCAGCTGGTTTTTGATTTGAGGCTTTATACCGGTTGCAATCAGGACAAGCTTTAACATAATCTGATATGAATTTTCTCATGCCGGTCCAGTAATATCTTTTAACAATTCGACGGAAAGTTCCTTCGGCGCCATAGTGTCCAGCGGTCGGAGCATCATGGTATTCTTTTAGGATTCTTTCACGGTCATGAGTTGGAACTACCAACTGAGCTTCTTCGACTTCAGAGTCAGGGGCGTATCGATACAGTACACCCTGATTCATTAGATAGCCTCTTTCAGTCCAATTAACTAAATCCGTAGTAGGGGGGTTAGTCTCAAAACTATCTATAATTTTCTTTAGTTCTGGATCTTTCAACTGTTCTTCTCGAATGTCTTTAGAACTTTTAATGGGAAAGTCCACTATGACAGTATTCACTTCACATGAATCTTCTGTACAATCTGGGCGGGATAGCATATCCGCAACTACATTTGCTTTTCCTGGGATATACTCTATTTTTAGATTGTAGGCTTGTATCTGCAACGCCCATCTGGCCAATCTACCTGATGGAGATTTTAGGCTCATCAACCATTGGAGAGGTTGATGGTCCGAGGCTACGGTGATTTCAGAACCTTCAATATAGCCTCGAAATTTATTTAGAGCCCATACAACGGCTAAGGCTTCACGCTCTGTGGTAGAATAGTTTCGCTCAGCAGGATTAAGAAGTCTGCTGGCATACTCGACAGGATGTTCCTCAGATCCTTGGCCCTGGAGTAGAACTGCTCCAAGAGCATATGCACTGGCATCTGTTCGAAGAATGAATGGCTTTGTCATATCAGCTTGATGCAATATAGGAGTGGTGCCGAGGCATTGCTTTAGAGTGGCAAAAGCTTTTTCTTCTTCAGTTCCCCATTTCCACTGAACTTTCTTTTTAGTAAGATTACTCAGTGGACGTGAAATATCAGAAAAATGTTCGATAAATCTACGGTACCATGAACAAGTTTGTAAGAATGATTGTACCTGTTTTACAGTCTTTGGAGAGGGTATTTTCATAATGGCTGCAACTTTCTCTTGGTCAACTTCAATGCCTTTGCTTGTAATCCAATGTCCGAGATACTTGACTCGCGAACGAGCAAAGTAACATTTGTCACGGTTAGCATGAAGTTTAAACTTGGACAGTCTCTCAAACACTAATCTTAAATCGGAAAGATGTTGCTCAAAAGTCGATGACACAACAATGATATCATCCAAGTATGTCAAAATTTTAACGTTGTTAAATCCATACCGGAATTTATCCATTAGTCTCTGAAACGTTGCAGGAGCATTGCGTAATCCAAAAGGCATTCTAACAAAGCGAAATGTTCCAAATGGACAAATGAAAGCTGTTTTATCTCTATCAGCGGCACTTACATTAACTTGGTGGTAACCAGATTTCAGGTCAATGGTTGACATGTAAGCTGTAGGAGTAGCATCCTGTAATAAATCATCCAATCTGGGCAGTGGATAAGTATCCGGAGTCGTAATTGCATTCAGCTTTCGGTAATCTATGCATAGACGCATTTCACCATTAGGTTTTGGTATAAGAACAACAGGAGCTGCGTATGGGGATTCACATTCTTCAATAATACAGTTTTCTTGTAAAACTTCCAATTCTTTCTTTAATAATTCCTTCTTCATAGGTGACATTCGATAGGGTGGACAAGCTACTGGTGTATGGTCCCCTGTAGGAATATGGTGTTCTATAAAGGGAGTGGGCTCTCCCCCTGGTTTGAACACATCTTCATATTCTCGTAACAATTCGCTTAATTCTTCTCTTTGGTTTTCAGGTAGCTGATTCCCCTCTTCTTCACGTAACACGCATGAATTAAACTCGTTTGGTATTTTCTGCAGAAGCACTGGGTTATCATCAGAAGAAAAGTCATATACTTGATGAGGAAAGTCATTAAAATACCATTTCCGGTTCTTTATATCAAGGACAATTCCTGCTTTTTGTAAAAAGTCTATACCCAACAAAGTGCGATTTCCTTTTGCTTTGGGCAAAACAATTAATTCAGTTTGAAAAGATTTTCCTTTAACTTGGATAGTTACTTCAGTGTATAGAACTTCACCATCAAGTTTACCTCCATTAGCTAGAGTCATTTTTATCACCATGGACTTAAAATAAGCTCCTTGGCCTTTTAATAACTTATACAAAGTTTCTCCAGCAATAGAATTAGTTGCACCTGTATCGGTACACGCTGTACCGTAAAATTCATTTATATGGACATCCAAGATGGGAAGGTGGGCAGAGTCTGCTACACAGGTATACAGATCTACGCTATTAAACTCTTTAGATTTTGTTTTAAGAGAGGGATTACACTTAGGACATTTCGAACGAATAACCCCGGGATTCCCACATCCATAACAAGTTACAGTTGCATGTTTGTCATTGTTTACATATCGCGAGTTTATATATTTTGGGGAAGGGGTAGTATTTTTATAATTTCCAAAATGTTCGTTAGCTTCAGTTTTGGCTATTTGATTTTTAGAGAATTCCTGACCATTTGAAGTTTTCGGGAAAACATATTTCTGTGTTTCACGCGTTTTTGAATTACTTGCTGATTTTTGAGAATGTGGTTTGATATTTTCGTATATGTCAAGCTTTTCTGCCAACACGACAGGATCATTTAGTTTGTCCCAACCATCTAAATAATGATTTTTATATTCTGGTGGGCACTTTCTTTTAATCTGATCAGCAATTATAAGTTCTTTTAACTTTTCAAATGAATCAATTTCTAATTCCGATAACCAACCCTCAAAATAATTTCGAATTTCAAAGTAAAAATCTTTCCATGTAGAATTTTCTCTTTTCTGATTACGGGTGAACAATACCCTAAACCTCTCTGCTGTTAACCTAAATCTATTTAACAGTATGTCGCGAATATGTTCATAATTTTTAAACATTGTTTCAGGCTCTCTTGCTATAAGTTTAGCAATATCGTTTGGAAGAACGCCAAGTAATTGTGAAACCCAGAAGTCTTTAGGGACACTTAGCAATTTCATCTGACGTTCAAACATTGTCAAAAACAACGACATATCATCTTTTTCGGGAATAAATATTGGTAGGATATTTTTAATATCTATGCGCATTTGATTGAAATCCAGTTGATTCTGTGGAACAGTTGTCGCGTTATAGGTTTGACCTTGTAATTTAAGTTTTTCTAGTTCATAGGCTCTCTCATCCGCGACACGCTTCTCCTCCAACTTTCGTTCTTCCGCGACACGCGTCTCATCTAACCTTCGTTCTTCTGCGCTTTCCTGTTTCTTTCTATCATCCACTATAGTAAGGAATGCCTCTTTCACAAATTGCTCATCATCTTTAAATAGAGCGCACTTTATAATTTTATCACGTAAGACTGCAATTGTATCACCTGTATCCGGAGCAATGTCTAATTCGATAGCTAAATTATATAAATCAATTTTTTTTCCCTTTGCCAGAAACGTCATTTTTCTCAAAGCAGTTATTTCAATTTTCTATACCCAGAATACTTAAATTGCAAAATTATATGTAATTCTTGACCTAAAATCACTAACAAAACAACTACCTTCCCTTTACAGGTAACTATAAGTAGGTAAATATAAACAGATAAATATATCAAACTTTTATAACCACTTGATAAAACATATAGGAAATAATTTAATAACATACTAAAATTTACTAGCAATTAACCATGAGCTCATTTAAATCTCTATACGAAATATTAATATTCAGCCATTTACCAATTTAACTTACCGTATATAAAACTTTCAATTCAAACACAAGTATTATAGATAATCTGAATTTATCACCAATAAAGATAAAAGCAACACAATTTATAAATAAAATACTTACTCTACATCTTAAAAAAATTATATGAGAAATAATTATAGAAAGTTATTGAAATGACGTATTTTATAGAGCTAAATAAATAAAGATAAAATGTATTTTACTTAAAGAACATTTCATTAAAAAAAATGTATATATTATCAAAGGAATAATATAAATATTTTATGTCATTAATCTTTCGTAACTTACCAAAACCAATGAACAAAACAAAAAATATATATACACCGTTTAAAGAAAGAAATAAAAATAAAACAAAACCGCTAAGCTCTGGATCCAGCAAAAAAAAATTCTTCCAAACTTATATAAACAGAATAAATAAATTAGAAATAGATGATCATCCCATAAAATAAAGAGAAAGTTAAAAAAAAAAAATGAAACGCGTAACTTTCATTCACTAAAAACAGCAGCGAATACATGTAAGATTTTTTGTTTTTCTTTTCGAGGTCAAACTACATCACACTTGAAAACACTAAACTTTTAATGCTGAAAACAAATAAGGCAGGTTGCGGTGATTTTTCACAGTATAGTTTCAAAATCAGAATGATTTTTTTTCCCTGATGAATGAAAAAGAAGTCACGTGAATTTCCACAAAATTAGCTATCGGGCGGATGCTTCACAAAATTTCACAGCATAAATAATAAATAGGATGGTTCTAAATAATTTCACAACATATATGGAATATTTGTTGAATATACACGTTGGATTACGTAGACGATTCACAAATTATCGTGATGATAAATCGTTTTAAAACTTCTTTCAAAACGAAACTAGGATGGGCGGGTAAAATGTAGAATGCATACGATTCCTTCACTTTAAAAGACTCGAAACCAGGATGGTTCACGATTGAGGACGATTTTTAGAAACTTTGAAACCGGGGTGGTTTCCTTTTAATCTCACTTTTAATTTCACAAACAACACACAATGACTCTTTTAATTTCACACATAACAGATCAGCATTGCACTGAAAGACTTCACAAACACTTGAATCAGGATGATTCCTTGAAACACAGAACCAGGCCAGGCCGGCTCTTTCGATTTCACAAACAAAACGGATCCAGGACGGTATAAAATATTCCACAGACCTTCAGAATCGGGACGATTCTTTCATTCGAAACCAGACGATTTTCTCTTCTTTTACGTTGGGCGCCATTTGTAATGTTTGTGCTGGTCTGGTGTGGGTTTTGTCAAAGACTCACACTTTTTAAGACATCACAGTTTTAATAATATACAGCACAAAACAAAACACAAAACACAATAGAAAATCAACATTTGGTCTCGGGACGAGATCCATTCTCGAAACTAACTGTTACAACTCAACTACATCTACAGAGTTACAGAACCGCGAAAAGTTATTCGTTCTCTTCAGTTCAGTTCGGACTTGGCAAAATATCTGCGAAAAGTGGCAATAGCGCCATCTATACGTTGTTTCATTTAGGGAAAGGCAGTTATTTTGTTATAACTTCATTTTTTGAAATTTTATTTCATTTATTGTGGACCTTTTAATGACAATTTTTGAATCTTCAAAAATTTTAAAACAGTAGCATTATTTAAAAAATATATATAAAAAAAGAATTGATATATAAATAGTTCAATTAACCAATATGAAATTAAAATTGATTATTTAACACATCTTTACCCATTTGTCATTTTGATACCTGAAATCTGTCTATCAAAAATGGTTATTGCTTGCTGTAACAATTCCTTGAATAATGCAAAATGTTTCATAGTTTTTAAAAGTATCTTATTTTCTTTTGATTAAAAAAATTGGGTACTATCGTGTAATAGCGGCCCTTGAGGATGAATCGTCAAGCGACAAAGATTTATCGCCAAATTATAAAGCATGTATGACATAATTATTACGTTAAATCATTACTTTTGTGATGTATATGGCCGAGTTATTAGTCATATATAACACATATATGATGTATACATATAACATGTGCATAAGTCATATAGGATGTATATATATGACATATAAGACATAAATAATATGTATGTAATGACGTATATGGGTGTTTGGAATAATATGTGTATATATGATGCATATATAAGCTTTTCGATGATCTTGGCAAAATCAGAGCTGAAACCTTGACATAATTGTAATTGTGGAGGCCGCTATAACACGAAAGCACCAAAAAGGGGGCTTTACAGTTTCTTTTCTTTTTGTGTGTGTGTAATGTGCTAAAATGCTATTTTATCAGTGCTCGCAGTGAACACATTTTTTCTGGAGCAGGCCAAATTTACAACCAATAAAAGAAATGCCCTATCTCCAGAAAATGTAGAATGATTAGTATTTTTGTACCATAATTTGCCATACAGCAAATTTAATAATTATTTTTTTAAAAATTGCATTTATTGTATTTTCTGTTTCTACGTACTGCTTCTTTATCCAAAATCAGTCTTTTCCTACAGTTTTAGAAATGTCTTTTTTTTAAATATAAATATAAAATTAAACTTCAATTTACATTAATTTTGCATGGGGTTTTTTTCTTACCTTTTTCTATGTTTTATAGATAAATTTTTATGTACCGAGTAAATAGTTTTTATGAATTATGGCATATATTATACATTTATATTCAAATAACTTTTTATAGATCACTTATAAATTAATTTGTCTTTAAATATGCTTAAAACATGAAATTCTTGCAACTACTCGGTATTGGCCGAGTACTCAGCCAATTTGCCATATTAGGCCCTATTTTCTACCACTATTTCTAAATCAATCTACTCCAAAAATTTGTAAGAATCTGCGATGAAGGTCATTGTTTTGAAATAGTGGTGGAACCAATGTTCATGAAATGTATTAAAAAGCTGCTTCTGATTTATATTAGGTAAATTACTTCTGTATGTATGTAATAACAGATAAGACTTCTGTATAAGTAAATAAATCGTATAAATATTGAAAAAATTGGTTGTGTGTGCCTTTATAACAAAGTATAAAAAATTCTTTATTTCAGATATGTAATTTCCTACTCCTAATAAATCAGACTGCTTTTGTTAATAAATATTTTTGTATTTCTAGTAATCTGCTCAATAGCGCGAAACTTTCTGACACATTTTTAAATGCAAAGACATAAAATTGGCAGGCCTGACCATGGAAGCAATCTGGAATCAAAATGAGTTTTCCATTTTTTGATAAATAAATTACTTATCGAGTTACAAGCTATTCGTTTCATGTGATGGCATGTTTTATACTTTCTCTGGCTGTCACGTACAGAAATCCAGTTCAAAATGGTAACTTTGACAGTATTTTCTGAAAGATCTTTTGCGTTTACCAAAAAAATGGAAAACGTGTTTCAGTTACATAAGTTTCTGAATAACAATAACTGCCAATTTACGATCAAAAATGAATTAAAAAATATGTCGTAAAGTAGACAGTTTGAATTTGAGAATAAACAACCTTAATATAAAAAAAAAAGAAAAAAAAAGAGAGAGAGATAATAATAACAAATGTTGAAATAAGATTTAACTGTTGAAAATTTTTTTAAATATTGCATTTTGCATATGAAAGGTAATATAAATGTTAAAATACCAATGAAGGTGATGCAGTCTTTTTTTCTTGGGGGCCCATTTTGTGAAAAGTAAAGGTTATTTTTGTGAAATTTATTATATTTTTCTGAAAAATAAAATTTTGTAACAAAAGTTGAAATCCAGTTAATCAAATTCGAAACAAACATTTATAAACAAAAACTTTTAAAATCCTTTTGCTGAAGTTTTCCTCTCTGGTAAACTTGTTTGTTTACAAATTACGCATTTTAAAAATCACAAAATAATAAATAGTAAGTTTTTATGGAAAAGAATTTTGTGAAGGGCACCATTTTATCAAATTCATTTTTGTGAAGGGAAATTTTATCAAACTGACATTTGTGAAGGGGGCCATTTTATTAAATTGATTTTTGTGAAGGGGCCCTAAATAGGCCCCAAATTTTTCCTGTATCGACCCCTGAAACGGATAACATTTTGAAAGTTTCTGCTGATTATCTCTGTATAAACAGCTCTGACATTTGATATAAGTTTAATTTCTTGCAGGTTTTGTTAAAGTCATTCTTTCTATTTTGTTTACAGTTGAAAATTTGCCTTTTCATTAGTGTAATGTATACATAAATTAGAAATAAATTGTATTAATGACTCTTTTGACTTTTAGAACTTTCAATCCCTTTTTTAATAAAATGCAAGAAATAAATAAGCATTAATTGTTTACATATAAATATTAAGGTGCGAGGGGAATATTGAAATGGTGATCAAAAGCTTTCTACAAGTTTAAGATTCAAGCATTTTATTTCTTACAGATATATTAATGCCCTTTATTCTTTGGTTTTTCATAAAAATTTTAAATTAACATGATAATTTAAATTTTTGTCCCAATGTTAGACAAAAAAAAAAAAAAAAAAATCTACTTATTTTGTTTGACTTACAAAAATAAGTAATAGAAATGAAAAAAAATTCTTTATTATCTGTTTTTAAATTGCAAATTTAAGAAATGAAATTTAAAAAGAAAGCCAGTTCATGTTATTCATTTTTACAAAGAATAGTTTTGAAAAACTTGTTTTTTAGAGGGAAGGGGTATTCAATAATGACAATGACAATAATGCTTTAAAAAAAAAACTCCGCCAAAAATTAGCTGAGTACTCAGTACAGCTCTAGTTTGTTGGCATACATTGATTTATGAATGTTGCTAATGAATTTAAAGTATCCTGAATTTGTTAAACTATATCATATGTTTTAAGCACAGATTTAATAATTTGATAAATTCTAATTAGGAAAAATGAAGAATTAATAAGAAATTTAAATATTAACAGTGTATAAAACAATTTCTGTACAAAAGCAAAATTTACAAATAATAATCTTTATAAAGACTCCTTCACACTTTTATTAACTACTACTCAAATGTGTTTGAATCTTCTTAAAATGCGTGTATATTAAATACGATTTTGTGAATTATATGAAAGTTTCTGTTCGCAACATAGAAATTAATCGTAAATACAAATTTTCATTTGCTTTATAAAAATTCTTGAGTGAAAAATCATTTATATGTATACATATATATATATATGATCATAGCTGCACAAAAAACCTTTTTATTCATTAGTAACTATTTCGGTGATAACTTCTAATGTAAATTAAGATAATATTCTTAAATATATTATCTTATGTTCCTTAAAAGTTGTACAACCGGTGTTATTATATCATGTTTCATATGTCTATCACAACAAAAATAAACATTTCAAACTTCCGTTATACGAGGTTACCAGAAGAACGCCAATAAAAACACCAAATCGCCAGCTCCATTACCGGAGATGACGTCAAAAACATGGAAAAAACATGGACTCACGTGACTCGTTGCCATCTAATGGAATGCCCTATAGGATGTAATGTTCCTTTTTCATCAACTTGTTTCACTACACATCCCACTCCATGACTTGATGCGTCTACAAACAAATGACAAGGTGTTTTGGGATCAAACAACTTTAAGATTGGTTTTTCAATTAAAGCATTTTTTAATTTTTCAAAAGAATTTTGACAATTTTGGTCCCACACATAAGGGACATTTTTCTTCAACAAATTGTTGAGAGGGTATCGAATGTTAGCATACTTTGGAATAAATTTGTGATAAACATTTATAGATCCCAAAAAACGTTGTAATTCTTTTACATTCGTTGGTGGTGTTAATTTCTTAATCGTCTCTATATTAGGGTTGTCAGGTGTGATACAACCGTTCGAAACTTCATATCCTAGAAAGTTAATTTTGGATTTCACAAAATTACACTTTGACAATTTGAGTTTAAGGTTTTCTTGAACACAGATATTAAATAATGTCTCTAAATGACATAAATGTTCCTCTTCATTTTGGGAGAATACAATAACATCATCAAAGTAACTACAGGCAAAGTCAATTTTGTATTTATTAAGAATTCTACGGAGGGTACGGTTAAACCAAGCAGGTGAGTTTTTCCATCCAAACGGTAAACGATTCCACTCATATAATCCAAAGGTGGTGGCAAATGCCAGCTTCTCAGTGTCTCGAGGGTGGATAGGAATGTGCCAATATCCACTAGCTAAATCAAGAGTGGAAAAAATTTTAGCATGCGCCAATTTATCTAACAGGGTGTCGATTCGAGGTAAGGGTTCTGCATCTGTTTTTGTAATGGCATTTAATTTTCGGAAGTCAATACATAACCGGGTTTTCTTCCCTTCTTCACGTTTATACACCAAAGTTACGGGTGATGAATAAGGGGAATAGCTTTCTTTAATGATACCGGCTCGCAATAAATTTTGAATTTGTTCTTTAATTTCCTCTTCTTCCTTAGGGGAAGTGCGATATGCTCTTAAAGAAACGGGGAGATCTGATGTTAACTGTATTCTCTGGGGTTCCATGTTTACACAGCCTATATCATATTTATCTTTGGCGAAAATACAGACATATTTGGCTAGAAGAGCAGGTAATTGTTCTCTGACAGACTGAACATTTTGCACATGGTCAGTGGTCTCGAACAACTCCGGCTCAAAATTTTCTTCGAATATCTCTGCATTTTCAATTGCTGGCTGGTTAGTATATACTTCTGATAAATGTAAAGTATGGTGAGATGCATTTGTTGGAATATGGTCCATGAGAGGTACTTTCTTATTATCTTGAGTTATTTGCATTTTAACACAGTCAATATTTAATCTAAACAGTTTGCAATGGGGTAGCCCAATCAAAGCATAAGGTAACTGATTGTTAATTATAAAAAGTTCAATTCTCTTAGAGATACGTCCTAATTGCAAACTAACAAGGCATTTTTCTTTCAAAGCAAGAACACCTTGTGTTTGGGTGACTGGTATACTCTGCTGAACTTTACATATTTTTAGGTTAAGTTTATGGGCTAAATGACAAGGAATAACACTAATCGAACTCCCAGTATCGATCAAACAAGGTAGTGAGTCTTCATTTTTTACATAAGTAACTTTATGGCAATCTCTATTTGATTTTTTATAGCTAGCTTTTTCTTTTTGTATATGTCCGGACATAAGAAATCGTCATTGATTACTAGATGTATTTTGGGATGACTCATTAGCGCTATGATCTTGGTTGGGGTTCGGCAAAGTCATATTGTGACTAGGGGTTGGTACTGCTAACACTTGTTGTCGAAAAGGGCAGTTTCCCACCCAATGATACGCATTTGGTATTCCGATATTAAGACAAACTTTGCATGGATAGGGCGGCAAAGTGGTCTGGTGGTGTACATTAGGTCGTGGTGGAACATTTGAAGTCGGTCTAAACGTATTTTGGGGATTTCTGGCTTGATTTGATGGAAAAGGTCGAATGGGGTGTGTTTGATAGGGAACTCTGTAGTTCCACTGCCTGTTAAAATTCTGTCCATTCTCATATGGAGGTCGGTTTGGTCGCCATTGGCGATACTGATTGGGGTTTTGGGGGCTTGCTTCAAATTTGCTCTCATTTCCCTTTCTGTCCAGTTGCAGTTTGCTAATTCTGAAAACTAATTCACGCCATGCATGTGTAGTTGAGGGGTTGCCTGCAATAACTAATTTCTGCATTTCTAATGGCAAGCCCTCCGTTAACCCTTCCAGGATAAGTTTCTGCTCTAAACCTAAGGTTCGGCCTACTTTAGTCTTTTTTTGATAATATTCGTTCAAGTCCTCTCCAACTTTATATCTAATACGTGAAAAATCAGTGAGAGAAAGGGTATCTGGAATTTCGTAGTGTTCATTAAACAAAGTGACAAATTCGGACCAATGAAGTACATTTAGACAATTATTAATGTACAACGTAAGTGCACTGTCCTTTAAATACTTCTGTATGTGCCTAATTTTCCAGCACTCATCTTTTCCCTGTCCTATACAGACACTCTCGAAATAGGCTAGCCATGGTATCCAAGACATTCCATCTTGCGGAGAAAACGCAACGATATCGGGGTCTACTGACATTTTTGGGTTGGCGGATACTGAAGTGTGACCAGACCCAGCTTGAGCTGACAGGGTCTGTCCACCTAACATTGTTACACCAGATGTCTCTGGTGCACCTCCAGATTCCTGACTAGACTCCTGATTATTTTTCTCTTCAGGATTATTAACGGGATTATCATCTTTGCTCGAAATTTGATTTTTTTCTTTTTCGGGGTCACCTGATTTGTCTGTTAAATCCTCTACTTCTTTGGGAGGTGTTGGGTTACTCATGATAGATATAAATACTAAATATCACTGAATTACACAGAAATATAATACACAATTAAAGCACATAAGAATAAAAATGAAAAAATCTTTCAAACTATTTAAAATTTGTAACACTATATCTAAATATCTGTTAAAATCATCTTTTTAAAATTAAAATCCACCTTAATATTTTTTTTTTTTTTTTTTTTTTTTTTTTAATAACTTGAATTCAATAAAAAAAAATTTAAATAACCTCACTAACTATAAAGTACGTTGCATATAAATCATCTTTAAAAAGTTTAACACTTAATAATAAAAATATTATAATAATAATAAAATTTTCACTTCTGCTAAAATATTTTCAAACTGTCTAGAAAAATGATTTTAATATGAGGTTTAGTTAATGTTCTTTTTCATTAAAATCGTAATTATCAGTTCAACACAACTAAAGAATTTTCATAAAAATCACCATTCTTACTCTTTCATCTCTTTAAAATTACGTTAAACACAATACATAAACAATTATATATTTGAACTTAAATAGCTGACTTAAAAATAATTAAAATTTTCACACAAGTAATAGCATAATAAAATAATCCTCTTTAATTTATTTTTGGCATGCATAAAAAATTAAATAAAAAGTTTGAGAACCACTGCCTCTCACTAAAAAGATCTTTAAAAAAAAAAATTTTTTTTTTTTTTTTTTTTTCTGTACGTTAATATCAAAAGTACATACCTTTATACGGCTTTGCTTTAAATAAATCCATGAAAAATTTACCTCTTACTTTTTTTTTTTTTTTTTTTTTTTTTCACCGCGACGCGAAACAATAATAAATTAATTTCACTGAAATATTTATCTCTATATCTTGCACTGCCCACAAAAATACTTTTTCCCGTAGTCACGTGGTTTTTGTTTTTGCTGAGCACAGTTCTGATTTATTTTCTAAATAGTCCAGAAACCAGAAACCGAAACATCTGAGTCACGAGTTCATTTCTTTACCGGCGCGCTCTTGAAAATTGAAAACAGCTGTGTAGTTGACCTACTTTTCATCCGATAAAACACTTCGATTCTTGCCGGCAGAATGAAATACTGCACAAGATTGAAAATGAAGAGAATAAGAAGAGTTAATGATTCACTTTCCTTTTGACGAAGGGAGATTAAGTACTTTTGAGTTCTTGGGATAAATTCCGTAAGTCTTTCACCGTATGCTGTAAGAATTTTTCACGGAGGTATTCGCTGTGATTGACGGGCGTAGATTACGTAACTGTTTAGTTTTTGGGATTTTCCCGTTGAGATGAACTGTCCTGCTCGACTTCTGAAACGAAGCGTGTTGCTCCGTCGGTGGGTCCTTGATCGCCGGGCCGGTGGCTGCGCGGACTGATGGCGGCTCCGTATTTACGTCAAAGCGCTCATTCTGATTCTCTTGCATGCTCTTGTAGTCCTGGGCCGTGAGCGGGATTCGGTTAAATTCCGAGTGAATGTATGTCTGTTTAAAGGAAGACACCGTCTATTACGGAACCTGGTTTATTTCTTTTTCTTACATGCATCCTTTTAAACCAGGCCCATATTGGCGTGAGAGCTGCTTTTTAAGTCTGTCTGGACATCGAAGGTTCGTCCATCGCGAGGCAATTCCGAGAGAGCCGATTGGCGTGGATTTGTTTAGATGAGGGAAATCGTAAAAAGTTCGCTCCTGATAGCAGTGCAATGGTATAAATATGAGGTTTTTGCATTATTTCTGCTAGAGGTCGTCTAAGTCAAAAGAGGCGTATTTTTAATTTTAATTGGCCGCGAGCTGAGTGATTGATTGTGCGGAATAAAGGCGTTGGCTCTATCGGCCGATCGGATGCCGCAAGACCTTAAAATTGCGTTAGCGTCAGCACAAATATTCTTATGAAGAGTCAGAAAACGATCTTTGAAAGTTATAAGATGCGATGCAGGAAAACTAATTTAACAGGGGCGACGGCATTTTCAATCAATTGAAACGCAATTATTAAAGCATTTAAAAGTTTTGATTTAAATTTCTATTTTTTAAAACGGTAATTTAAAATTTTAAAAGGGGCAAAAAGGGATTTTGCATTTTAAAAAGGGGTTTAGCTTTTATCCTTTCATATATATATATATATATATATATATATATATATAAACGTATATAAAAGGTGTGTTTTTGACGACAACACAACATTTAAAATTTTTTAGAATTTAATTACAAATTAATACATTAATTTTAAGGCTTTTTCCGTTAGCCCGGCAGAGTTGATAAATCGCCAATTATTCTCTATAACTCGTACATACAATTATTTGTATACGAGTTGAAACAACATGGATTTAATTATGAGCCAATACATGCTCGCCAAAATAGGACAAATGGCTGTGAAACTGGAACAATCAAACCGTTTAAAGGCTAAAAAGTATAAAATAAATTATAAATAAAAAATACAGAGTGCAATAAAAAAAAATAATAAAAATACGCTTTTATCAATTAATAGTTTAATATTAATTAATTTAGGATTATACGCTGAGAAATCAATTTAGAAATCCTAAAAATATAGTTTAAATAAATGTTTCATTTTTTTTCTTTTTAGTTGCCAAATTTTAAAAAAAGAAACAGAGCAAAAATTATTTATTTCTCAATAAATTCACTTGCTTACGCTTTCTAGGAAGCGTAAACAAAAACAGTGAATTTTACATAATCGAGTTCGGTACCCACGCAGAATTAAGAATGTATTGTAACGGAATTTTTTGGGAAAAAACATAAATTGCAGTAAAAAAAAAAAAAAAAAAAAAAAAAAAAAGAGGCGTATTTTTAAGTTGAAATTTGAATGTCCATAAAAGAGTGTAAACTAGTTTTACTTTTATTTAATTATTTTTATTTTATTTGTAGGAATAATTAAAGCTTTCTGGCTCACATCAACAATTTCACTGGGAGAGAGGGAATTGTTTACGCTTACAGACCAAAATCAACAAGCAGGAAATTGAAGGGAAAAAACAACAACTGACAGTGCCTTAGCCTTACCTTTAATTTTGTCAGCTGTTATCACTGTGTATAAACATTCTCCAGAAACAATTCAAGAAGACAATATCTTACAAACATATGTTTTCTGTTTTATATACTGTTACGTGACAAACTGAATTACGCAACAACGTTAGCTTGGCTTCTTATCATTTTCGCTTATATGAAGGATTAGTGCACATACATTAGGCGACATCAGATATGAAATGGATTATAATTATACATACTAGTTGTGGTTGTGACACGTGATCACAGATTAACAAAATTCTCGAATTTTCAGAAGTGGAAGAGATTATTAATTATAAATACTTAAATTTAAAAAAAGTACCATCAGCCTTGGCCAAAAATACTGAGCACCAGCACCGCAGCTACTCTATTTGGCGCCTCGTGCGAATTTTTTTAAAATCTTTTTTTAACCGATAATCCGTGCATCAGTAGTTATAACTGAAAGTGGCTATTGAAGCACCTATTTGGCGCACCACTCGTAACACCTTTTCTGCGGCCATGTTGAGCACGCCCATATTTTAAATGTATCTTTAAAAGTAAAGTCGAAAACAGCTGCATACGATTATGAATTTCCTTTTCAAGTTATTACAGTTTGTAAACAAGAACGAAAAATCATGCGTCAAGCATAGATTATGTAACACTTTCCAACGCTTCCAAAATAATTTTACAAATCATACCGTTTAATAAGCTAAAAGGTAACATCTAAGTAATCCGAATACTTTTCATCAGCCCTGTATAGGATCTATAGATTTGTATATATACTACATAGGATGCTAAATTTTAGTTCAGTTAGGAAACGCGTAGCACAGTTTAAAATTCTCCGTCTGGAGTTAAATAATACGGAAATGTGTTCGCGAACTTTTGTGCTTCCCTGCATAGGATCTACGGAATTTATACACACCACGTAATAGACAAAATGCGAGTTAAAATTAAAATCGCGTTCAGTAACTTAAAACGCACTTCCAGGAATTATTGTTAACAGACAGTAGAGAATTCTTTTGTGTGTCCCTGTAAATGAACGATGACTGCTATACACACAATATTCTGTAGTAAGCCTCTTGTAATGCACCTTATATAAATTTCAATGCGTTTAAAATAGGGAAACATTATTTAAATAAACCGCAGACGATTTTTCTCCATAGACGTAATGTAACGGAATTCTTTTGACTGTCCCTGTAAAGTAACTATAAGTGCTATGCACACACTATTCCATATTAAGCTTCTTCTAATGCACCTTAATGATATATATATAAATTTCAATGCGTTTAAAATAGTGAAACATTATTTAAATAAACCTCAAGTGATTTTTCCCCATAGACCGCAATGTAACGGAATTCTTTTGAGTGTCCCTGTAAAAAAAGTATAAGTGCTACACACTTCCGTTGAAATAGGGAACATGCTATAGATAACGACTATAACATATAAAAATTGCAGAGCAATCCGAGCATATTTGCGGGAGTTAGAGCACGGACAGACGGCCAGACGGCAGACGGCCATACGGCCAGACAAACCGAAGTCAAACACTTTTCAACTAGGTTGGAAAGTGTTAAAAACAAAGGTTTCGCGTATGAAGGAAGGATTGCGATTGCCGTTTTTCCGATTGTTCAGTACTAAGGCGAAGACAATGTGCACCACACTACTAGGTTTATTTGTATAGTATAATTAAGATTAAGGTAATGTTAGGTATATTTGATTTCATATATTAACGAAGGGACCTAGTTATAGTGATTGCCGTTTTTACGATCGTTTACTATGATGCGAAAAACAATGCGTCTCACCCTCGCCATTAGGTTCGTTTGTATTATTCAAGGTAATTTTAGGTATATTTAAGTTAACCATTATAATGATTGCCGTTTTTACGAACAACCCAAGACGATGGCGGAGGAACCAGAGTCCCCCTATTAGGTTCGTTTGATTAAATTTACGGTGATTTTAGATATATTTAAAGTAATCTTGGGCAACGCCGAGCGGGTCTGCTAGTTTCCAGCAAAACAAAGTTGTTGGCAATGCAAAAGGAGAAAAACTTCGTTTTTCAAAGCAAAGAATTTAATTAAAATGGTTAATTAAAAGTAGAGTTGTTCGTTAACTGTTACTTTTTGCAAATTATAATAAGTTTATAGAAAGAAATTCACATCTGTATGCAGATAAACATTTAGTATCCCACTATTACTTTTAAAGATAATTAAAAATATGAGAGTGCCTAATACTTTTGATACATATATAGATAGATAGATAATAAAACCTGTCTATAACGGAATCCTGTCTTCAACAGACAATATTTAGGGTCCCAGCAAAATGAATACCGTAACAAATATATCTGCTAAGTGACCTGTCTGAAAAGAAAAAAAAAAAAAATCTTGTCCCTAGCGGTTCCATTTTAGCAGGGTTAGTTTAAAGATTTGAAACAATTGTAAAAATGTTTCCAATGTTATTCTTTATCATACGAAAATTTCTTTTCGTCAACATAATTATTTTTAAAAGAATTACGAAATTTAAATGTTCATACGGTTTTCTGGTCTTATAAGTTGTATTTGGTAAAATTTTCTCCATGTTCTAATAAGTAAAACAGTAAAAATTCCATATTAATACGACCAAATTTACAAATGAGAAAACGCGTTTTTGGTGCCGGAAAATATAGAAAATTAATAAATTTCAAGACATCATAATTCGGTAAGTTTTTGTCGTACAAAAATAGAATTATTACTGTTTTACTTATTAACGCATGGAGAAAGTTTTACTAAATTATAACTTATAGGATCCAGAGACTTATCAGGGGTCAATGCAGGGTTTTTTCCTTGGGGCTCATTTTGTGAAAAGTAAAAGTTTCTTTGCGAAATTTATTATATTTTTGTAAAAAAAATAACATTTTGTAACGAAAGATGAAATTCAATTACTCAAATTCGAACTAAGCATTTATTAAAAATAACTTCTTTAAGTCCTTTTGCTAAAGTTTTCCTTTCTGGTGAATTTGTTTTGTTTGAAAATTACACATTTAAAAACCTTACAAAATAAACTTAATGAACAGCATGTTTTTGTGGAATGGGATTTTGCGAAAGAGCCTATTTTATTAAGAGGAATTTCGTAAAGAGGCCTGTTTTATTAAAAAGAATTTTGAGAAGAGTCCTGTTTTATTAAATGGATTTTTATGAAGGGACCCTAAATAGGCCCAAATTTTGCCTTGATCGACCTCTGCCTATAAAAATTTAAATTTCAACTTAAAAAAAATTGTTATTTTGGCGAAATGGACTTTCGTAATGATGAAGAGCAACATTTGAAACATTTTTTGCTATACCTCTAAAACTAATTGTTTACAAATTAGTTATTGGTCAGTGATAAGAAGGGACATCCTGTATACAAATAAGGCAAAAGATGTAACGATTTTTTTAATGTGCTCTTTTAAAATGTGGATCAGTCAGTCTTTTCCCCTGTTCAATGACAAACTTTATAGGCATGGAATGCTTCTGTATATTTTTAATTTTTCATCAGAAAATTAACTATTTTTATTTTATTTATTTATTATTATTGCTAAATGATGTCTCACTACTTTTCGCTTAGTAAAATATTTCTTAAATATACACTTACATATATATATATATATATATATATATATATATATATATATATATATATTTTTTTTTTTTTTTTTTTTCTAAAGCGTTAAAATCTAAAAGAAGTTGATGAGCTGTGAATAAAACTATATATTACTGTACAGCTATTTGGTTTTTTGAAAATTTTAAAACCGGTGAAAAAATTGCTTGTTTTCAAGTACTCATATGATTTAACAATATATTGTTTTTAAGCACATCTGGTCTTCAGATATTTAAGAAATACTATATTTTTAAATTAAAATTTTCGGCCGATTCGTTCTCGAGAAAATCAATTACTCACGAGATTGGCGGCTGGTCATGAATCTATCATTCAGGGCGTAATATTGCTTGATGACAATTTAAAAACGACAATGGGACTTCACGGTCAATTCTAATCATCGAACAAGGAACCTATAGTATTCTTCTTTCATGATTCTAATCGTTTTTTACCTTTATATGACAGTTTTCTAAGGAAAACATTTTTTTTTCTCCCTCTGAATCAGAGAATATGTAATTTTTGCTGGCTAATAACATCCTTAAATCGGACATTGTAGGACGACGATGAGCGAAAAATTTAAGTATGATGTTATAATGACCTACAATATTTTTTTCTATTGAAAGTGGCGTGTGTAGAATTTTAAATTCTTATACAATATTGCAAAAAAAAAAAAAAAAAAAAAAAAAAAAAAAAAAGAAAGAAAGAAAAGAAAAAGAAAAAGAACGATACATAACAGCTTACAGTCAGAAACCTTTGCTTCTGTTTTAATGTGCTGTAAATCGGGCATTGTAGAACGCCACGAATTTGAATTATGCTATTACTGTAAACTACTACATGTTTCCTGTTGAAGATTGCGTGTTAAGTTTTTAAAGCTCTTTTACTGAACCATACAAAATAAATCGGAAAAAAAAACAGCCGTCTACGGGCAGTAAATGTTTTTTAAACAGTAGGAAAGTAGGGTAAAATGTATAGTCTGATGAAAGCTAGCGGTGTAATGACTAATGGTTGAAGTACTTAGCTCTAGGCAAAACAAAGAAGCTGCCATTACGGTACCTCCAAACCAGCATTTGTATAGTTTCTGTGTTGGAAAGTTTATTTTATCATTTTTCGTTTTAATGTTTGCTAGTTTTCAAAATTCTTAAATATTGACACATTTAAAGCTATTGAAACTTTTGATATTATTGCGTGTAGCATACTTCATGGAGATTTATTTCCCATAATGAAACTTTTGGTAGCATTTAACCACTTTGCAATCCTGATTTTCTTGAGGTAAAACCGGATAGCCTACGTGGGATAAAAAAGGATAGGGAAAAACAATAATCGAAGAGACCATAAACAATGTTTGTAGAAAAGGCAATCAAAACTATGTGGGCAAGAGCTTAATAAAGCTTTATAAAGCTTATAAAGAGGTGAATGTCTTTTCTGCTATTTCTCAAATTGCCAATGATGATATCATTTTATCTTTAAAATTGAAATATTATTTGTTTAGTTCCTTAGTTAAAGTTGTAAAATAAAATATATTGTTTCTTTTTAAAAGAAAGACTGAACTTTTTAATTTCATATAAAATTAACATATCCACACGTTTTATCCCACCAGTGAGGTAAAACCAGATAATTTGACTTTTTATAAATAATCATTTATTTATATAAATGTGATGAACTAATCACATTTAAAATGATATTCGGTACAAGGATAAGTGCAGAATATGTACCGCAAAACTACATCAACCCTTTTTGCCTCAAATTATGAATCAAGTAATTGCTTCACCTCAATAATTAATTATCTTCTTTAATGAAGATAATAAAAATGCATACAAAATTTTATATAATACGAACGTCAAATTCACCTTCTCAAACTTGTAAAAATACAATGTAAACACATAGATAAAATTTGTTTGTTACTAAAATAGGTGCAATAATTAAAAACACAGTTTTAAAACATTAAAACTATTATTATGATGTAAAATCAGATGTCAAAATACATAAGCTTTCGGCTAAACATTAGCCTTCATTAGATAATTATTTATTGTTACAACAACTAACAAAGAAAGTTTAAGAAAATTAAAGAGACTTGAAGATTTTTAACTTTGTGAGCTTTTTATTTTTTTTTTGGGGGGGGGAAGCAAAAATTTTATGGGGGTGTAGGAAGTTTATTAGATGATTAATTATTTATCGTTAATAAACATTTATTAATAGGACAGAAAAAAAATTTAAAAACTTTCCATTTTGTTTGTTAGAGAAAAAAGAGGGGAGGGCTAACGGGGAAGCGGTAACTTCGAATGGGGGAGGATTATTTTAGATGGTCAATTATTTATTTTTACAGTAAAGTAAAAAATAGAGCAGAAATTTTTTTTAAAAATCAAACATATACTTTTAAAGATTTTAAACTTTGTGAGCTGATTGGGGGCGAAGGCAAGGGGGGGGGGGTAGGGGATAGGTAAATAACGATTTAAAAAAAAAATCTGCTTTACTAAAAATTTACAAACAGAACAAAAACAATTAAAATTAAAAGAGTTTTAAATACTTTAATGTTGTATGTTTGGTAAGGGGTGGGGCAAATGGGAAACGTCAATTTCAGGTGGGGTGGGAGAAAATTATATGATCGATTATTTATTGTTACAATAAAGTAACAGATAGAGCAGAAAAAGTTAAAAAAAAAAAAAAAAAAAAGACTTTTGAAGATGTTTAATTTGATGAGCTGGGGGGAGGTAAAGGGGAAGAAGCAGATTTTTTTTTGGAGTGGTGGAGTTTATTACACGACTTATTACTTACCTTACTAAAGATTGACAAATAGGACAACAAATTTAAATTAAAGAGATTTAAAAACTTTAAATTTTGTGTGCTTGATAAGAAAGAGAGGGGGAAGAGGGTCAAAAGAAAAAAGCCGATTTCGGAGGGAGAAAATTTTTTTGTGATCGAATATTTATTGTTACAATAAAGTAACAAATAGAGCAGAAAAGTTTTATAAAAATAAAAAGATTTATAAAAAGAGTTAATATTTTAAACTTTGGGTAATGTTGCGGGAGGGGAGAAAAAGAGGTAAGCAAAATTTTGAAAGGAAGGAATTTAGATCAAATTTTAACAAAACTTATATGATTGATTATTTATTGTTACAATAAAATAACAAAGAGAGCATAAAAAGTTTTAACAAATTTAAGAGTTTTAAACTTTGGATACTGTGGGAGGAGCAAAGGTGGAAAGCAAAATTTCAGGAGAGGGGAATTTAAATTATTTTTTTTAAAATCAGAAATTTATTGAAACACAGCAAGATTTTACCCCTAAGAAATAATAGGAGAGTAAAATTAAGGACTTTTTACAGATTTTGCATAAAAATCAGGACAAAAAATTACTTTTGAAAACTTTAAGGATTTTTAAGTACTGTGCGAACCCTGGCTCATTTCATTGAATATTTACAAGAATAATTAGATTAATTAACAAAAAATGCTGTTATGAAAATCTCGTAATTCTTAATGTGTAAAATAAATGTATTTTCATCTGTGAATGGAAAGATTTTTGTAGATGCAAATATTTTTCATGTAACATATTTTAATAAGAGAAAAGCTACGCCTATGTAAATGGTTGAGACAATAATTACTTTAAAAGCTATTTAGCTGTAGCTGTTCTTTTTAAATGTGACTGAGCAAAGTATTTTGTATGAAATGTAAAATTTACTTTTATTAATAGACAGATTTTTAAAAAAAAAATATTAAAATTTTAATTAATATTTTATTTAAATATTAAATTATCTTTAACGGTACTTAATAGTACCATCAAAGCACAAAGGATTAAATCTATCTTCAAGGAGCAACTAATAATAAAGTATGTGGTTTTTACCCCTACATTCCCATAAATTTTATTTTAATGATATCTATAAATTATCAAAACATAAGGCTACTATATATTTTTTAAAGCTGAAATCAACAAATCTGCGCATGTGCGTTTTGAACTTCTTTCGTTTCAGAGGAAAGTTTGATGACCAAGTAATGAGCAATAAGTGTTCACATTCAAAACTTTGCCACAATAGCAAACAGTAAACTAATATATATATACATTTAATTATAATTATCACATTTGATAGTTTTGTATTGCATTGATAATAGTCTCAGTGATAACAAAGGTGATGTTGATGCAGCAGGTGTCATGTCTGTTGTCATTACAAGTGCACAGGCAAATGAAGGAAAAATGAATAAAAATTTTTGCACCAGGTGCATGTGCGTTTGTGCGTTGCAAAACAGTTTTGCAACTCTGTTTTGCAAAACAGAGTTGCTGCGGCATTGGCGATATTAGAAATATAACATAGCTAGTAAAATAGTAATAATAATTTGAAAAATAAGATATTGGAACTGAAAAATATAATTAACCAACACAATTTGCAGACATTTTTTTTATTTATATTTATTGGTTGTCACATCTTCTCAGAATCTCTTGAGCGACAAAACATACACCTTGGGTACTCTACCTAAACAAAATTATGTAGCTAAGAGAAATTCAAATTAATTTATTATTAAGTAATTTGTAAGTATCAAACAAAATTTTGTTATTTCCATTCACTGTCTTCTGTTAAAAGTTTTCATCTGCAGTAAAAAATTATTGTTATACATTTTTTTTTCTATGAAACAATATTTCAGATAACTAGATAATAGTTACAGTTCAATCCATTCTGTTTTCATTTTATATGGCTAAATATGGATTACTTAAAAGATTTGTGTTATTTTAATTGTATCTCATGAGATGTATGGAACAGATTACTCAAACTATGCAACCAATTCATGTGATTTTTTTTTTTAATTGAAAGAGGATACTCTCAAATAGGTCTCATTTAACTTTCACCAAAATTGGTTCAGTACTTTTTTAGAAATTCTATAAAAACCTAAAAAATGAAAAATAATTTTATAAACATATTTAAAATATTTCATTTTCATCGATGTTCATCAAGTTGCATAGCACTATCTGTTTGGCGAAAAAGTCGCTATTTACTTTGTAGTAATTTTTACAGTTTCCTTTTTTTTTTTGGTTAAAAAGTTTATCTAGATTATTTTGAATTATTGAACATTTATGCTTATCTAATCTCTCAGGTACTTTTTAACAAGCGGGAAAGTCCCAAATACTGTGCTGGAAAATTTAGCAAGGTTTTTTTATTGGCAATAAATGCTTTGATGTGGTTGTTGCGATTTTTTGTCATTTGGTAAATTTATAAATAAAATATAAATAATAATAATAATATAAATAATGCATAATATTTATATATAATATAAGGTATTTTTCTGTTATGACAGCATCATTGTCGCCAAATGAAACAAATTAATATTACTGGTGCGAATGAGATCATTTAAAAAATATAACATTTCAAAATTATACAGATTTTAACAAACTAGTTTATTAAATTTGGCTATGATGTGTTACATAGACACAATGTTTTTTTATTCTTATTGGTTATAAAAAGGAAAAAAGTCGACAGAATTTGGGGATTTTTTCTTTTAATGGTAACCTAGCTACTGTATTAAGTTATTGGTTTGGCGCAGGCTAGGAAATCACGCCAATCAAAAAGTCACCAAACATCGGTGTGTGAGTGTAACACATCTGTTCCTTAAATTTCAATACAAATATGTACTTAAGATAAGAACAAATAAATATTATACAAATGTCTGTTTCTCTTACCATTGTTGTTGTAGTAAACATTTAAATTTTTGAATAAAGACATCGCCACATGAACTTTATAAGTTAGGATTATAAACAGGATACGATAGAGAATTGTAAACAAACTGCACTGTCTCTTATTACACCATTTTGCGATGACCCATAATCTGTCAACAGATTGGTCAACATCCAGTCTATCCATTGTTGGGGTAAAATAAATCATATTTGTGAATTACTGTTAAATATTCGTAGTTGGCATCTCACAAAAAAAATTTTTTGTATGTAATTCCATAACCCTCAAACAATATGTGCAGCTTCTCCATCATTGGTAATTGCCAAATTGTTAAATTCATCTCTACATCAGTGAAAAATGTAAGTTATAATTTAATAAAAATATTTTTAATTAGAAAAATAGAAAAGTAAGATGATTTGCACAATTAGGATTAAATAATAATAACAAAAAAGGATTCCCACTCAATAAATAACGAGTTACAATGTTTGGCATGGTTTGCAAAAAGAATCCTTTGCATGGTCAGGAATGAAATTAATGGCACGTTAGCATATAATTTGAGCATATAATATAAATAAAATATAATATAATTAAAATAAAATGTAAGCAAAATTAAAACTTGGTAAGATGCTAAAACTGTCTGTTGATGCCATTTTGGATTTTTTTTTTTTCCAACCGCATCAAGCAGCACAGGATATGGAACTCTTCCCTTAAGAGGCTATTTCACTCAGGCGAAAACACCTGCTTGCTAATGTTAATCCTATGGGGGGGGGGGGGGGGGGGATAATTTACATCTCATTCGCATTTCGATATTTTTAAATGATTTTTTTTGCATTGGACAACTGAGGTCAATCTCTATGCATGCTCCTTTGTACTTTTTCCGATTTTTGTTGCAGTTTTTTTTATTGAGGATACTTTCACTCTTTTGAAACCGGTTCCGAAAGAGTGAAAGTATCTTAATAAAAATACCCGTAAAGTATTTCCTCCATAGGATTAACATTAGCGAGAAGGTGTTTTCATTTGAGTGAAGTAGCCTCTTAACATGAGTACACATTTACTTATTGTTGATTTATTAATACCGAGAGATTCAAGATTAAAGTATTTCTATTTAATGAAATATTTTATTTTAAACAAAGTTATTTTCAAATTCAAACTGTCTACTTTCTAACACATCTACAAGGTCACTTTCTTTCGTAAATGCATGAAATTTGCAAACTCTTCTTATTCAGATTTCGGATATCACGAAACTAAATACAATGTTCTGTATTTCCATATAAAGGCAAAAGATCTCAGTGAAAAATTGTGTCAAAAAATGGCATTTTAGTACATGATCGTTTAGGAAAGGTCGTCATAAAAAAGTAATCAATTATACTTAAATATGTTTGACATTACAGAAAATTGAAAAATACAAAAATATTATTATTTTCTTACATACTAAAATAGTAATATGTGCAAATTTCATGTATTTACATTAAAAATAAAATAAATAATAATAATAAAAAAATGATTGTGAACGTATCAGAAAGCTTTGCATTGCTACGCAAGGAAAAAAAAAATTAATCTAGCCTTAATTTATCACTTGCAAAGAACTATTCGACTCTTTCTTGTTTCTTCCCATCTTAATTTACCCTAATTATGATAGTTGGGATAAAACGTAAACAGAAAATGTCTAATAAATAATAATAAAAAAATAATTAACATCTATAATGCTTCAATTTCATCCTATTATCTGAATCTTATTCCACAGTTGCTTAGCAATAATAGTAATGATGAGTTTATTGCATATTTCAAAGATTAATATTTATTTTTTCTGAAGTTAAATTTATCACAAGGAAAAAATGCAAGAATAGGAATATTTGATAGCCAACATTAAAATTTTTTCACCACTGAAGAAAACTAAAATAATATAAACTAAATATCCATATAATGGGTATTAATAAACCCATTGAAAAATAACAGAGGTGTATTTATTGTACATCTCAAGCACAGCCTATTTTCTCTGTTCAATTTAAGATCCAGCTCTATTTATCCTAATTCAGTAAAGCAAGAATACCAAGTTTCTGCTAACCACACTAATTTTTTATGAAACATGGCAATCTGGCTCTTTATTTTGTTTATTATATTTATTTTCAAAAACTAGATTATACTTGAAAATTTTTCACATGAATAATATAATTTTAAATGATATTGTAAACATTTTGCTAACTTTTAATATCATAATTTGTACATAATAATATAAAAAATTCACAGTAGTCAATAAACATATATTATACAAATATATATATTTAAATATATCTAAAATACTATATACAAATTATTATTTATAAGTTTCATACACAGTGTTAGTATTGGCTAGCAAAATAAAGTTTAACTTTTCCTTTCATAAACATAAACGAGATAAAAACAATGAAAACTTACAGGATATTATCATCAGCTGTTACCAAGTTCACTTCTCGGTCTGAAGTAGGCGCACAAATATCCGATAATTCTATCTGTTCTACTTCCTTTTTGCCAGATCGAGAAACTTGTCCATATTTTTTGGAACGAGAAGATCCGCTCACTCTGCTCCGATGCGGATTTTCAGATAAAAGGTGCGAAGGATCATTTAACTTTCGTCGATCTCCGCAAACTAAACAAGATCCGCGTTCCGTGGGATTTATTGATGTGCAATTTCGACAGTGCCATTGGAGAACAGAAGCATTTGATCCCATTTTTTCTTTACATATTTAAATGTAAATTATAATAAAAAAATTTAATTGATTTTTTAACGAGAAATTTTGGCACATTTTTTTAATTTTTTATTTTTATGGTAATGTTGACAAGCACGTTCTCCATCTTTAGTTTCGGGATTGAATAGTCACTCCATCCCGTGGCGAAAATATTTACAATAAACATTTCGCAGCAATGAAATATCTTTTTTCTTAAAAAAAAAGGCTAATCGAAAGCTAAATATTAAAAGATATATGGTAAATGGATACTTCAATTTTTAATAAAGGTTCAATTATGGTGAAAATATTTCTAATTTTAAATAGATAATGTGAAAAAAAGAAAAATAATAATAATGTCCAAACTCTTTCTCATTATAAGAGAAAAATAATCGATTTAGAAGATAATTTTAGAAGAAAAATCAAATTTTTATTTTTTGACGATTGATGCTTATTGATTCAGAAACCAAAACAAACTTGTGAAACGGTAAAGACCATGGGACTAGAGACAGTGTTCCATGTAAAAAAAATAAAAAATGAAAAATATGGAAAAATTTGGTTGTAAAACTAAATTGTAAAAAATAATAGTACGTATGATAAAATAAATTAAATAATAATTTTATCATCTACACGTTTATTTTTGTTATTACACGCTGTTGCCATTTCTAAAATTATAATAAAAAAACTTTCACCAATATGGCAATAGTCGAATAGCCTGCCTGAGTATTGTTGACTTTTGTTGGTATCTTGTTTACTTTTTATTTGTATTTATTTTCTATTATTGTGCCGTTTGCTGTGAAGTATTAAGTTTTAACTGATGACTTGATCAAGTAAATTCTTTTGATCACAAATTATTGTTACAAGTTTTCAGTGCGATAGTTGACTATTCAGTATCAAGTGATATTGATAATTCAGTGTTGAATGTGTATAATTTTTACCTCGTAAATAGCGTTTTCCATCTGAAGATTTTATGCAACTTTTGAAATGATTTATTCAATTTTAAGTAGTTCCCTTTTCCAAAATATGATGCTTTATTAAAACCAACATGGAAGGTGTAGTGCATGAAGGGTGGCTATATAAATCTCCTCCTGATAAAGGTTTCGTCAAAGGGGTGAGTATCTAACTTTAGTTTTATTCTTGCTGGCAATAATTTCTGGTGTATCTATTGGTTCGTAAAACCAGATATAACTTTATGCTAAAGAATTACATTTGCGGCCTAAATTAGTGTAAACAAATATCCTAACAATGACCTTTAAATTTTAAAATGTGTCAAAATAGACCCTAATTCTTTTTTTTTTCCTCTTTTTTTTCAAATTACGCATATGATAATGTTGGATACTAAACGTCTAAATTGATTGTAATAGAAACAATTTAATTTTCTGACTTTTAATGTGTTATTTATAAATATTCAGTTTACGATGTTACAATCATCAAACAAAAAATAGAATAATTTTCAGTTGAAAAGTATGTGCATCAGTCTTATTCAATAATACAAATTATGAAACTTCTGTTTTAGATTACTATTTCAGATGTATCCTCTGCTTAAGTGCATATAAAATTTATAAATTTCTACCTTAAGAATTATCTTAACTGGGGATATATCAGGAATGGTCTTGAGTGTAATTTTTAGTGAAGAATGATGTTTTAATCAAACATTTAGCATAAAAATGAACAGCGTGACACTGGGCATTTCAAAGATTTTAAATCAAAGTCAATTTTCTTAAAGAGAGAATAACAACAACAAAAAAAACACACTGCAATTTCTTTTTTTGTGTAATTTACTGGCTATAAGGTATTCATAATTTCTGTGACAAGGGAGGTCTCCTTGAAGCTCATACGCAGAAAATTTTGAAGAAAAAAAAATGTTAATGAAGCTGTTTGTGTATGTAATAAGGGAACAGTGAAATTTAGCTGTGGAATCCCAGTTGAAAATCTGCAAAAAAAAAAAAAAAAAAAAAAAAAAAATATACTTTCAAGTATTTGGTGCAAAAAGACGCAATTTGGCTAGCAACATTTTTTCCTCGCCAAACGCAAACGATTGTAATGCATTTTGAAATTACTTGTAAAATGGTTATTCAAATGTGCAATACTTAATGAATTTAAACTTAAACAATGAAAGTTTATTATTTTTTGTATAATTTTATGTATTTTCAACAATTTTTTTTTTAAATTTCCAAATATGTCTATGAAATTTTCATAAAATTTGAAAGCGAAAAATTGTCATTTTAGCTTTAAAAAATTATACTAATGGGTTATAGGACAAAATTAGCACTCGCCACTTGCCAATCGGCGAGTAATACTGAAAATTTGGCGATTGACTTTATTACCACCACTGGTCAAACTTAATAGTCACACTCGCCAATTGCGATGATTGAATGGAAAAAGATTTTCCCCGCTGTCGCTTGACAAATTTTGAAACCATTTAGCGAATTTCACGATTTTTCCCCCGAAATTATTTGACAGATTGTGATTTTGTTTTCTCAAAGACATTCAACAATATTCGAAATTTTTTTCCTCTGAAACTAGTTGATGAATTTTTAGATATTTCCACTATCGATTAATGAATTTTGTGATTTTTTCCGCAATTGATCGACGAATTTTGTGATTTATCGACTATCGAATTTCATGATTTTTTCCATGAACGAACAAATTGCGTACTTTCTTTCCGCTGATGTTCGACAAATTTCGCATTTTATTTCCGCTGCAATTCGACGAATTTTGCAATTCTGTTCCGCTATTGTTAGATGAATTTCACTATTTTTCTCCTGAGATCATTTGACGAATTTTGCGATTCCCCCCCCCTAACCTATTTGACGAATTTCTCAAATTTTTTCACAACAGTTAAATTAGAAGTTGTTTGAATACTTTTAGGACTTTTGTTTGCTCTCACTATTAGTTTAGTTTTATCATTTAATACCAATAACATCATTAATAAATAGATTTCTTAGCAGAATTTTCTAGCAATTGATGTACTGTATTTGCCAAGCCATCCAATTTTATCATATTGCAAATTTATTCGAAAAGTGACACAACTGACAAAATGTGATATTTGAGATATTAATACGATAAAATGACAAAAATATATCTCAATCTATGGTTAAAAGCACATTTCAATAAAGAATAGAAAAATATTTTATTTTTATTCCTGGAACCATTTTTCAGTTTTCCGGAAAACTTAGTTTTTTGAGTTGACACTTTTCGAATAAGTGTGTAATATGTTAAAAAAAACTAGCATCAGTAAATCAACCGGTCTAAGGGGGGCACGAAAAATTGAAAGTGCCCTGGGCACAAAAACTTGCTAGTCGGGCCCTGGTGAGAGGTCGACTCGATGAGTTGCTATTAATAACCAAGCGACCTCATAAGGGATCGGGGGGGGGGTGAAAGTTCTGTAACCAATTTCTTATTTTTTATCAAAATAACACTATTCAGTGAAACCTCTTTTAACCCATTAGGCACCGCTATATATATTAAGCAATTTTTTAATGAAACAGTTGTTTTTTATTTATGAATAGAAAGTCTTTAAGGTATTTCTGAAGAAAAAAATTCGAATATTTAGAAAAAATAGCATGTTTCCAAAATGGGAGCAATGGCGCCTAATGGGGGTAAATTTTTTCACAAATTTTACTTATGCCTCCGTGCATTTATGTTTGTTATTTCTCAGTTTTTTCGCTATAAAAGGGATAATATCATTCTGAAACTGATATTTTACGATTAATTCATATAAATTAGTCCAACATCTACATTTATAATAAAAATAAAAAATAAAAAGTTCTGTAACCAATTTCTTATTTTTTATCAAAATAACACTATTCAGTGAAACCTCTTTTAACCCATTAGGCACCGCTATATATATTAAGCAATTTTTTAATGAAACAGTTGTTTTTTATTTATGAATAGAAAGTCTTTAAGGTATTTCTGAAGAAAAAAATTCGAATATTTAGAAAAAATAGCATGTTTCCAAAATGGGAGCAATGGCGCCTAATGGGGGTAAATTTTTTCACAAATTTTACTTATGCCTCCGTGCATTTATGTTTGTTATTTCTCAGTTTTTTCGCTATAAAAGGGATAATATCATTCTGAAACTGATATTTTACGATTAATTCATATAAATTAGTCCAACATCTACATTTATAATAAAAATAAAAAATAAAATTTCCGATTCCATAAGCATTTTCACTATCCACCTCTTTATTTTTCTTCAATACATAATTTTTGTCCTACTATTTTACATGAAAATGATTGAACATTTTTTATGCAGCATTATATTACATTTTTTTCGTTTTCTGAAATTGGTTTTTTAACAATATTTTTTTTTTTGTTTTTGCATTTTGTTTAGTTTTTTCCATATTCCAATTTGAAGTTCGCCTGAACTTTCATCTAAAATATCAAGCCTGTGTTTAATACTTTGTCTTTTTTAAACACTAAATTAGATATTTCTTGATTGTCTCTTGATTTAGAATTTACAGAAAGTTCTACTCCACCAAATATAACATGGGATAAATCATCACATAAATTATTTTCTATTACATATGTAATAGAAAATAATTTATGCGACATACATATATGAGGAAGATATCTTCCTCATATGTTACAATACTGCAATCGGCTGGCAAACAAACGATTTCGGGAACATCCGTAAAATCATCCAAATCTAAAAAATTGTTCAATCATCTTCCATGTAAAATAATCAGAAAAAATTATGAAATGATGAAAAATAGAGAGATGGATAGTGAAAATGCTTATGGAACTGGTAATTTCATTTTGTTTTTTATTATAAATGTAAAAGTTGGACTAATTTATATGAAATCTTCTAAAAATATTAGTTTCAGAATGATATTATACCTTCTATAGCTAATAAGATGAAAAATAACTACCACAAATGCACGGAGGCATATGTACAAGTTTTCAAAAACCTTACCCCCATTAGGCGCCATTGCTCCCATTTTGGGAACATCTTATTCTTTCGGTAATTGTGATTGATCTATTATATATATTAATTCCGAATTGACGTTGTTTAACATAATACACTGTTATGAACATATTTTAACTAAAAAATATAATTTTTATTATAAAGTTTTTTTTTTAATTTTTTTTTTTTCGAATACTGCCAAAAAGCTATTTTTCATCTTTTTTAACACGTTTAAAATAATAGAAATTTCTAATGAAACTTAACAAAAAAATTTCAGATGTCATCTAATATATTCAAAATGCAAATAACATGAACCTTTTAACAATTTATAAAATATGCACTTCAGAAAAATATCTTAAAGCAATGTTCCCAAAATGGGAGCAATGGCGCCTAATGGGTTAAAGATGTATACAATGTTAATGATTAACTATCCATTTTTATTTTTAATTTAAAAATTGATTTGCTTAAATTTGCTGAGAACTTACTTTCAAAAGTATGATAATGAATTCTAGATGATAATTTCAACACATCATATTACTTTTCTAACCATCGTAGAAGCTCTTTCTATTGATAAAGAGGTGAATTGAAAAACACCCTCATTCACAAAGGTTTTTTTTTGTTGTTGTTGCTTGTTAACTGAAGCATCATTTATCTATATAGTGTTTGTTTATTGTTTGTCTCAAAATCATATGTAGATATTTATTCTACCAATCTGGAGTCTATTGTCAAACAAATTACACGCTTACGTAATCCTTACAAAATTTTATGTGTATGAATTGATGATTAGTATCAAAGGAAAATTTGGACTGGAAACTGTCATACATACATGCAATGGTTATGATGGTGCTTGTAACTAATATTAAATAATAAAATTTAAAAATATATATACTAACAAAGGAAACTAATTAAACAATGTTTAATCATTCTAGAAAAGAAAGTATGTAGTTTTTGTTATATATGTTACTACGACTATTACAGTCCATGAATATGGTTAGTCAAGCACTGTGGAAACTTTCTTTTTTATAAAAAATAAATAAATATTATTAAATTATTTACATGTACAGTTACAGGACTGTTACTGCCGACTATTTAATTATTTTTTTTATTACTTTTTCTATACAATAATTAATAATAATCTACTTGGAAGATTATTAGAAATCTTCCATGAAGATTATTCTTTTGAAATTAGTAGTAGACAAAATAATAAAAACATATAGTCTGGTCACCAGTGGTAACCTAAATTATAATACCTCACCACCATCATACTTACATATTATAACATACCAGGCAATCTTACCTGGATTAAAGATGTCCAATGTACTATCCAGTATACAGAACGTAGATAAAAATAATTTTTAATTGAAAATTAGTAGATTTTTCACATTTAGTATATTTTCTTAGATTGCCCACCAAGAAGCATTTTTTGTACCTTCGTATTAGCAGCATGCTGGCGGTGAATTTCAAACCATTTCACTACAGTAATCCCTTAACATTCGCGAGGGTTAGGTTCACGGAAATCTCCGCGAATGTCAAAATCGCGAATGTTGAGCGTATCCTCCCATGCATAAAAGGGGGTTAGGTTTTACTATTTTTTTTAATTGGAAAAAATATTTGAAATTTAAATAGTGTATTTATTAAATATTAAAAATACATACTCTAAATAAGTTTGAACAATTATAAACATAATATAAAAAGATTATTTGCTGGTTGATGGCTGAAAAAAAACTAGTAATATGTGATTGCTTGGCAGAAGAGATCTTTTGTTTATGGATTTCCATGTAAGGAAAAGTTGCAGCCTCAATTTCTCTTTTAAATTTCAGATTCCTCACTAGCGAGGGATCACATTCTATCGCTTTATCAACAAGTTGTTGTTGTAATTTTAAAATTTCCGCGACATTTTTTGCAGAAAATATTTCACCTGCAATAAAAAAATTTAATTTTAGAAATTTTAGTAAAAAAAAAAAAACATAAAAAAAGACGCTTAAGTCCAGTTTCACAATTCCTGCTCTCATCGTCTGTGCCATTGTCTGGTTGTGTAATTTTTTCTTCAAGGATTTCTAGAAGTTCTTCTTCAGTAAGTCCATCATCATGGGATATTATCAGATCTTCCACATCTTCTCTCCTCATGTCGTCGAAACCATCACCTCCGACCTGATGAACCAGTTCCACAATTTCTTCAATAGGTTTGGAAATTGAAGGCATTTGATTTTCTTTTTGTACCACTTGGGGCCAAATATTTCGCCAACAAGAATTAATTGAACTTTCATTAAGTTCCATCCATGCTGCATCAATTTCGGCAATGCAATCTGCTATGTTGAAAAATTTCCAACTCGATGTGACCGTGGCTTCTGAATTTACTTCAATCGATTCTAAAATTCTTTTGAAAGATCTTCTTGTGTAGTAAGCTTTGAACGCAGCTATGATTCCTGGTCCAACGGTTGGATCAGTGAAGTTGTATTAGAACCACTTCGACGTCGGGATGGACATCTTTTAAACTCAGTGGATGTACAGGAGCATTGTCATTGTCAATGAGGAGTAGAACTTTAAATGACAGATTTTTAGATGAAAGGTATTTCTTCACCTCATGAATAAAACAATCATTAAACCAATCCAGAAACAAAACGCTTGTTACCCATGCTTTGGTATTTGCTCGCCAGAAAACAGGCAACTTGCTTTTATCTTTACCTCTGAGAGCACGAGGGTTTTGCGATCTATAAATTAACATAGGCTTTACTTTAAAATCGCCTCTAGCATTGGTACACAACAGAAGAGATACCCTATCTTTTGCTACCTTAAAACCTGGAGCTGTGCTTTCTGTTTTGGCAAGAAAAGTTCTCTTCGCCATTTTCTTCCAAAACAAGCCTGTCTCATCGGCATTAAACACTTGTTCTGGAACATATACGCCTCTTTCAATAATTTTTGTAAGTTCTTCAGGAAATTTTTGAGCACTGGCATGATCCGCAGAAGCCGATTCGCCAACTAACTTTATGTTGTGTAAACTATGCCTATGTTTGAAATTTTCAAACCATCCGTTACTTGCCTGGAAGTCAAATAAAGTATCATCCTTTACTTTTATCGCGTGAAATATTTTTTTAGCCTTGGCTTGTATTAAAGCTGAACTTAGCGGCACTTGCTTCTGGTTCATATCTTCTATCCAAATACTTAAGGCATTTTCAGTTTCTTCCAATGACTTCTTCCGTACTTGGGATACAGTTTTTGCACTAGTCGGTGCATTTGCTGAGACGCTATCTCTTATAGCCTTTTCGTTTTTTTTAATTGATCGGACCGTAGATTCATTAATATTAAAATAACGACCGACCGCGCACGCTCTGTCTCCCATTCGCAATTTATCTAAAATTTTAACTTTTTCGCAAAGGTTCAAAACTTTTTTCACTCTTTTAGCTGTAGGCGACATGATGAAGTTTCTCTTTTTTACTTTTGCTAAACACTGAGAAGAAAACATTGACAGGCGAATAGAAAGAACAAATCTATTCTACAGGGACTTACGTAATTCAAACGATAAACAAAACTTAGGAGCATGCGCATTACATACTTCGAAGAAAAAATTTGCGTTTTGGTCTTTCAATATAAATTGGAGAAATGCCAAGCTCAAACAATAAAAGGGGGATAATCTATTCTTAGCATAAAATCATGTTTCCGGTAAAACAAAGGAAGTTCACTTTAAAAAAAAAATCCTTATAAAACGAAATCCGCGAATAACCAAGTTAAGTATTCGCGAATGTTGAAATGTGCTTCATTTTATATTTCGCGAATAATCAAAACTCGCGAATGTTAAATCCGCGAATGTTAAGGGATTACTGTATTTATATTTATAGCAATCTTTGTGATTTTGATTGTTTTAGTGATTAAACACGTAGCTCGATTACATGTCTGTTAAGTTCATATTTTATTTATTTACTAGCTGACCCGCCCAGCGTTGTCTGGACCCATGATAATAACGATCCTGCTCTATACGATCATGACAGAAATCTGTAAGACTATCGAAATCAAGGCAAACCCCAACGTAATCAGGCTCATATAGCCCGAGATCAGAAAGCATCACCTGGCAGTAGAAAGTGCAACTAAAATATTTAAGGCTGTTGATATCAAGTCGAATGAGGCAAACCCCATCGTAATCAGGTCCATAGAATCAGAGATACTCCTGTAGTTCCACCTTCCCCCGCCAGGGTGCATGGCTAATCTGTAAGGCTATCAAATTCAAGTCAAATGGGCCAAACCCATAATTTCTTAATCTGGCCCTTAGAACCCGGTATAGGAAAGCGCCCCCTAGTGGTAAGAAGTGTAATTAAACTATTTAAGGCTGTCAGTATCAAGTCGAATGAGCCAAACCCCATCGTAATCGGGCTGTAGAACCCGAGAAACCCTGAAATGAAAAAAAAATCAGAAGTTATTATTTGAAAAGAGTGGCATATACAACTCATAAAAGTTCACTTTAATGTTATAGACTATAGAGGGTGATTATTAAGTTAATTATAATGTTTGGAATCAGTTGCGTTGCAATTGGAAAATTAGCTGCTGAGTTATGGAAATGGGGCATAGTTAGAGAAAAAACCTTGCAAGGGGAGCGGAGATGAGACTGCTTTTTGTCAAACAACTAATGAAGACTACTGGACTTCTTGTTCAAAGACTGAGAATCATAGAAAATCTTGGAACTTAAAAAAAAATTGTTGAAGTTACTATTCGGAAATAAATAGTAGTAATTATCTATACATCACACCAATTAAATACTACGAATGAACCTAAAAAGTTGAATTTGTAAAATGGAATTAGTTCTGTTGAAATCGTGTCATTAGATATGTACATAAAATGGTGTCAAATAACGAAAAACTTGCTGCTAAGGGGGCGACGTTCACTAAATGTGATATTTATTAAAATGAATAGATGCACAAAACTCGGAGTTGTTTTTTAATCTGTCAACCTCCCATTTACAGTAACCTCTTTTCCGTCTGGGTCAATTTGATTTGTGTCTGATCATTTTTGGCCAAAATAAAGAAAACTCCCAGTCCGATTTTCACAAAATTTGTATTTTTGGAATGAGAAAAATCAACTACATACTGTTCAACCACGCTTCTAAGAACTCCGGTTGGCAGAATGCCAAGCCGATTCCATTCACAGTGTTGGGAGAATAGCCCCGCAACAGAAGCTGAAATCACCACTCTTTACCTTAGGTAGCGTACTTGCGGCTTACGGACTTCCCCATTTTCGACATGGACTAGCCATTTTCACCCATGCGCAGTTCGCTCCAGGTTTCTATCAAGCGTGGTGCATCAGTATACAGTCTGACTTTCGAATCAATACTTCCAATAGTTTTTTTAATATTGGAGGATAAGTGAAAAGGAGAATATTTTGTTGTCAAGAAATTATCAAAACGGTAATTTTTTTTTGCGGTTACAATAAAATAGCCATTTTTGAAGCGCATTATAATGAGTTGTTTGGTGCGATTATTAAATCGTTTTTAATTAATATTTAGGTTAATTTTCAAAATATTAAAATTCTGAGACTCAGGTGCACTAGGAGACTCCTAGGTGCGCTAGATTTTGATAGCCATCGCAGACCCACACACAGAGCAAAGTCTTCTTTTTATTAGTATAGATTTATTGTTTAAGTGTAAATTTCATTTGGCAATTTAGTTGTAAAATATTACATGAAAATAAACAAATTCAGAATATTACATTTCTTATGGGTGCAAATTTGAGTCCTGCATTGGGTTGGGTTGATACTATATTTTTTCGTTGCGGTTCGGGTTGGGTTGACTTCTACTTTTTTTGTTGCGGGTTGGGTTGACTTTCATTGTTTCGGGTTTAAGTCGGTTTTGGGTTGGGTTTGACTCTTACGGGCCGGGTTCGGGTTGACCTGCCTTGCCTTTCCAAAAGAATGTACAATATTTTTGCAGGTTTAAAATATGTATACAATAAGACCTCCATAATGGACATTCCTGAAAAGTGACCTTTTATGCTACTTGGAAAGGAGGAAAAAATACCATTCTTCTAATCACTTGATCATAACTCGCTTTTTGTTTTATAAAATGTGTTCTCTGCAACAATTTGCCAATGTCTGTGCAAATCTCAGTTGCAGTGTCATAGATTTTTCCTTTGATCCTTGCTGATAAAACAAACCAAACTGCTAAGTCACGAAAAGAATAAATTTTCTTGCAGTTAACCCTTTATCTACTAACGCATCATTATATCTAATGTTTTAATACTGGGTATCTTCTTTTGCAATTAAAATTATAAAAGAGAAAAATGAAATTTAACTGCCTGGTCGGCATATAACGAGTATTTTAAAGTTATCGAGCAGCAAGTCTTTTTGGTAATTACATTGTAAACTTTGCCCATTTAATTAAAAAAAATGGCAGTTTCAAAATCACCCACTTTCAACATGAAGCTGCACATAGAGCTGAGTTAGCATTTTCATTATTAATAATAATTACTGGATCACATCTCACACTGAATATCTAAAGACTATAAACATTTAAAGGAGTATTTTCAAATTAAGATTTCTAGTTAAGAAAATATTTTCATCCAATTGTTAATATTGCAAAAATTCATCATATTAACACAGCTTTTGATTGCTGTGAAGTGTGAAGTATTTGTTCCATGCAGGCATAAAAAAAAAAATTTAATGCATATTCGCTTCTTCCAGATTCCAGTAGATAAAAAAAGTGCTTAAGGGGAAAAAAAGCTGAAAAATGCTTAACTTTATTTTTATTAGCATAGTTATAAATTTTTGCAAAGTTTCTATGATCAGTTCACGATATATTCAATATTAAAAATTTGGTTAATTTAAATATAAAGTGAAATCATTACAAAAATATTTAATACTTTTCAACAGAAAATATCATTAGTATTAAAAAAAACCCCATAAATCAATTAAAAATTCCATCAAATACAAATAATTAACACATATTATTGCATCTATTAACAGTTTTCTGAGATTAATCACGTTTTTGATAAATTATGGTCTCTCAAACTGTAGTTCAGCTTTTTTTAAGTATAACTAAAAAATTATTTGGCAGAATATGCTGCAATTTTGTAAAGAAGTTTCTAGTAATCGACTTCTAAAATATATTATTATTAAATTATAAGTAATAATATACAGTTTTTTAAAATATTAATTTCCGATTTTTTATCATACAGGTATGGAAATTAGATACAAGAGACACTAAAACTTTCAGTCCATGTTACTTAAAATTTGGTATATGGCATAAAATTCAAAGTAAATTAAAAATATTTGTTTGCAATTAGAGTGTTGTCATTGAAAGGTGCCATTAATCGAACACTTAAAAAAAAAGTCCTGATTTTTTTTTTTTTAATGAAAAAATTGTATTTTTGAATATTAATGAGTGTGTCTGTGTTAATTTTTATACCAAAAGCTAAAATTGATATTAGAGATATAATTGTGGACTACTTTTTCATAATTGCATTGAAATATGGATTAATTATTCTCTTTCTTCGCTTTCGGGTATAAATATTTTGGGGTTCAGGTCGGTATCGAGTTTGACTTTAAGCAGAATTTTCAAGTTTGGGTAGGATACACAACCCGACACGTGCAGAATTCTAATTCCGTGTCCTCAATTTCGAGTGTAAATTGAATCTTTTGACAAAATCTAAATGTAGCGAAATAATGACTACTTTTGAAAAGTAGCTTGTAGTTGCTACTTTTTAAAACAAGTAGTTGTAGTTAACTTCATTTTTGATAAAGTAGTTGTAGTTTGCTACTAAAAAAAGTAGTTTTTCCGACTCCTAAAGTCGTTATATGTGTGATTTTTCTGAGTCACACACGTAACAACGACTTTACTATTTTTTTTTTAAAAATTGTTATTACTTTAGACTAAAGGTGTCACTACAAAAATGATTCTGTATGTGTCCTGTAATAGCAATAAAAAAATAAATAAAACGTTATCTAAATAATTTCCCTTTCAAATTTGTCTCAATTTGCAAAAAAACACTCTCTAAAAGTCACACACACAACTGTGGTATCGCCAATATATGAAATATAATATAATGGAATATATCATGTATAGTGTGTCCCAAAAAGATTAAAATGAGCTTTAGTTTTCTATTTGTTAGAAATTAGAGGTACGTAGGCAGTTTAAATCGCAAAAGTGTTAAAAATAAGGTGAGAATTAATATTATGTTTATAAAATAGTCCTAATTTTCAAAAAGTTACACTTTTTAAATTTTTATGCAGTCTTTTGGTCCTAATGTTATATTTAGAAGAAAATTTCTCCATGCTGTGATAAATAAAATAGTAAGAATTCAATTCTTCTACGACCAACACTCACAGAATTTATGATACGTTGAATTTTATGAAATTTCAAAGCTTTCTGACACTAAAAAAATCGTCTGTCCATTTTGTGGTTAAGTTGACAGTAGAGTTGTGTAATGTCCAAGGTTTGTGATTTTTTTTTTTTTTAAATAAAAAAATAGTTTTTTTATTTTTATTTAAATTTGATTTTTTAAATTTAAATCAGATTTTTTTATTTAAAATATAATTTTTAAATTACATATTTTAAAATTAAATAAAATTAACAATTAAAAAAGCTCATTTAAATCTATTTGAAATTTAAAAAATAATAACTCATTCACTTTGTTAATCTGAAATACATTAATATATAAACAGCTATAAATGCATAGTTAAAAAAGAGAACAATAGAAACAGATTTAATTTGAAAATGCGAATTCTCTTTTATTTTTGAAAACAGGAATACAAATTGTCTTGTGTTATATAAACACTTACACTAACTGTACTTTAACTGATATCCTATTTTTTATAATATAATATACATATATTTCCTTTACCCATTTGACTAAATAAAAATCATATCCACCCTTCATTACTAAAAACTAAAACTCTTTGTTTTAACCAAAATTTATTAAAAATCTTTAATATATAAAAGATAAAATAAGCATTTTATTCAGATAAAAAGCAAACAGTTATGAATGAAATTTTAAACATTCTATTCTGGATTATATACAGTATTCCTTTAAACATATTTATTGCTATTCTGGATTACATACAATATTCATTTAATGAATTTGGAGCATGTATTACACATACATATAGATCTTGATATTATACATTATAAATTTCAATGGGTCTGAAAAAAATTATTCTTTTGTTATCAAAATGTTTGAAAAGAAATACCAGTTTTTCAGCTTTATGAGTTCCTAAGTGATTATGGAGTTTAGAATGAATCAAAGTTGGATTTTATTTTATTTAAATAAAAAAAAATTAAATGCATTTTTTTAAAACTATTTGGAATATTTAAAAAGCTTTGGTACTTATATTGTTTAGAGTATGCAGAAACGGATAAAAATGATTAGTTTGAAATTTTACCGATAGATAGCGCTTAAATGTTAAAGATGTTTTATTAGCAAATATTAACAAAAATAACTCATTTTAAATCAATATCTTTTGAGAGGACGATATTCTTTCATAGCAGCGCTATAGTTACTACCATTTTGATAAAAACACTTTTTTAATAGAGCGCGTTATGTTTTGATAAAATTTTAAGGCTCATAAGACTCTTTATGGCTTACTTCATGACACTTTAAGCTAAGAATTCTGCGAAACTTGCGATAAAAAAAGTTTTAAAATTTAGCTGGTAGGAAATTCTCCATTTTTCTTTTATTTTCGTTTGTTTTTTAATGATATACATCGCCATCTGTCGGATAGTTTTTAAATTATTACATTTTACCGTAGCCTACGATGATGCACGTCGCTGTAGACCTTTATACAAAATTTGAAGAAAATAGGATAATTCTGCATGAAAACCCCATTTACCTAAATTGAGGGGGAGGGGGGTTAGCCCCCCGTTTCTTCTCTTTATACTTAACCAATGGACCCCCAAAACTAATCAGGAAAGCTCCTTACCACAATGAACCTATGTACAAAATTTAAAGGAAATCGGAAAATTCTGCATGAAAAACCCATTTATCTATATTAAGGGGGAGTTACCCCCAGTTTCAACCCTTTATACTTGATTATGAGATATCATGTTTTTTTTCATTTTGTACTTTTATAAGCTATCAAATCGTTCTGTCACAACAGTATTCTCATTATAAAAATTAAAATAAAAAATTTAGAGATTGTTTTCAATGATTACATTACAATTCTATAGTTATACTGGAGATTGACAATTTGACGAAGATTTGATTCCATGACGAAGTAAAGTGTATATATCTTACTGTTTAATCTAATAATGCTCAACATATTTAAATCTTAGTACTGGAATAGATGTTTTATTAAACTTATTATCTACGACTAAAAATTAGAAAAATAAATTGAAGCAGAAAATTTTGTAAAATTATAAAATTCTCCAGAGACGTCATAAAGTTAATCACTGGCTTTATATATCGACGTCAAAATTTCTCTATTAGTAATATATTTTGCATTAGTAAAATATGTCGGTTTTAATTATATATAATAAACATTAACGAAAATATAGCTAATTAAAGCGTCACACAATGCTAAAACGAACTCAAAGTAATGTAATTTCAACGTTTGCTTTCCCCGGGAATGACGCCCTCTACCAGATTATATATAAACTATTTTCTTGACCCGTTTTCGCTTACAGAAATCGTTCAAAATGATAGGCTTTACAGCGCCGCGCATCATCGTAGGCTACGATTTTACTGTAGAACTTACGTTAGTTTCCGCATGCTCTAAAAAGTATTATACCAAGTCTTTTGAAAATATTCCGAATAATTTAGCTTGTAGAGCCCTCCAAACAAGTGCATTGGACACCCGGTATATTATAAATGTAATTAAAATTTCAATTTATTTAGAGTACGATTTTTGTTTTGTACTTCAGATTTTTCAAGTTTTTTTTTTTTTTTTTTTTTTTTTTAAGACAAAAATTATTTCCCACTTTAAGCACTGCAGTAAAAGCGTGATATTTAAAAAATATATTTTTTTTAAATTTAGTTTATTTGAATTATTAATTTTTGTCCATCGCGTAACAAGTCAGCGTCCGACTGATCTGCAAAAAAACATGCTTAATGAGATAAATCACTAGACTAACATACAGAAAAGAGTGTTGAACATAAAGAAAAATAAAAAGAAGAATGTTGAATTTTTCCTGTAATGACTGGGCTCCGATGACTCAGACTGAGATGGTATTCATATTCTCGTAATTCGAAATCTGGAATAATTTTTCCTTTCGCCCTTTTGTGGTTTTTTTTTACAGTTGCTTTCATCTTTTGCTTAATGTTATAATAAGGTAAAGAGAATAAACAAGGTAAGACAAATGAATTATTTTATTCATCCTTGAAACAAATGTGATTTGTAGAAGGAAATGCAGGAACTGATTAAAACGTACGGACCAACTGGTCTGTTGTCTTGGGGTCCCTGATTTTGAGGGTCCACAAATTTGTTATGTGGCTTTTTTTTTTTTTTGTGAAGTTGATATTTTAAACCTATTTTCACTTTGTATTGATTATAATCAATATTTTGTTTTGTACTTTTACGGTAGGATACGTTCCCGTGGCAGAATGTACGCGACTCTGCGACGGGCGTCGCAGACTTTTTAGGGCACTTGCAGACCAGGGTTGCCGGCTTTTCGCCAAGCCAAAAAAACCGGACGGCTTTTTTTGGTTTTAACCACTTAAAAAAAGCCGGCTTTAATTGAAAAAGACCGGCTTTTATTAAAAAAAGGTGGTTTACAGCTAATTCACATTAAATTTGCAGTAATTTATTTTTAAAGCACTAATAAATATTTCCCACTTAAAAATTTATAAACTTATATTAAACTTTATCTAATAAACAAGTCTTTATATCTGCTAGAAGGCAACTATGAAGGCTATATGTCTAAAAGAAAATTGAAATACTTTGGAAAGAATATATTAAATTAGATCGCAAGCTGATGTTTTGAAATTATATTTTACATAGCTCGTCATGTACTATACATTTTAAAGATTATATTCAATTAAACAATAACAAATCACCACCATCAAAAATGAAAAATTCTTACATACTGCTATTTACTTTTAAAATTGATTAAACGTAATAATTTATATATTTAATAAATGAAATTATCATATAATACTTGAGAGCATCCATATTTAGTTAATAATCAGTGTTCTAATGTCTTATAAAAATATATTTTTAAAAGTTACTTCAGATTAAATCATAGAATGGTCAACGTTGAAAGAGGAATTAGGTACATACATGATATTTGAGAAGATTTTAGTTGATGTAAGTGTATAAAACAGAGAGAACAATTTTTAAAAAAATTCTCAAAATAAAACTACTTGAAATAGAAGTTTGAAAAGCTTGTTGCTATTTTCTTCCTGCATATGTTATTCATATTACTGATTTTAACAGTGATCAACAGTGTTTTTATTTAATGGCTTTATGTATGATTTGAAATATTTATGAGAAAAAAATAAAATGTTCATATCAATAGCCCCAATAACTGATTTTTGTGTATCTGTGTGTCAATCTGCAGCAAAACAAAATTTATCTATGACGCAACAATGTCTACTACCATAAGAAATAATAGAACCCATAAAATAAATAAAATTTGCATTTACAAAGAAAATACAGTAAGACGATTACAGTAATCTAGAGACAAAGTAAAAGTTAGATTTATTTTTATTTTTTTAAGTACAGCATTTTTTAAGCTATTATATTAATCTTCAAGTCTAAAATCTGCAGTGCCCACTGTCATGTTAATTTCTACTAGTGGGTCAATAGCACTTAAAATTAGTTGATTAATAAAATATGTAATTAAACAACTACTGTCCTATTTAATTATTTAGCAGTAAAACTGAAAAAAAGTGTAAATATTTTTTTTGTTTTAAGCTTTTATTTAAAAAATATAGCAATAGTTAAGGAATGAGTAAGACTTTTTAAAATTTAGCTAACATTTTTACAATTCTGACTCAAATCACCAGTCAGCTGTCTGTTATTCCAACATTAATGTCTTCATTATTGAGAAATTGGTTTATTTATTAAATTCTAACTTAGTAAGATGTCTTTTAAAACAGTTTAAAAAGTTTTGGCCAAAAAAGGCCAATAAAAGCCGGTTAAAACCAATAAGAGTCGCTGGCATGGCTTTTATTAATTTTAGCCGGCTTTTTTGCAACCCTACTGCAGACTAAAAACATAGAGCGATGCCGCAGACGTGCTATAGCGCGTAAATTACGCGAAAAAACGGCAAACTTCGTCGAAGAATTGCGAAAAAAAACGGCGAATTTCATCGAAGAATCGCGGAAAAAAGGCGAATTTCATTTAAAAAATCGCGAAAAACGGCTAATTTCGTTGACAAATCGCGAAAAAAACGCAAATTTAGTCAAAAGGCCGTGCAAAAACGTAAATTTCGTTAAAAAGGTCGTCAAAAAAAAAAAAAAAAAAAAAAAAAAAAAAAAAAAAAAAAAACGAGTTCCGTTGAAGGATCGCGGCGAATTTTGCCGAAGGGCTACGGAGAAAGCGCCAACTTCATCAAAGGATCGTGGAAAAAACTGTTAATTTTGTCGAAGGATCACGAAAAAACGGTCAATTTCGTCGAAGAAACGGGCAAATTTCGTCGTCGGATCGCGAAAAAAAAACGAAGAATTCTGCCGACAGATAACGAAAAAAACGGTAAATTTCGTCGAAGAGATTTCGAAAAAAGCGGAAAAATTCGTCAAAGGATCTCGAAAAAACGGAAAATTTCGTCGAAGGATCGCGAAAAAATGTAAATTTCGTCGAATGATCCGAAAAAAAACGGCAAATTTCGTCGAAGTATCTTGAAATAACGGCAAATTTCGTCGGAGGATCGCGGAAAAAACGCGAATTTTGTCCAAAGGCCAAAGAAAAAATGCGAAATTCATCAAAGGATCTGGAAAAATGGCTAATTTCGTTGACAGATTGCGATAAAAACACAAATTTCGTCAAAGGGCCGCGGAAAACTTGATTTTTGTCAAAAAACTGTTAAAAAAAAAAAAAAAAAAAAAAAAAAAAAAAAAAACGAGTTTCGTTGAAGGATTGTGAAAAGAAAAAAAAAAAGCGAATTTCATCAAAGGGCCAACAGAGAAAACGTCAATTTCGTCAAATGGCCGCAGAAAAAAATGCCAATTTCGTCAAAGAATCGTGGAAAAAACTGCTAATTTCGTCAAAGGATCGCGGGGAAAAAAGAAACGCTAATTTTGTCAAAGGTTCACGAAAAAAAAAAACAAAAAAAAAAACGTGAATTTTGTGAAATAGTCGAGGAAAAGATGCAGCATTCCTTTAGAAAACAGCAGACACACAAAGTCAGAGCTGCCAACTGCTACGAAAAAATCGTAGTTGCTACGATTTGGCGTTAAAAACTACGATGCTACGAAAATTGGTCTAAAAGTACGACTTTCTTCAAAAAGACGCGAATTTCGCAAAAGAATCGCGCAAAAAAACGCGAACTTCGTCAAAGCATCGCTGAAATAACGCGAATTCCGTCAAAGGATCGCGGATAAAAACGAGAATTTCGTTAAAAGATATCTGAAAATAGCGGATTTTAACAAAAGATCGGTGAAAAAATGCGAATTTCGTCAAAGGATCGCTGAAAAGACGCGAAATTCGGCAAAAGATTGCTGAAAAAATGCAAAATTCGGCAAAAGATCGCTGAAATAATGCGAAATTTGGCAAAAGATCGCTGAAAATACCTGAATTTCATCAAAAAAATGCTGAAAAAACTCAAATTTCTGCAAAATTTACTTCATTGGGTTAAAAGATTGAAACCATATTACTTTTACTAATGAAGAAAATTTGCCACGAAACGTTAAAAAAAAATCCAGAAACTGGCTTCAAGGTGCATAACTTCAGACATAACAGGTACTTTCCTGCAAAATCTTGTAGATCTGTGCACATCGCAGCAGTCTCTTCACAAAACAGTACACACGGAGACAAACATCTATGTTTATTTATCATTATAGCTATAGTTTTTAATCTGAAACAATATATTGAACTATTTTTTGAAAAATGAGATTAACCTGACCTGCAATAAAAAACAATTAGCACAGACCCGACCTGATGCAGGACATTTTATTACTTTCCACGTCTCCTAGTTTGCCGATGTCAAAAGAGGTACATTGTGGAACTCCATTCTTTACATGGCCTCCGTCAAAGCACTAGGGAAGTACTGTAACAATACAAAAGAAATCGAAAATGACAATTGTCAAAAGTACAAGTTGCTGACCAAGGGATCATCTCACGGAAAAACAAAAGTTAACTATCGGCAGAAAAAAAATCTTAACTTCCACGAAAAAACCATCATTTACATGTTCCAAACCATGCATCTCTGCTACCACTGATAGTCATTGCCATTTTAAATATGAGCGGTGTTTTGTATGGAAGATTTTAAGGGAATCACCCCAACCACCCTAGAATCTTTCAGAAAAATCACTGTGAATTTCGAAAATTTAGCTTAGGAGTGGACAGAGCATGAATTGAATGGAAAGAATTACATTTAATCAATTCCACCCACAACAAAAAAATATTAGCAAAAACAAAACAGTCTTTATGCATTACACATACGTTTAGTTGATTAGTATTTGTTTGCTTAAAATTTGCCACGCAAAAAACAACCAACCAACCAGATTAATATGAATTTTGTGTGCTACTATTTTTCATTTTCAAAGGTTGGCAGGTAGGCAAAGTTCTATGCTTATTAATATAGGCATAGTTTTTAATCTGAAACAGTATACTGAACTAACTTTTGAAAAATCGGGTTAACTGAACCCAATTTGCAAGAATCTACACTCAGCCTGAAATAGCTTCGAATCAAAAGCATAGTTAATCAGACCTGCAACAAGAATAATTATTGCTGAGAGGGGATTTTCTCCCCTCCCCACTCTGCTGTAACCTTTCAGAATATTTGCTGTGAATTTCAGATTTTTTTTTTACTCAGAAAGGCTGATAAATGCTGATTAATTAATTAGCAGCCCTTAATTAATTAGCACTACAACTACAACAGCAGCAAGAATAGATTTATATGATATATTGCGTTTGCAGACTATTTTTGAAAACATTATTAGCGTTGCAGACACTTGAAGATAGTTCTGCCACTGGGGGTACGTTTAAAAAAATATATTTATCTAAATATGTAGTATTTATATATTCATGTTTGATTTCTAAGGCATAAAACTAAGCTAAACTCTGCGATTATTACCCATTAAGGGTCATAGCCTACAGTGTCCAACCTCGTTTAAAAGACCAAGGGTCCTGAGGTACATATGTCCAGAGCCCGATTAAGGTCATCTGGGGCCCAAGGCCCAGCAACTTTTTGGGGCCCCCTCGAATTAAAATAGTAGCTAGAAAAAATTTCGAGGATTACTACTATTAGATATTATGATACAGTTGCCAAGTTAAGCAAAATCTATTTGTTTTGTTTTTGAGAAAATAATTGCAGAAAACTTCATTTTTAAGAAACTTTTTCTAAATCATTTTATTCATTTTTGGCCCCTCATCAGCAGTGGGTGCAAGGCCGTGGCCTAGTTGGCCTGTGCGTTAATCAGGCCCTGCATATGTCCCGATCAGGTGGTCAACGCAGGAGCCCTCGTTGTTTAGTTCCCAAGCAAGCTTGATATTCATTTTATCGACTGGGGGATGAAAGGTTGGGTGCACCTTGTCCAAGTCCGGAGTCGAACTCTATATCTGTAGCATGGTACCGCGATGCGCTTATTCTAAGGCATGAAAAATGTTTATTTTTTTTGTGAGAGTATAGAAAGGGGGGCCCTGAATGAATACCAGGCCCTGGACGCCTCTTTGGCTTGATCTGGTAGTGAGGAGACAGGCTTAAGTCAACTGACTAATGCCTAAAACTAAACTACAATAGATGCGTCTGACTAGCCCTCTAAATAAAAAAAATCCCTGACGGCTCGGCCTACAGGCACAGGTAGATTTCGAAGACTCAGACCATGGTGCGCTTGTTTGTTTGAAATTACGGAAGAAATGACCATTTTGCCATGATGCGGCAGTTGGGCAGCAGTTACTTCAAGACCTAACTTGTTTGCAGGCGGAACCGGCAAAGATTTTTTTTTTAATTTTTTTTTTTTTTTTTTGCTATAAGGGTTGGTCTTATAAAAAACTTGTCAATATAAAAGTTTTAGATAATATTAAGAGGATTTATAATAAATTTAAGCGGATTTGGTATCTTGTGAATTAACGATAAGTTATGCATTTTTTTCTTCGACCCCCCCCCCTTTTCTCCCTTGGGGCCATTTTTAATGATATCAAAAATCTGTCATACATAAATTTTCGGCCCTTTTCCTATAAGTAATAATAACTTTAAACGGATTCGATACCTATCATAATTAAAAAATTATGGGTTTTTTTTCTGTTTTCACAAAAAGCCCCCCCCCCCCCCCTCTGGTTCGATTTTGCCCATTAACGAACTTGACCGAGATTTTATGCCTCTTGATTTTATGTATCAGTCTGGAAGAGATTTGTGCAGAATTATGTGAGTTACCGTGTCCATAAAAAAGTGACATAGATAGATAGATAAAGTTTTGAACTGGGGGGTGGTTTTGGGTTCTGGGAGTCAAGATCGGCGTAGATCTGGAAATTTTTTTCAAAAATTCCAACTTACGGGAGAATATAGGTAGTATTTCTTACGAAATCTATCTAAAAATAAATTACTAGCGCTATTCTTACTTTACATTTTTAATGCGATTAAATTTTGGTTAGACTAATAATGGAGGTAGTGTTATGCAGTGCAGTGTTATTTTCAGAATATCATAAGAAACAAATCTTGATCTTTAGAATAATAATCTTAAATTTGGTATACAATAAAATCTATGAAAACAAAGCCTGTCTATAACGGAATAGTACCTTAAACGGAAAACTTTTATTAGTCCAGACAAAAAAGAATGTAATGCAATTAATTGTGACAGACATTGTACCTGTTAAGACTAAAATTGAATTTGTTACAGATCCTTTGCAATTCCGTTAACAGATTTTACCTTTACTCTGTTATATTTGTCGATGAATACATGTAATTTTTCCAATAACTATTTTAAGTCTTAGATTGTTATATATATATATATATATATATATATATATATATATATATATATATATATATATATATATATATAAAGCGTAGAGGTCTGCAAATTTGGATAAAAATAGACGAACTCGGGTCACTCAGAATTTTTAGTTTTTGGTAATTAGTGATAAATTATTTAAAGATCGACGGCGCTAAGATCGCTTCCAAGCTGGCAGAATCCATGATTTTTCAGTGGCTGAGAGGTTGTGCTCTCGAAGCTGGTAGACGGGAGGTGCTGGGTTCGATCCCAATCGCGCCCGTCGGCCTAATCGTTCGGAGTTTTCGTGGTTTTCTTCGAGCCGTGGATTTCTCCATGCGTAAATACGGATTAGGTTCCCTTAGAAAGACCCCCACGAAGGGCACTCCCCCCGGGCCTATATCCCTAGTGTAGATAATTGGCCGTCAATAATCAACCCAACCCAACCCATGATTTTTCAAGTACATGCGTAGAGTAAATGTTCCGGTTTTCCATGTATTTTGACATCGCATATCGCAATCGCCAGGTCCCCTCTGGAATTACAAAATAAATAAATAAAAGAAAGAAAGAAAATTACAAACGTTTTCATGGTACCTTCGCAGTTGTAGTGGTATCCTTTGTTTTGAAAAATATTAATATTTACTATTTCAAAAAACATATTTTCTGAAGACCGGTTTCATTTTTTCCGCTTTTTCTGCAGCATTAAACTGCCATCTTTATTTCACGGATGAAAAAAAAAAGTACCCACTTATTCAAGGTGCCTTCCCGGATGTAAAGGTATCTTTGGTTTAAAAATATACTAATATTTACTATTATTTAAAAAAACATATTTTCTGAAGTCGTTTATCGCAATCGCCGCGGACTATCTCCCCCCCCCCCCCCCTCAGTACCTTTGATCCTTTGAAGATATCATTTCGCGTTTTAAGAGAATTGCGCTAGAGTTGTTTGTTCATTTTTTTGTGGAGAATGATGATATCTATTTTTTTTTTCAATACGTGAATAGATATAGGGATTGAGCGGGGGGATTTTTTTTTTTCGTCGTGTAAAAAATGTTATAATTTAGTAACTCCACAGCTAATTGGCCGATTTCGATTAATTTTTTACCAATTTTCTTTATTTAAAGCGAGGAAAATAATAAAATAGGTTACATTGATTTTTTAATTATTATTTAGGTTTTCCTCAGGAACTTTTGGTCAGAATTGAAGGTGTAATACATCTAAATATCAGAAATGAAATCGGCAATCATTATAGTAGGGGCCCCTTATTTCGTTTGGAAAGATTTTCTTTAAAAACATAAAGTCATACCAATTCGACGTTCTTTTGTAAAAACAGACCGGAGCGTGTATAGCAGTCTTTGGTGCACGCTGCCGAAGGCAATGGGGCCCAAACTCTTAAGATCATTTTGATACATTTTCGATTTAAAATATAAAATTATACAAATTCGAGGGTTGCGCTGCCGAAGGCAGTAGTGCTTCCAACACTAGATTCGTTTGGAAAGATTTTCGTTTAAAAAATATTAAATCAAGCAAATTCGGGGGGGGGGGGGGGGGGGGGTACGCTGCCGAAGCCAGTGGTGTCCTCAACGTTAAATTCTTCCCGGAGAAAAATGTTTGAATTCAACACTAGTTTCAGTTAGGTATACTTAAGGTTATTATTATCCCGGATCAGCTATAGTGATAAAATAAAATGAAATAAATAAAAGGACTGTTCTTTGCTAGTAGATTCTTAGATTAAATCTTTTAGAATATGAAACATTATGAATTAAAATCTTTTTTATTAAAATTTCGTTTATAGAATTTAATACATAAAATACATATATTACTTTTGGTAGAAAGTGAATACGATGCTGCCTAGGGTAAGTTGTGTACATCTAGAAGCTGAAATTTAGGAAACTGTGAACATCATGCTGTTTGATAATAGTTTAGATTTTTCATTTTAATACTATTATTTTCTTCTTAGCCCATTTGGGAATTTACTCAGTTAGTGAACGGATTTACATGTTTAGATACAATGGCTAAAGGCACTTTTAGATACCCTCGCTAAGAATAGGGGAGGGGGGCCCTCCACCAAAGATGATAAATTTCTTTAGATGTGACAAACACACAGGCTTAGTTGGCAAATGTGTTAAACATTTTCTTTTTCAAAAACATACATTAAAACCCGTGAAAGTAAAATCACTAAGGGGAAACATTTGGTTTTAGACAGGTTTCTGTCTTAGCAGGTATAATTGAACGGTATTCCTTCCATCGGTACCAAGACAATTTTCAATTTAAGACAGGTTTCCATTATATACAGATTTCATCGTCACAGGTTTTACTGTACACTTTTTAGTTAAACAGACATAGTTGGCAAAATGCTGATAATTGACGTGGCAATTTTATGGTTTCTCTTTCCGCCCTTTTTCCTACACTACACTGACATACACATATAAAAATTCATTTTTTAAAAATTTTTTAGTTATTTGAAAGATTAATTAACTGCAAGTTATTGACAGCATTTACTTTTGTCTGATACTTAACTCATAAGGCATACGTTAAATCAGAAATGCGAATTACAATAAAAACAAGGCAATTGAACAATAATAGCGTGTTACTTAAATTTTTATGTTGTATTTCTTGTTTTTCCTCTTATTTCAAGAATAGAGATGTTGTTATAGAGATGACTCAGGATTGTTGTGAATAATACAAAGGAAGTTAATTAAACATGAATGTTTGACCTTTTATATTAAAACAAGAATTATGTGATATTGTGGAAAGCTCCTACGACGAAAGTAAAATAATAATTTGGCACGATGATATTTTATATTAGCTTAAGTGTACATTTTTTGATGATTTATTCAATTCGGGGCTTCGAACCGGATCAGACTCGGAAATCGAATCAGAAGTTGATCGTTGAATCATAAGATTATCGACGATACTCAAACGACGACCGTGGACAATCGAAGATAATTTATTATATTGGTAAAGATAAAAGGCCCGTCCTGGTCCGAGTCTGCCGAGAAAAATTAGGCCCGGGCCGGTTCAAAGTCTAATGAGAGAAGATCTACCCGCGGACCACAACAACAAAATTCCTCGAGTTAATTAATTTTGTAAAAGACGGAACGAAAATCATTGCTGTCTCATTTTTTTGTCATCTCGAGCCACAAAAACTAGTCGTTGGGGGCCACCGTAATACTTACCCATCATGGATATGCATAATGTAAAATATTAAAACAAAAATGTGTAAACTACTTATAAAATGCATAGCAATTCAAATAAAATCGTGGCTTGATGACGTCATAACTTTATAGGCTCGATTACTGAATTGCTTGAAAGAGGTTTTTCCTTATAACTCAAAATAATAATCCTATTAACTAGCGGTTTATTGCATCTGATTAAGCGTCAAATTTCCAATTAAAATATATCTTTGAAGTGAAATTTGGATGAAATACAGGGTCATGAAAAATCGAAGAGTGTGGAAAATAGGATTACAAATATCTCAGCAACTAATTATCCGATCGACTTCATGCTTTATGCAAAATTTTTTTTATTGTCTTTTATATTCATTTCTTAAAATAAACAATTTCGAAAATTTTTATATACCTTTTATCAGAACGAATATTTCGAGAGTCCGAAAAAAATAGATCCGGTTAATCGAGGTTATTGAAATGAAATAGGCTTCTTCCCATTATTACATACTAAGTACATACCAAATTGCAAGTGTCTATCTCAATTTTTTCGGGAGATAGAGCGTTTACAGACACACAGACGGACGGCAAAATTTTTTTTCTAAAAATATGTTTTTTGGAATCTCCAGTGTCTGAAACGTGTAAATCCGTCAAAAAAAAATTTTCGATTTTCAAAACGATTACAAGACTTACCCTATACTACGTATGATGGGTAAGTAAAAGGGGGAAAAAAGGCTACCATAAGTTAAAAGACGAAGTGAAACTTATCTCGTGGAATCTAATCGACATAACAGGCTTTTTGCCGATAAAAAGGTTATAATAGCAATCCAACGCGAAAAAAAAAGTTCTTAAGTGTATCTTCATCGCCGTCAACACAAATTTCTCATTTTCTTATTGCCTTTTAAAAAATCTTAAAAATTCAAATTAATAATAATTAAAAAAAAATCAAGTGTAATAATAAACGCGGTGAATTTTCAATATCTGGGGCCCACTCCAAATTTACGTATTGGAATGTAAATTTTTTGGCACTATATGAATTGCAGTTATTGAATCAGATTTGTTTTTTAAGATAAACATTGATGTTTATAAAAGAATGTTTTTTATGTTTTTACTTTTCTTGATAAAAAATTAAAGCTTTTTTATTAAAAAAAAAAAAAAAAATCCTTTACACATTTTTTAAACGTAAAATAGTTGAGAAAATATCCATTTTAAAAATATTTAGCTTCGGAAAATGGGCTGTATATTCGTAACTGACTAAATATTGTAAAGCAGAGTATTTTGCGTGAAATATGAAATTTACTGTTATTAATAGACCTATTAAACTATGCATACCAGATTTATTTTTTTAATGTCATTAAAGTTCCCCCGGGCCACAAAGGGTTAAATAAAAGTATAAATAACGCATAGTCATATTTTGTAAAAAAAAAAAACCCACTCATTCCTAAATGAGTTTCGGTTTTTCCTCTATCAGATAGATATCTGTGAAAAAAGTGTGTATTATGTAAACTCTTTCCGTTTTATCAGTTGTTAATCCTGATCATTTGGTTAAGGGTAGAACGTGGTTCATTGCAGATAGGATAGTGTATTTGTACAAAGTTCAAAGTTTTGTAACTGTTTCTTGAACTGTATTTCTTACGTCTCTATGCGTCTTATGACTTAGATATGAATTCCGTTGGCATTTATGGAATATTTATCTTTTCTGAAAATGAACGGACAATCCTTAATAGCATGTTAACATAGTGGATAACTGGTATTGTAGTTTTTTTTTTTTTTTTTTTTTAATTATTTATGTATAAAATGTTTTATTATTTTGTAGTCTTTTCCTAAAAGCTCATATTTATTTGTAAAATTGTTATACTTTAGGATGTCATACATGTTGCACATAATTTTCATACATGTTGGATTTTTATTTATTTATTTATTTTGCTTTTTACTTTCTTCTATCTTTACAAGAAGAAAGTATTGGATTCGTCAAAAAAATTCGAATTCCGGTTTTCGACGGATTTATACGTTTTAGAAGGCCTTGAACACGATTTGACTGCTGTATTTTTTGTGCGCTCTATCTCAAGAACTAATGTACGGAAAGTCCGTGCTTTCTATCAAGCGTAAACAAAGCAGCGAATTTTCGGGTTTGGTGCCCACGTATGTTAGAGGAATTTTTTTAGAAAAATCATGATTTACAGTCATGAAATTCGGCGTGTTTTCAAGATAAACATTGAATGCATATAAAAGAGGTTATAAAATTTTTTATTTTGCTTTTTTTGAAATAATATTTTATATTAAAAACAAAACACACACACACAAAAAAATAATAATAATAATAATAATAATAATAATATAATAATAATTTAAAAAAAATCCAGAAATTTTATATTATGATTTAGTTTTCATATTTTAAGTCATTTATTGAAATAAATTTCATATTCGTCTGAGATTTTTATTCGCAATTATAGATTGCGAATGATACTGCTGTAATATATTTCCTTTATTTATATATATATGTATATAAAGGAAAAATCTCTGGGAAAAGATATAATTGTGGCGTGATAAATATTTCTATTCCATGTTTTTTTTACATCTGGTAACCTTCTACTCTATACAATTATCTGAGAATTTCCTTGTAAGTCAACAATCGGACTATTCCTTTCTTTTTACAATCTATTCAGCCATCTGTATTTAAATTTCTCTTTAATGACAAAAGTAACAGCAGACAGATTGAAGTTGGATCGGCGTTTTAATGTATTGCTACTTAGAAATTTTGCGGTTTATTTATGCCCGGTTTATTATGAATAAATTGTATTTGTGTTCATAAAGCCAATTGACCAGCTGTTTCGGGACTTTTTTGTTGTTGTTGTTATCATTATAATTGAAATGTAACGAAGAGAAGCATTTATATTTTCTCTAATTTTTCTAGGTTATCAAAACGATTGTTGTTTTAATACCTGATAAGGGATCGTAAAAGTTAAAGTATTAAGTTATCTTTTATTACTTTTACGATTATAAGTTAAAGTCAACCTAACTTTCTGGGTTTTTTTTTTGGTGTATTGAATTATTACGATTATCGAATTAAGTTTTAAATTATATATAGTAAATCTTCCTCCTTGTCGTAATTGAAATCGAAATGTAGCGTAAAAAGTTCATTTTGCTTTTGTGAACAGCGTTAACTGGAGCTTATTTTTAATATTTCAAAACTATAAAGATGGCCAGATTCTACTTATAGGTTGTATTGGTTTTATTACACATCTGTATTGTTCAAAAATAAAAATAATCTTTTCGAGTTCGATTTCGATTTGTTTTAAAATAACTACATGAAGGTTTAAAAGAATTTTTGTTGTTGTTGTTGTTTTATGTTAAAATCTGCTAATATGAGTGCATAAGGTAAATACAAAATAGGCTTTGCATGCCTTCTGATGAATCATCTGTTTCTTTTTTCCTCTGAAAAAAAGGCTCGTTTATTGAAGTCTTGAAACAGCTGTAATGTTCCAATATATTATTTTGCCTGTCACACTTTCATGTGTTCAGTGACCCAGAGCTTCAAGTCCGGAAGAAAGTTAATCTGATAATCTTATCACACTGATATATTTCGTGGTAAAATTTAAATTTCGTGTAAACGGAAGCATTTTTGCCAGTGATGGGTGTATACTAGTAATGTCAATAACGCGGCCGCCACATTTTAGCCCGCCGACAACTTATCTGTGGTCCGCCAACTATTTGGCTTTTACCCCATGTTTGATGCAAAAAGTAAAACACACTTTGCACGAACACACTTGGCTGCAGTGTTGCCAAATTAGGGAATTTTTAGGTAGATTTCGTAAGAAATACTACCTATTACATTCTCCCCTATGTTTGAATTTCTGAAAATTTTTTGCAGATCTACGTCGATCATGACTCCTAGAACCCAAAACCAGTCCCAGTTCAAAACTTTATCTATCTATCTATATCACTTTTTTATGGACATGATAACTTCCATAATTCTGCACAAATCTCTTCCAAACTGATACATAAAATCAAAGGGCATAAAATCTCGGTCAAGTTCGTTAATGGGCAAAATCGGACCGGAGGGGGGGGGGGGGGGCGGGGCTTTTTGTGAAAACAGAAAACCCCCCATAACTTCTTAATTATGAGACATATCGAATCCGTTTAAAGTTATTATTACTTCTAGGAAAAAGGCCGAAAATTTATGTATGACAGATTTTTTATATAATTAAAAATGGCCTCAGAGGGTGGGGGGTGAGGGGTGGGGGTTAAGTAGAAAAAAAAATTCATAACTTCGTCAATTCACAAGATATCAAATCCGCTTAAATTTATTATAAGTCGTCTTAATATTATCTGCAACTTTTATATTGACAAGTTTTTTATAGGACAAACTCTTACAGCAAAATTAAATTAGAGACAAAAAAATCCTTGCCGGCTCACACACACAGGTAGATTTCGAAGTGGGCGGTCCCAACTGCCGCATTATGGCAAAAAGTCCTTTCTTCTGCAATTCCTAATAAACAGGCGCCCCACAGTCTGCATCTTCGAGATCTACCTGTGCCTGTAGGCCGAGCCGTCAAGGAAATTTTTTATTTAAAATATCTACTACTATTTCAGAATATTAATGTTCACTTTATTTAATGACAGACATTCTGTGATTAAATAAAAGAAGATTACTTGTCTAAACATTGTCATAGCATTAGAGATGGCAAACATTAGAAAGTATAAGTGTATATGGTCAGATCTAACTCATTTCAAGAATCCACATTTCATAATAGTAGTATTTTAGATTCTGTGTGTTCATTGTGTAAACATATAATCTCCAAGAATGCATTTGGTTGGGAACTGCAAAGAATAGTTTGTATGTGTATTTGCATCTTTTTTTGGTGGTGGTGGTGGTGTGTGTGTGTGTGTGTGGGGGGGGGGGGGGGGGGTAGAAGTCTGGCATGCTTAACCTGCACGCTTTTATTTATTTATTTATATACCAACGAAATATTACTTTGAAAATATTTAAAATCAAATTAAATGTATTCAGTATTTATTTCAAGAATAGTATTTAATGTTATGATTTTTTCATAAAATTAATGAATTACATTGGACAGCTTAACTTTTAATGCCTTAGTGTTTCTTCTGTTGGAGGAGTTTGTGAGAATTAGTGAATTTTGTAATATGAATAAACAGACTTGGTATCACTGTTGTTATTAGTATTCATTGCTTATCACTGAACTTGCATGGTTTGTTTTGATTTCCTGCCAAGTTTCCTGTCTAAATTATATTTTTTGTTTCCTTCCTGCTTATTTCTTGGCATTGGCTATAATAAGATGCATTAGTAATTTTTGTAGAATATTTATTTTAAGATTTAAATTTCTATTTACAGAAAATCAAAAATATAATTCAGAAATAATAAGTCAGAATTAAGAATATAAACAATCCCCAAAATATTGCTTTTTAACTTATTTAGAAACATAATTTAATTTCAATTTAAAGGTATACTTTCAAAATGATTCCTTTTTTGTTTATTTCTATATTGTTTAAAACTATTTGGTGACAAATAAATGATCCTTTAAATGTTATAGTACGTATATTATAGTTTTATTTTAAAAGAATATTTCAAGATATCAATAGCATCAGCATGTCTTATTAAATTAAATTTTATTATTTCAGAAATGGAGAAAAAGATGGTTTGTGTTGAAACATTCTGGACTCCTTCCAGGTCAATTTATTTTAGAATATTTTATTGAAGAAAACTGCAAAAAGCTTAGAGGCCATATAGATTTGGACCAGTGTGAACAGGTATTTTTTTTTCTTTCATTTAATTAAATATATTTAAATATTCGTTGGTGTAAAATGTTTTGCATACTACTACTGTTTAGTATTTTGGTTTTAAAATGAAAGCATATTTTAAAAATTAAAGCTGAATGATAGTGTTTTAATTTCTGACTGATTTTGATATATTTAATATATATATATATATATATATATATTTTTTTTACTTTTTTTTTGTGAATGTATATGGTTCTGTTAAAAGCTTATTTATATGGCCTGCATAATCCATCACATCAAAAGTGCAAAATTTGCAGTTCTGGCTGTTCTTAGAGCTTATGTTATATCCAATCTATATGGCTTATTGTACTTTGTGATGAAAATGTAGAAATGATTTCATAATAATGAAAATGTTAAGCTTTACTTTCTTTGACTTTTTTTTTTTTTTTTTTTTAATATTCATTTGGTATGATAATGAAAATTTATATACATATAGTCTTCTCTCTTCTGGAGCTCAAATTGTGGTACATAAGTGTTAATTTCTTATAAATCACTTATGGAAAGAAACTGAAAATTGTAATCTGTATTTACAGTTATGTTTGTTGGACAGTACTAGCTTTCATTATATTGTGAGTTTGCAATTTTTTTTTTAGATATTAGTATATTATAAGATTTTCTTATGTGCCTATGGTATTAATATCTGAGAAATTACTAGACAGTGTTCATAGATATACATCTAAAGTTCAAAAATTAAATTTAAAAGACATTTAATTATTTGTATTTATACACCAAAAAAATCACTTTAATGCATTTTGGTCCCATCCCATAGTTGAACTTTCTCTTGCATGCATAATTTTTTCCTCTCTCTGAAATTTTGCATAAATTTCCCAAATCAACACATGCATCAAAATGTTTATTTGATTGTGAGCTCCCATTGTAAAATATATGCATCATTTATTTTTTTTTTTATAAAATAAGTTGGGTGCAGAATTTTGCTTCATTAATTTTTTTTATACTTTTTTTTTTTAACTATATATTTTTTAAATTATTTATTTCTGATTCTGGTCTTATTTTGATGATGTCCAATCAGATAGTTTCAATGTCATTTGCATTTAGACCTACTGTGTATTTTTATTAAGTGAATATTCAGTCTTGCATATTTTGCAGTATTAATACTATAACTTAGTAAATTAATTGATTATAATTATTATTGTCCATTGCTGCCAAAAATCAACAAAAATATTAAAATATTAATATTAAAGCATATATATATTACCATAAAATCCCGAAAGTAAGCCCCCCCCCCCCACACACACACATACACACACAAAAATGATTTTAAAAATCCAAGGAAGAGAATTTTCAATGTTTTGAAAATTTTGGCAGATTTCCACTTTTGCTTTTATATTTTGTTAATGAAATACCCTATTGGTAACAGTCACACTTTTATACGATGATTTGCGGCAGATTTTTCTGGCCTTCTTGCTGCTCACTAGTAATATAACAATAAGTAAAATATCAGTCGGTAAGAAAAAAAAAATTAATTAAAGAGTTATAAAGGTTAAACTATGGGGTTTTGGTACTAAAGGGGAGCAAAGGGGGAAGCAGTAATTTTGAAGGGCATTTAGATGATTGATTATTTATTGTTACAATAAAATAGCAAATAAAGAAAAAGATAAAAAAAAAAAAAGATTTTTAAAGATTTTCAATTTTTTTGGCAGGTAGGGGGTTAATTTTATATATTTATTTATTTTTAAGTGAAAATTTGTCGAAATACAGAAGATTCTCCCCCCTTTTTACTTCTAAATTAATGATAAAAACAGGTTTTTAAATGATTTTTTTTTTTTTTAAATCTCGATTATAAGCCCTCCTCCCACGTTTAACCCTTTTTGGTTTTGAAAAAGGGGGGGCTTGCAATCGGGATTTTATGGTATATACGAGAAGAAGAAGAAAAAATCTATAAATTTAAGTATCATGAACACAATAAAACTTTGTTAATTTAAATATTATTTCATATAGAGAAATAAATAATGAAAAAAAAATCACAAGACCATCAAATATTCTAAACATAGTTGAATTCTATGCATAAATTACTTATCTTGTTCATCATAACATTCAACAATTTCCTCCGTGCTTTACTTTGAGCATTTTAACTAATTTTTATTTTCTGTTATGTGTTTATTTTTTTGTCAAAGTGTGATCTCAAGTCACCAATAAGTATTTAATTTTGTTTTGAAATATATTAAAACTTTTCTGAATTCCATGTTTATTCAAAATACATTGTTTTCATAATACATATTTTTTAAAATAGAAGATTCCTTCAGCATTCCTCTTATTTTTAGAAGCCATTTATATTTCACCAGTTGTAGTTTTATTACATTTTGTCACACTTCAAAGTCTAAACAAAACTTTGTTTCCATTTATAAACACCATATAATATAGGTAATATATAGGTATAAGATATTGTCAGTAATGTTTTTTCATAGTAAATAACACTGTGTTTGATTTGTAATTAAGATTTATAGATAATACTGCATATGTAGAAACAATGTGTTTCTGTGTTGTTATATCTCTAAATAGAGGATAGTTTTTTTTTTCCTGCTATATATGAGGACCCCAGAAGCCAAGGGGTATATGTGACAAAATTGAAAAAACTGAGCTAAGTGCACAGGTGATCTGAAAATAAGGCTATTTGTTTGTACGCAAAAAAAAAAAATATAAGTGATTTTTTTTTTAATTATGTGACTGCATTTTGGAGGTCAACTACTTAAGCATTCAAAACTGTACCCCTTGTTATCAATATTGATTAACTAACTATAAATTAATATATATATATATGCCGCCTTCTTTATACAGTTATTGAAATAAGAGTTCAAAAACCACTATGAAGTAAGCAACAGTTTTATAATTATTTCAGTCAATTACTATTTACTCCAAACTTTGATCTCAATTATTTACTCCAAATCGAAATTTTGTCACTTGTATCGCTTGGCTTCTAGGGTCCTCATATATATATATACAGAGTTTCCCCCAGATTTAAAAAAAGGGTAGTCCTGGTGGGAAAAGGGCACTTATTTTATTGTAAGGGGCAATTTTTTTTTATACTTACGGACAATTTTTGGATTCATAAGCACACTTTGTTTATTGTTAAAGGCATTCCTTTGGTTTTTAAAGCCACCTTTAATATCAAAAATTCAATTTTTACTTAGAAGGCACATTTTTTAATGCAAAAAGTAGAAAGGACACTTTTTTTACTGAGTTGCAAGAAGGGTGTTAATTATTTTACTTGGGGCAAGAAGGGTGCTAATTATTTTACTGGGGGGGGGGGCAAGAAGGGTGCTAATTATTTTACTGGGGGGGGGGCAAGAAGGGTGCTATTTTGTAAACCAAAGGGAAGGCAGGGTGCAGCACCCTTCTGAAACTGTCTGGGGAAAACTCTGTATATACATATTTATTTATTTACTTTTTACTTGCATTCTTTTAAATATTGTTCTGCATAAACTTTTGATAGTTATAAATATTTTAGTTATTGAATTCAATTAACTTATCAGCCATCATAATTATTTGTCAGATCTCATTCTTTTTTTATTTGATGTCTTTCTTCATAGATTGACTCTGGATTGATATACTCCAGTAAGAAGACTCATTTTCAATATATGTTCAATATCAGAACACCAAAAAGAATTTATTTTCTTGTTGCTGAGACTGAAGCAGACATGAATAAATGGGTGCAGTGTATTTGTTCTGTCTGTGGATTGAAAATCCACTTTGAAGAAGGTATGTCATTTTTTCTTTTACATATTTATTATTTTTTTTAACTGGTTGATTTATTATATCCTTTAATTGAGATATATTTATTAATAACTATGACTAGAACTTGCATTTAACTCACATTTCATCTATAAATCAGAGCTGTTTAAATTAGGGATGCACCGAATATTCAGTATGTATTCGGTACGTACTACCAAATATTCAGTTAGACCAAACATCAAAATATTCGGCCTGCTGAATATCAAAATATTTGGCCAAACCGAATAAAAAAAACTTTCAAAATATATTTTTAATAACTTTAGATAACTTCAAATTTTAACTGTCAATAAATAAAGAAATTCAGAATAATTAAATAGAGTCATGTATAAAAATAAATAAATTGCTTTTACATTATTTATTTTCTGCTTGAAAAAGTGACACTTAAGAAAATTAACTATTAATGATGATGTTCATAGGAATTAATGAAGTATAAATGCAAGTTCCTGAATATTGTCTGATAATAATATGTTTCTTGCTTTTTCACAAACAGTGTGTTTCTAAATAAAACATAACAAACTTTTAGGGGTAGTAATAGGCATCAAGATAAAGTTTTTGTATAGAAAACCAGGATTGCAATCTGCTTATTCAGTCAAAAACACACTGTATCTCAATCAAAGCCCAAACTTCAGATTTTCATTTGTAACTTTAACAATAATGAAGATATTATGATGGTATTTTCAACAAACTTATTTTGCTTTCTGTGAAATATGATAACATAATGAGAAGTGCTGGAAATGGTCACCATTGTCATCCAAACAACACTGAGCTAAACATTCCATTTTTCAGAAAACAGTTGATTAATCGGTATAAATTGCATGATATTTTTACAATCGCAGATATGAAAATTTTCAGCTTAAAATAGAATTCTGTTATAAACAGGAGTGGGGAATTACCGAAATTTACTTGTCACTGATGATTTAATTTTTTGACTAGGCAAGTGAATTTTTAGGCAGTCATTTAAAAACTGCAAACTATAGAAAATATGCCAAAAACTTAATTTTTTTACTTGTTAGTTACATTTTGGCAACTCTCCAAATTACTGCAATGTAAACATGGTAATTATTTTTATCCTATACCAAACTTTCCTCTGTAGTACATATTTCTTAATTTTATAGGGGAAAGAAAATACAAAAAAGTGTTAGTAATAGTAATGAATTATTTTTGCAGCGTTGTAAATTTTGTCACAACAATTTTCAACTGTACATTGCATCTTTCTGGCCGGTAAAATAAATCTTTAGCTGATAAGATTTTCTGAAAATTCTCCACCCATTATTATAAACAAATTTAGCTTTCTCAGGTTTTACTGTATTACATTTTTTGTACAAAGCAAATTTATTCCATTTTATTTTTTAAATAAACTGGTTTATTTCAGGGAAATATATATATAAAAGATTTTCTGAACAATCCAATAATATTATGCTTAATTTAGAATCACTTAAAAGGAATATTATTTACAAAACTGATCCATGTCTATTTTTACATGCGAACAAACTCTTACAACAGATTAATTCAGGAACCTTATCAAGATAAATATTCTAAAATGGAAGGGGACCTTCTAAGGAAACGCTAAATCAAACTGATGTGGATCTGTTCTAAAAAAAATAATACTATTTAATATGTGCAATTCTTTATTTAAAATTGAATTAATCATTTTTTGAAAATCATAATGTATGGTAAAATAATTTCCTTTGTTTCAGGATTCTTCACTTACAATTCATTATGTGTGCTTATTTTTGAAATTGAATAAGCTTATTAAATTTGTAGTATTTTAAATACATAATGAAATATTCTTGGATTTATTATTCTTAATTTTTTAAAGTATGAATTCTGCCTTTAAAACTGTTATCCAGACTAAAAGGTGAACAATATTAAAATCAATAAAAAATATTTCTTTTCCAAGTATCTCTTTACATCTTAATACATTTTTTAACTTGAAATAAATATCTTTTATAGATTGTTCAGCTTCTTTTAAGCCCTTGGATTTTTTTTTTTTTTTTTTTAAATCAAAGTTTATATTTCAAAATTTATGAGAGTAGTTGTGTGTTTATATTCGTATCGTATATTATTACATTCTTTGCTGAAGTTTTTTCCATCTCTTTCTCTTTTAGATTTTTTTGTGCCTCATGAAAACGTAACAGACTCTAATTCAGTTATTGAAACTGCATCAAATTTGACAGAAGTGCAAAGTTCCTCAAACCCATATATTCCTATCAGTGAGTGTCATACAGGAAAACCTGTTCTAAATGGGAACATTTCTAGTGGCAGTGTCAACGATTTACCAAGTGAACCGCCTCCCCCTCCACCTACTTTAAATAAGTGGACTTCATTAGAACAGTCTTTATCTGATGAATTATATGATCATCCAAAATCTATAAACCAGAATAATTTGGACTTACAAACGAGCAAATTTAATACAGATTCAGATAATACTCATAAAAGACTAGCTCATTTTAAATCTGATTCTGATCCTGTGCAGATGAATGATGTGTTTTGTACTTTACCTTCCAAAGGAAATTGGAATTTATCTGTCGATGACACAGTTCCTTTCAGCAGTACTGTTCCAAGACAGAAAACATGCTCAAGAACTGAACTACCTGAATATGATGTTGTCCCACCTTTTCATGGTTCAATTAAAGATATTAAAAAACCTCAGAGATCTGTGCAGAATTTAGCTGAACATTTTGAGAAATTAAATGTAAAAACTTCTCCTGAAAAACAATCGCCATCTAATCAGGAATCTGATTATGTAAATGATATAAATTGTCCTCCTAGACCTCCTAAACCATCAAAATTAAGAGAAAGGCCACGATATGAGAATTTTGAGCTTCCTCTTCAAGCTAATAAAACTGAGGATAAAAATGTTTATGATATACCTCCTCCACCAAAACCACCTATTCAACAAACAATGAATGGCGATGAATTATCTCCATCGACTAAAGTGCCTTTGTCACCATCAACAAACAATTCCATTGTTGATGACACTTATGACTTCCCAAAATTTAGAAGTGAAGATAATATTAATACAACAGTGCCTCTTTCCCAGAATACTGGAACAACTGGAAGACCCAGACGTCATGCTTATACAAATGCTCCTCCTGGACTATTCAACAGTAAAGATTTAATTTTTAATTATGAGTACCGGCCTAGTTTGATGTCTTCTGATGGTTATGCTAGTAGTGATGCTGTAAAAAGTATTCATTCAAGCAGTGATGCAGCCACCCCTCCAAGTCCTTCAGCTATTGGTGCTTATGCTAATGTGCCTACTAGTCCAACTCTGTCTGCAAGTTTTCAGACTGATTTACCCCCTGCTGTTAACCGTGATTTGAAGCCCAGGCGGGTATTGACAAATGAAGAAAAGGGTAATTTATTTCATGTCTATTTTCTACTTTTAGATTACTAATGGTTTTGATAAATTGTAATTTTATAAGTTCTTTAGAAACAATAGATTTCCAACATTTTCCTGTGATTTAAAAGTCACAACTAAAAAAAAAGGTAAAAGTCACAACAAAGGTAAAAGTCACAACTTATGTGAATCTATTTAATCATTTGAAATCTATATTTTTTATGTCTTATATTTGAATTGTAGTACAGTAAAAGCCCCATAATGTGCACTTCTGAATTGTGGATGGTTTTCCAATATATAACACCTATATATTTGTATATAATCTTACTTATAATAAAATCCAAAGGCGAGAAAGTGTCTGTAACGGTACCGGGCTGTACCACTCTGATCTGCGAGTCGACCGTAGTTAAACGCCATGTTAGGCTTACTGAAAAATATATGCTAACACATAATAACACTAAATGATAATATCTTCTACTTGAAATAACGTCTGTTCAGCATATTTTCGTATAAAACATGTATATCATATCCAGTTATAATGTTTTAAGTTTTAAATTAAAAATAACAGATTAAACATCTGATTACCTGATGTAAATAAACGAATAATGTTGCCATTCAAAAACACAAATCCCATATCTACAAAAAAAAAAAGGAATGACTCTTTGAACGTTTCATTAAAATATCCAATTATGCTCTTAAAATATTTGTAAAAGCATTTTAAAGTCTTTAAATATTTAAAGGATTTTCTAAAATTTATTTCTGTAAGCATTTTATTCCTGAAATCACTTTTTCAGAAATAGCGATGATATCTTTCGAGGCTTTGCTATGCAACTACCAGCATTTTAGATTTCGTTCATAAATGCTATTCTGGCGCCATCTTCTGACAATAAATACAAATTATACGTTTCTGTTAGAAAAGAAATAAATTAATAATACAACTTTATTATAATTTACATAATAATAAAGTTGTAAAATAATATAAAATGTACATAAGCATATTTTTAGAATAAGAAAATTCAGGATGTATTGATTTATTACAAGATCAACTTTTTTTAATGATTTAAATTATTTTTATTATTAATTTTGAAAGGGAAATATTTGACTTTGTGTAAAAATTAATGCATTCCTTTAGATTATGAAGAAGCTAAAAGATCGTTTTCGTCTTATTGAGAGCGAAAATTAATACCTACAATTTACTAACCATAGTTAATTATTGAGACCTTAATTAATTATTGAGATCATTATTAGGATTAAAATTTTAATTATTCAGAAACATATTTGGCAATTTTGAGTTGAAAAACCAAAATAAGGGAAAAGATTACGTTTCGTAAAATTTACCATTAACATAAGGTATGTACATTCAGGATGTATTGAATTATTACAAGATCAACTTTTTTTAACGATTTAAATTATTTTTATTATTAATTTTGAAAGGAAAATATTTGACTTTGTGTAAAAATTAATGCATTCCTTTAGATTATGAAGAAACTAAAAGATCGTTTTCGTATTATTGAGAGCAAAAATTAATACCTATAATTTACTAACCATAGTTAATTATTGAGACCTTAATTAATTATTGAGATCATTATTAGGATTAAAATTTTAATTATTCAGAAAAATATTTGGCAATTTTGTGTTGAAAAACCAAAATAAGGGAAAAGATTACGTTTCGTAAAATTTACCATTAAGATAAGGTATGTACATTCAGGATGTATTGAATTATTACAAGATCAACTTTTTTTAATGATTTAAATTATTTTTATTATTAATTTTGAAAGGAAAATATTTGACTTTGTGTAAAAATTAATGCATTCCTTTAGATTATGAAGAAACTAAAAGATCGTTTTCGTATTATTGAGAGCGAAAATTAATACCTATAATTTACTAACCATAGTTAATTATTGAGACCTTAATTAATTATTGAGATCATTATTAGGATTAAAATTTTAATTATTCAGAAAAATATTTGGAAATTTTGAGTTGAAAAACCAAAATAAGGGAAAAGATTACGTTTCGTAAAATTTACCATTAACATAAGGTATGTACATTCAGGATGTATTGAATTATTACAAGATAAACTTTTTTTAATGATTTAAATTATTTTTATTATTAATTTTGAAAGGGAAATATTTGACTTTGTGTAAAAATTAATGCATTCTTTTAGATTATGAAGAAGCTAAAAGATCGTTTTCGTATTATTGAGAGCGAAAATTAATACCTATAATTTACTAACCATAGTTAATTATTGAGACCTTAATTAATTATTGAGATCATTATTAGGATTAAAATTTTAATTATTCAGAAAAATATTTGGAAATTTTGAGTTGAAAAACCAAAATAAGGGAAAAGATTACGTTTCGTAAAATTTACCATTAACATAAGGTATGTACATTCAGGATGTATTGAATTATTACAAGATCAACTTTTTTTAATGATTTAAATTATTTTTATTATTAATTTTGAAAGGGAAATATTTGACTTTGTGTAAAAATTAATGCATTCTTTTAGATTATGAAGAAGCTAAAAGATCGTTTTCGTATTATTGAGAGCGAAAATTAATACCTATAATTTACTTGACATAATTAATTATTGAGACCTTAATTAATTATTGAGATCGTTATTAGGATTGATATTTTAATTATTCAGAAAAATGTTTAGAAATTTTGAGTTGAAAAACAAAGATAAAGAAAAAAATTACGTTTCGTAAAATTTACCATTAACATAACTACCATTAACAGTAAAATTTACCATTAACCCTCTATATTACCTAATATTACCTTAACGGTTCAGGTCAGTTTTCCCTATTGTCGATAAACAGTATATGAATATTTTTATCAATTATTTAAAATTTTAACTGAAAACCCCAATTTCTATCCACCGTCCTAGGACGGGCATTTACGCTAGTCATTAATAATGTTAATAATCATGTTAATAATCATTTTTAACTTTGCTTGCTTGGCTCCAAAGTAAATATTGTGGATGCCTGAAAGTTTCTTTTTGCTGAAATTGTTATCTCTGTAATTTCAAAATCGAGAAGAAAGGAATCTGTGGTAGCTCTATAGTAGCTATTTTTGTCTGCATAAACAATTAGTTTTATCTATTAATAGAAGGGCCTAATATAACTGCTTTATTTATTTCTTTTTCATCATATATTTTTTTTATTTATTGGATTTTCATTGTAAATTGTATGTATATCAAGCAGGGCGGTCGCTCTGCCAAGCCAAGCTTAAAAAAAAAAACGCTACACAAACAACGCCAAGAACTGGAATAAAGACCGCTAATGCTTATATACAGAAAGCAACTTCGCAATGTTAAATCGACAAAACATGCCAGATTAAAATATCAGATATCAAACAAACCAAGCGTCGTAGAAAAAAAAAACGAAAACTAGAAGAATCTAAGGAAGAATTTCTTCAATTTAAGACCAAACTCATCTTCATAAGTGATTTATAAACAGAGATATAGCTTTTTTTTTAAAACGTCGAGTTACTTAAAATGATCACTATTTTCTTCGTCAAACTTTTTTTTTTCAAACAAGCTACAGGCCTTAATATTGGGCAGAATAAAAAAAGGATTGCATTTTTGGACAAGTAATTACGTAATCTATGTGCTTTTATAAAATTCAGTGTAAAAAAAAATATTTTCTATCCTTAATTAGCAAAAAACTGTTAATTAACTTGGCGATTAAAAAATTATGCCAAAACAGAGATAAAACGCGCCAACGACCATGTACCATCTGTATTAAAATAGCACAAATCAGTTACAGGTTATAATATAACCACATCAAATTTCATCTGCAAGTCAGCCATTTTCTTCTGAAGATATTTTTTTTTAAAATAAAACTTCACAATTATAAGAACACATATTTTATCAAATAATTAAATATGACTGCAAACTGTGGCAGATGATTGTTTCTAACATGAATAAGTATGAGAAATTGCCGGTTACGGATATGGATCTGGGTAGCTCAGTCGCAGAGTGTCGGCATGGTACGCATAAGGTTCCAGGTTCGAGTCCAGGCCCAGGTCAATTTTTCACTCATGTTTGTTTAGTGTATTTAATTGTCTGATAAAGTGCGTGTTCTTATAAATATTGTAATGTAAAATAAAGTAATCAGACGTAGTGTTTATGCTTTAAAAATATTTTAAATATATAATTTACGTTTTTAGAAAGATCTTTAAAAATAAATTAGTTTTTGAGGGAAGATGTACCTTCTAAAATGTATACATTAAGAGTTATCGCCATTTAAAATTTCTTACCAAACGCAAACAAAAATTTTGAAATGAATTAAATGTGATTCATTTATTTCTAAAAATAAAAAAAACACGGTAAAGGACAGGCATTTTGTTCGCAGGAATACCTTTCACGTCATCTACTATATATACGAGGCTAGCGAAAAAGAAAGGCTACCGCGGTGCTTTACGCGTATCTTTTTTTACAGACCACGGGAATCACGTGAGGCTCGAATCCACCAATGCAGGTGTACGAAAAGAACATCACGTCACTCTAGCGGTCTGTAAAAAAAGATAAGTGGAACGCACCGCAGTAGCCTGTCTTTTTCGTTGGCCTCGCTCTATATATAAAACACAAACGGAAATTTCGTTCCGTTCCTTTATAACTCGAGATCTGCTGAATGGAATTTGATGGAACTTGCACTGTTCGAGAGATAATTTTTCAGGGAAGGTTTTAGTATGTAACACAACGTTCTACGTATATTAGCTATCGAATTATGATAGAAAGTTCTGTTATTTTGGCCAAAAAGGTTACCATTGCTAATTTTTTGGCGATCATTACTGTTGCAGAAAGAAATGAAAAGGCTATACATCTCGAAAAATAAAAGAAAAACTGTTACTAATTTTATTTAAAAAAAAAAAAAAAAAGAAAGAAAGAAAGGAAAAAAAAAGAGTTTTGATGAGAGAATATTATAAAACGAAAATATTTAATTTAAACATGATTAGAAATGTTCATAATGCTTAAAACATTATTCAAGGGGCAAGATTTCTATTGAAACAAATTTGGCGATTTATCTTTTGTTTTTGGCGATTTTGATTTTACTTTTGACCCCAAACAATTTGATTTTAAGCCAAAAAGTGTCTTTTTTTGTTGCAGAAAGAATTGAAATGGCTATACATCTGGAAAAATAAAAGAAAAAACTGTTACTAATTTTATTTTTTGTTTAAAAAAAGAAAAGAAAAAAAAGAAAAACAATTTTGATGAGAGATTTTAGGCCAAAAGGTGTTTTTTTTTTCAAGTGTACGACTGCATTTTCGCAGTATTTTTTTTTTTTTGGTACTTTTTGGTTAGCCGGGCACCAGTGATATATATATACACACACATATATACACATATATCTACACAAATACATGTATATACATACATATATATATACATTTATATGTATGAATATGTATATATATATATGTGTGTGTGTGTGTGTGTGTGTGTGTGTGTGTGTGTGTTCATATATCACTGGTGCCCGGCTAACCGAAAAGTACCTTTTTCATTCAAATGCAAACTATATTAATGGCAATATACTTCTATTTACTTCTACATATATGAAATTTCGTTCCGGCTGCTTATAACTCGAGTTCTGCTGAATGCATTTTCGTAGAACTTAAACTAAGATAATTTTTAAGGGAAGGTTTTAATGTATAACATATCGTTCTACGTAGCTTAGTTATATAATTATTCTGGGAAGTTCTATAATCAGATCAATCCGATTATGAAAGATTAGCCTTTTTAAAAGATTTTGCCGAATGTATTTCGATGGAACCTATACTGTTAAATAATTTTCTAGGGAACGTTTTATTATATAACATTGCTTAGTTCTAGAATTATAGGGGGAAATTCGAAAATCGGGTGACCATTTTTTTAATCAAATATTAGCCTTTTCAATATTTTATTCCGATTATGAAGATTATCCTTCTAAAAAAGTTCTACTGAACGGATTTTGATGAGAATTGTATTGTTAGTTAGATGCTATTTCAGAAATGGTGTTAATGTACTATATATTGTCCTACGTTGCTTAGTCCAACAGTTATGTGTGAAGGTTATATAGTCAAGTGAACCCGATTCCGAAATATTAGCCTTTTTGATAGTTTTTACTGGGCGTATTTTTTGCGACTTGCATTGTTAAGTAGATAATTTGTAAGGATTGTTTTAGTATATTTTATATCGTTTTGTTGTTTTAGAATTATGTGGAAAAGTTCAATAATCAGATTATCAAAGATTAGCCTTTATAAAAACTTCATCTGAATGGATTTTGTTAGTTAATTTGTTTGCATTGTTATTTCGATAATTTTTAGTGATGGTTTTAGTATATTGCATATAGTTTTATCATTCTTTAGCAAACCCTAACTGTAAATGACCAAATAAAAGAGTTGGTCCTTAACAGCTAAAATTTTGACTGCACATTAGAAAATATAATAGCGCAATCGCGTCATTTTTCAGTAATGTGGAAGGATATTCCATGTAAATATACAGATTGCTTTCAAATACAAGGTCAAATTAAATGATATATTTCGTTTGATTCAGTGTTCATTTGTAGAAACCGACCAGCGCAGCGGGCGCAGCTTGCTAGTTTTCCTATAAATTAATGAAATCCAGTTGTTAAATTATTTTTGTTTTAGAAGTGAAGTTTCCATTTAAATTTATTGTAACAGTACAATGTTTAATTGAATAAAATAAGGTAAATCTAAGAAATTGCTAAGAAATTCGAAACATGCACAGGGCAACGCAAAAATAAAATAAAATAATAATAAACAAAAAATAAAAAATAGATAAATAAATAAATAAATAAATAAAAATCATCTTTCAGAAATTCTAAAAATTGTTCCGCTATTCATATTATGTATCTTCGGGGTCCATCCTCCCACTTTCAGCCCTCCCACCCAAAGGGGGCACTTTTCTAAATTTTGCCGACACCTCTCATTTGATATATCGTTGGAAAAGTCTGTGAACGCTTAATCATAATATGCAGGGGGGGGGGGGGGGAATTTTCTAAATTTTGCACATACCCCTCATGTGATACATCGTTGGAAAGGTCTGTGACCGCTTAATCCTATTATGCATCTTCGGTGTTCATCCCCCCTTTTGCCCCCCAAGCGCGATTAGCTTTCACCACCAGGGGACGCTTTCCTATATCTGTTCCTACGAGTCGGATCACGACAGGGTATGGCTCATTCGACTCGACATCAATAGAGCTTTCCGATTTTAGTTCGTTTTTTCACCACCAGGGGGCACTTTTCTATCTCTGGTTCTATGGGCTAGATCACGACGGGGTACAGTTCATTCGACTCGACATCTATAGCCTTAACGATTTCAGTGCCCGAGGTTCATACAGAACAGATTGCGCTACCTGGTGGTGGAAGATGGAACTTGAGCGTGCGCAGCACGACTGCTATACGGTGCCGAAGGCAGCGGGGACCCGTGTCGGAAGTTAGTTTGGTTAGAGGTTTATACTATTCGATGTGCAAATGAGGGATTATCCGGTGCCGAAGGCAGCGGAGAACCAGGTCGGAGGTTCGTTCGGTTCGAGGTTTATCTTATTCGAGGTTTTACAAGATTCGAGGCCCCGATATAAATTAGGGGTCCGCTAGCGGGCGAAGCCAGCTAGTGCTAATAATAAAAGAGCGTGATATCACGTTTGATTTCAAATGCAGCGCTGACACGCTATGTACGTATTGCATTTTTTTCATTTCATCGAAAAGTCAGTGATATTTTTTAACGGGGGATAACAAGTATTATAACAAGCCACATTTAGTATGTTGTTATTAGTTTAATTTAAAAATCTACTGGTATTTCTAGTTAACCTTTTAAACAATGACTGAAAGTAAAATGTAATTTTAAATTATTTCTCATGTTTAGATTATTTAAATTATGTTTATTCTGTTTTAAAAAAAAGAAATGATATCTACAAAAACAACTTTTCAAAAGTGAAAAAAAAGCCAAGCGTAAAAAAAAAAGTTGTGGCTAAAAAATGGTGTGATATCAAATTTCCAAGCTATTATATTACTTTTTTAACTTTTTTCCATTAAATAAGTTATCATATATATAAGTCGAGTGCCTACGTATATGTTAATAGAAATCGTTTTCTCCTGTACTAAATACATCCTAACGAGTTTCTGAAAATTCAATTTTTTTCAAATTATGCATGATGGGCTTGGCGGCCATCTTTTCATATTTCTAAGCACTCAAATTTCTAAAGTAAAAGCGTAATATGTTTGCAATGTAATATGTTTATAACAATTTCGAACTTCAGATTTTAACTACGGACAGATAAATTAGATAAGACTGATATTTTGAGAAATTGATTTTTACTAGTTTGAAATTATTAATTACTGTAAAAAATAAATCATAAGATGAATCTTTAAGATAAGTTATCATTATCTTAAGACACAATTTTCAGATCATACAAATCTATAAATGAAACGCTTAAAATATTTGCTTAAATAACAATTTTGAACTTCGGATTTTAACTACGGATTTGGATGCTTAGAATTTTGTGAATAATATGTAAAGATGGCCGCCAAGCCCATCATGCATAATTTGAAAAAAATTGAATTTTCAGAAACTCGTTAGGATGTATTTAGTACAGGAGAAAACGATTTCTATTAACATATACGTAGGCACTCGACTTATATATATGATAACTTATTTAATGGAAAAAAGTTAAAAAAGTAATATAATAGCTTGGAAATTTGATATCACACCATTTTTTAGCCACAACTTTTTTTTTTTACGCTTGGCTTTTTTTTCACTTTTGAAAAGTTGTTTTTGTAGATATTAATTACAGGCAGTATAGATGAGAAAAATAGAATCATTTTTGTGTTAAAGCACTTGTATTAAAAGTCATATAAGTTGAATTAAAAGTCATATAAGCTTATCACTGCAGAAGAGGTTTACATAATTTTGTATTTTACATTTGTATTACAAGTAAAAGGGATATAAAGGGCATGCTTGTAATTATTCTATGTTGAGTTTAATGATATTATGAAATTCCAACTCATTAATATTTATATATGATATTGAAAATTATATTCTATTCAAAAGATATGTGCAGTCTTTATACTGAGCCTTATAAAAGTGTTTGTATAAATTGTCTTTGAGCGATTTCTTCTTGAAATTGGTGTTGCATGACATTGTGTATTTTCTAGCTGAACAAGCTATGTATCATATCTATCATCTATAGCTCATATATAGAGCCACATAAAATAATTCCATTTCATTAAAATCATTACATGAAATACATTTTTAATAATGTCATGCTTTTTTAAATTAAACAAAACTTTATTATTATTATAAACATCCAATAAAAGGCTTCCCTGCTCATGCAGTATTCTTGATGTCTAGATTGTTGTACAGATGTTTTTGAATAATGAGTATGATGTGTTTGTAATGTTGTGTCTTTGGTAATGAAATTTGGCACAAAATAAAAAAAAACTTTACAACCAATAGATGCTGAGTTATTGAGAATATTTGACATTACATATAATTTCTTGCCAATGCAAGTGAATAAATGGTATTGTTGACAGTTACCAAGTTAGTGAATAAAAGCAATTACAGAGACTTTAGCAATATATTGTATTCTTCATAGATTTAATAACCATACTAATTAATTGCTTGCACGTTTATAAAGTGAGCTTTGTGTCTCTGATATTCTTTGTGTCATGCTTTTTATTTTACATAATGTCTGTGCTTTTAATAATACAAAATGTTAATTGGCATGTCATTATTGAATTTTTGTTGAATAAAATGCATTCCTTGGGGAAATGAAAAAAAAATAATCACCATACCAAAAGATGAAAACTTCATAATATTCTTACTGTATTATTATTATAGAGAAAATGTGTTTCATAATCTATGCATGAGGCACAATTTTTCTTTCTTGTTTTTGTATGATTGTGCTTTTGGTGAGAAAACTGTGGCCTTTTCTTGACTATATGTATGATCCATTAAAATTAGTGATTCTGTGATCTACAATTAGATGTGTATGCCTACATATCAAGATCATTGTGATTTCATTTAAACATGGAAATGTTTTATATTTTAATAATGTTATAATAAATATTTTTTAAATGAAAGGTTAATTGGTTTTAAGCAAAAGTAATCAGTAAGCTAATTTTTTTGTTTACTTATTTGTTTTCTAAAAGATAAACTTTTGAACTAAAAATATTTTTCAATAATTTATATTACATATTTATTTATTCTCTTTAGGGGGTTTCAGCTTTTTGACTCTTCAACCACCTCCTGTTTGTCGAAATAAAGGAAATAAGAAAAGTTTCAGAAAAACAAGGTAAACACTTCCATTTTCTTTATTGATATATATGGACATAAAAAAAAAAATATATATTAAAGGACTAGGAAAAATATTTTTGCTATAGCTATTGTTTTTAAAAATTAACAACAGTATAGTCCTAAGTTTCTCCTAATTCTAATATATTTAAAAATAAAAGAGAAGAGTTGGAATATGGTACGTTTTGGAAAAGTAAAAGGACTAGATTAAAGCTTTTATATATATATAAAAAAGTAATATATATATATATATATATATATATAAAGAGAGAGAGAGAGAGCTGACCAGACACTTTCGCTTTTTACATGGTTTTATCAAATATCTACTGAAATTTTTGACATTGTTCTTGAAATTTGAGGATGTAAAGCACATATTTGACTTCAAGAACAGTAGAAAGAGTATACTGCAATTAAAAAATTAATATATTGAATATTTGATGAGATATGGGAATTTGTATGAAATAATTTATAACTGCGCAAGCACGAACTATACCAAAGACTTTTTTTTCATGATTTGGTAGCCAATTCTATAGAGTAACTCATATAAAAAGACCAGTCAAATATCCTGAAAACTCAGAAAGATGTCAGCAATATAGTGAGCTAATTGACAAATTCGGGGGGAAATCCCATATAATCCAATGAGATTTCCCCCGAATTTGTCAGTTAGCTCACTGTATTGCTCGTATCTTTCTGAGTTTTCATGATATTTGACTGGTCTTTTTATATGTGTTATTCTATAGAATTGACTACCAAATCATGAAAAATTTTTTTGGTATAGTTCGTGCATACACAGTTATATATTTCATACAAATTCCCATATCTCATAAAATATTCAATATATTAATTTTTTTATTGCAATATACTGTTTTTACTGTTCTTGAAGTCAAACAACTGCTTTACATACTCGAATTTCAAGAATAATTTGTCAAGAATTTTAGTAAATATTCAACAAACCGTGTAAAAAGCAAGAGAGTCTAGTCACTGCCTCTTAATTTTTGGACAGCAATGTAATAAAATACATGAGTCTTCATCATTTGTATAATTTATTCTTATTTTTTTTAAATTTATAGAGCTGCTCCAAGCCCAACTCCTTCTCCTAACCTTAATGGTATGCCTCCAGTTCCAAACAGGTTTAGGCATCCTGACGTCTCTGCTACATCTGATGATGAAATGTCAAATTCTAGTGGTAGTCGTCGAAGTTCATCTAATGATGATCAGGTATATATATATATATATATATATATATATATATATATATATATATATATATATGTCTTTTTATTCTTATTATATGTAAAATTGTTTGCCAATCAGTATTTCTGTGTGTATTTGGAATTCTTTTGAATAGCTTTTTATCTTTTCAGTAGTACATCCATATATGTGATGTGAATAAAATATTATATTGCTGGATTGGTACCATATCATTATTTTAATAAATTTTGCTGTTTAACATTATATAATAATTAAATATTTGCATTATTGGGTGATAGTAAATGTGCTCGTGTTCTTTTGGTCTTGAACATTCTTGGAGAGAAAACAATAAAATTAAATAAGTATATTACTTTTACTGGTTGGTACACAGAAAATTAAGGCATGAAATGATGAAATATATTAACAAATTACTCCATCTTTATTTTTATCCATCAAGGAAGTAGAGGAATGTTTGAAGCAACTTGATCACTGCACAAACTTTATAAAATTCTATATTCGAGAATCATTTATGATTCTAAAAATATTAATATCACAGCTGACCATCATTCTTGGAGACTATTGATAAAATTAAAAAAAAAACACCCATGTTCTTTGAAAATCTTAAGAATTAAGCAGACATCACCACTTATCAAAAGAACTAAGATGCCAACAATTTTGAAGGAGGCCCGAGGGCCAAACTTCACTAATCAGAACACTTAAATCCGTTGTTTTGACTATATGATTTAATTTCATTTCTAACTGAAAAATTCAGTAAGATTCGTATAAATACGAATAAAAAGGGACATTCAAGACTGCATGATTACCTTAAATTCATTATCGAATTAAAATGATGTTGAATATGAAAGAGCAAATTAAACAGTTCAAACCAAACTGAAACAAACTTTTTAAATTCGTGCAGTCAGTTACTCCCACTTTACCTCAGCGCTGATGATGGAAGTAAAATAAAAGAAAGAGCTGTTCTATGGAATTTTAAATAAGATTTTTATTCCTTTTAAAATGGAGTGCAGTGATCAAGAAAGAGAAATATTATAAACCCTTCCCCCATTTCAATTCATGGATTAATAAACAAGATTTCTTCTTCAAATTTACTTGTCTTCATTTATGGCCTGCATGTTACTGTGTTCCATCTAATGTAAGATGTTTTATTTAATTAATACTATTATTTCTCTTCAAGAATGTTCAGACTAAAAGAACAGCAACATTGTTGCAGTTAGGTTAATTGCTCCTGATGTTCTCAAAAATACTTCACAATGCAATTTCTGATATAAATAAATATTTCTCACAATTACAATCCTAATGTTCTCCCACCAACAATATATATTATATCATCACAATATATATACTTTTTTTTTGCCTGTGACCATAGGGAGTAGGTCTGTTAGAGAGAGAAGAGCTTAGCCAATCTCGAAACTGACTCAAGCTCAATTTTTATAACAGTCTTTGGGCTTGGGCAGGCTTGGACTCAAAATGAAAAATTTATTTATTCACAAATTTAAAAAAAAAAAAAAAGTTGCTAAATGCTACTTGAGAAACAAAAGTGTGTAGTCTAAATCTTTAAAAGTGTTTTTATAAATCCTCTAAAAATCAGTTTCAAATGGAATTGAATTGTTATTGATAGGCTATAAACAGAAATATTCTATCGCATTTTGAAGCCTTGACACTGTTCAGTGCCAGTAACATAAAGAAGCTGTGGGATATCTCTTGTATATCCTCTCTTTCTGTTTGAAGCCCTTTTTCAGAATTACTTCATGTCTTTCTGCTACATTTGTACAATGATATTTTAAAAGAATAAGATTTATGATTTTTGCAGATCATAATATATAATAAATTTGCTAAAATATTTTCATAAATAATAATTGCATAAATAATAAATTTGCCATTTTAAACAGATTTTCAGGGACATGAGAATCACGAAACATTTACATGGGTGAAATATTTAAGATTAATAGTTATTTCTATAGAAGAAGATATTTTTTAATTAGAAAATTAATTTTGAAACAATTTTAAAATGTTATTAACAATTTTGTACTACATACTTTCAGTGTCAGGCTCGATCTCTAATGACACAAATGTGTTCAGGCTTGAATTTCAGCTAGAGAGCTAGTGCCGTTTATTGACAATGTTTTAACTTTTTCTTTCAACATAGTTAGAATTTAATGACACTGCAGTTCAAATAATTGCAGGCTTATTGCACAACTTAAAAAAAAAAAAAAAAAAAACTTTTTTACAGTACTTGATGTAATGAAAAAACATACTCCTCAAAAATTTAATGGTTATTTAAAGGAATCCAAATTTCATTTAATAGTGTATTTAAACAATTTAAGAATATTTTAATCATGAATTTGTACTGTATTTTAAAGCAGTGTAAAAATAAAGTTATTAATGTATAGTAATTTAAAAAATATACACCTTTTGTTTGTTTGGTTTAAAAAATATCCTTAAAATTCTTAATTTTTAATTAAAAAAATAGTTAAAGTTTTAATTTCTAGTCAATTATTTGATTAGTAATCAATCACTGTGTTCTTTACAGCTTTAGAATTTATTCACTTTCAGTTATAATTCTTTTTCAATGTTCCATGTGTTTGATTAATTTTTATCAGTGTATGTTGTCAATGTTTTGTCCTTTGAGTCCATCTTAAAAGTATGCACTCTATACCCAATCATATCATTCATTTATGTATTTTTTAATAATCTTTCATCATATTTTTCTAAGATATCATTTTTGGGATATTTTTCCAGTATAGAGACCTTGGCGAGATAGAGAAAATGGCTTTGACAAGAGAAGGAAATTTGGCAGTATATTTTCTGGCAAACTATTCACTATTTTATATACACAAGCAATTTTTTCAATATTTATATAATTTATTTAATATAAGAAAACCATTTATTTATTTGTATATACAAACAAAAGCAAATTGTATATAAGAAACAACAATAATATATATTAATAAAATGTTTATATATACATAAATACATCTATAAACAAGCATAAAAAGTTCATTAGGTTTGTTTTCATAGCTGTTTATATCAATTAGCAACAAATCTCTCTTTTGGAAGCCCAAATTGCACTAAACTTTAAAAAAAAAAAAATCCATGTCCTTTATTATGGAAAAGTACCATTTTTTGAATTAAAATGTATCATTTATAAAAGTTTTTTAGTTCATTTTGTAGATATGGGGTTTCTTATGCACCTTACTATATTTTTTCGAGAAACTACTTTTTTTAATGCGGCTTTTAATTAATATCTTGGCTAATTATCAAAAAATGAAATCTGATATTTAGGACCTGCCTTATACTATCCTCTTTCAAATTTTCAGACCTCTATGCGCAGTAGATTTTCCTAGCCATCTCACGCAGACAAACATCTTTCTTTTATTAGTATTAGATAAGCTGCTAAATTGTTTAAAAATTTAACTTTTTAATATCGTTCAACCTTAAACTTGTAAAATATGGGAAATAATCAGCTGGATGAATATTTGGTATTCAGCCAAGTAGTTGCTATTCAGCTTTTTTTTTAAACTTTTAATAATCAAATATGAAGATCAAATCAATAACCTTTTATATGTATTTATCTGTGTATGGGTATATATATATATATATACAGTGAAACCTTCTACAACGGTCACTATGAACAATGGTAATCTTTGAATACCGGTCATGTTTAAATGTTACCGAATCTCTTTCATAGAAATAATATTACACTTAACCTCTGAACAATGGCCACCCCATGATACATATACATTTAACATTTTGTTTCAACTATAACTGAGATTGTGAAGAATGTGGAGGATGATTTGCTTATTTATTTAATAGTAATAGATAATGCTGAGTTAAATGATATTTTAAAATTGAGCCGGAATGACCATGAAAGCCAGCGAGTACGTGAATGTAGATAATGATTTGACAGTATTTCTACTTTTAATACAATAGAAGAACTGATAGAAAGCAAGATCAATGAGAATAAATGTGATGACGAAAATGAATCGAAAGATAATATGGAATTATCACAAAATTATATTCTAATGTTTGTTTTAGTTTCAGGAAAATGAAAAATTTTGTGTTCACACAAAATGATAACGAATTGAACAATAAATCTGTGGAAATGATTATGCATTTAGAGAAAGATATGTTTTAAAAAACAAAACAATTACGAATAAGTGATTTCTTTAGTGTAAAATAATAGTATGTTTTTTTTAACAGTAAAAATAAAATATTTGTGGTCAGTTATTTTGATTTTAATGTAATGTAATTTTTGAGCTTTTAAAATGTAAAATCTCTGAATAACGGCAACCTCCGAAGTACGGTCACTTTATCGTGCTCCCAGTGGTGGCCTCTATTCAGGTTTTACTGTATATATATATAACTTAATTTTGATTATTTCTTCTAATTGTAGGCTCGAGCTCTATTTTGTGCAGTCTCGAAAAAGGAAATTCAGTATTTAGACTTGGATTTGGATTCTGAGCCATCTCCAAGTCCGAAATCACCTGAAAGGATGACAGCTTCAACTGTATACAAAAAAGTGGACTTTGTTAAAACGAGAGCTTTCAATGAAATGCGACAAAATGTTGAAGAATCTTACAGAAAATCTCAATAAATAGCCAAAGGTGTGCTGTAGCATACTTCCTTTCTTTCATTGAAGTATTTTGCTGTTACCTAAAATTCAAGATACTATGTATTCATAATTTTTTTTAAGGGAGGGTGAGGGGTAATATTTTTCTAAAATTTCTTTAGTTACTTTCTAATCTTTGTTTGATCATCGTCTATTAAATGATTACATTGCAAAGAAAAAATTCTTTTAAAGTGATTTTAAAGAGTAATAGTTGAAAGATTAAAGATATTTCCTTGTATAAACAAATACTATGTATTTTTTAAAACAGTACTATTTTCACATTTCCAAAGCAAGGATGAGGCAGGGGGTATTTTATTCTGAAATATCTTGAATTTTAGTTTTGTAACATTTGCAGTGTTTTGTATTATAGTACTGTGATTAATAGAAGTTAGCATATGCTTTTGACTTTTGTTTTTCTTTGTTTTTGTTTTTTTCTCCATGTGACTGAAATGTTTGTACATGTAGTTTATGATAACAAATTATTTTAAAAGATCTGCTTATTTTGTGAAAAAAGCATTTATATTTCTATCATGTCTTTAAAGTATAAAGAATCATGAAAATCAGAGCTTGCAAAGTATCATTTAATTAATTAGAATATTTTTTTATGTTGTCATTCATCTTATTACTGACTAGTCTCTTTCAGACTTATGAAAACAAGTGTTATTTACTATTGTACATATTGAAGACATAATTCAGTTGTCATTAAGAAATTTATTGAAATGTGCCTATTTTTTTTTATCCTGTTGATTTCAATACTTTTTTAAAAGACTAATGCACATTTAAGCATCATTGTCTTAATTTTAAGTTAATTTTAAACTCATATCTTTAAAGTCCCTTGTCCGTCAGTTTTTTTAATTTCTCTTTTTGTTTTTTATTCTCACTTTGTTTATTTTCAAGTTTTATGCATCCAATAACTCTCTTCTTGTTTTGATATTTTTTCCTTTAAAATTTTATTGGTCTTATTTTATTTTGGGATTATATTTACTGAATTCTAAGGCATTTAAAAATTTTTAAGTAAAATGTATAGCACAGAATAAATTTTTGGCAAAATAATTTAAAATAATACCTTATAAATTGATCTGTTACATATTTAATAATATAGTGAATTTTGTTTCAGATCAATGAAAGGTTTCTGTTAGAATTTTTATTTAAAAAGAAAATCATTTGTCTATTTTAAAAATAATTTCTACTTACAGTTACTCTTATAAACATTCTCTTTTCTAATAATCTTTCGAATTCTCTGACTAAAAACTTTATTTTTTATTATCTTATGAATAGGTAGGTAGCTTTTGAATGTGATACAATAATCTCCACATGTAATTGTAGCTGTTTGTAAATTGTTTTTAAAATGTAATCATTAGTTCTCGCTACATAATTATTGATGCTGTCAAAAATTATTTTTGTATCTAATGATGAAAAAAAAATGGCACATAATTTCGCTGACGTAGTTATTACACTTTCAAGCATTAATGCCTAAGAATCAGCTTATTTTTCACAATTTTCATTAATAATGACTGTGTTTACCTAACTTGTATAATTGCATATGAATGTCTGCAATTAAACAAAATACGTATGTTTGGATAGCCAAACATTGCATGTAAATAAAATTTAAATCATTATAAATCTTAATATATTCAATTGAGAATCAGAATTAGTTAAAGTTTATTGTTGTTATATCAACAAAATTACTAAGAAGTATTGTTTCACTTTTGTTACATTTTTACTTCTTTTATTATTATTTTTTTTTAGTGATATGTTTGGTGGTCTCTCGTTATGTCTTTATTATTATTCTCCTGCCACGGATGTCTATATTTATACAGACTTGAGATATATATATATATATATAGCTTTTATTGTTGAAGACTTTCAAATGTTTTTTTAAGATAGTAGTTTCAAAGTGCCTTATTTTGGAGGAAGTTCCCTCTCTAATTATGTGATTTGTAATTTTTTATTTTAAAAATTGATTATATATATATTTTAAATTATTGTTACAGAATATTATGCTATAGCACAAAAATTTGGTGTTTAAAAATGTATAGCTGACTTATTTCTATAGAATTCTTTAACTATTATTGAACCGATTCTATTTGAAATGTACTTTTATTTTTGTAAATCATTTTTAGAGGTAGTTTTAAAGGTAATATTTTAAGATAAATAATTTTTATGAGTAAACAATGTTGCACAGGTCCCCCCTCTCCCCCCCCTCCCCACATTATGAATTAAGATGCTTTACAGTCAAGTAATATAATTTAATATCAGATTTACTTCTATTTGCACATGATGATTATTCATATAAAAGTACATTTTTTAGGGAAAATTTATGTAGTGTCAATTAATTGTTCTTTTAAATTAGTATAGAAAAGTTTTAAAATACATAAAAGTACATAAATAAATATTTTGATTTCCAATTAATATCATGATTAAGAAATAGCCAGTAATCATATCACTTACTAGCTAATTTTCCATTATTAGAATTGCCCATGTTAAATTGATTTATATTGGTGATCATCTTGGTTGAGATCAGTAGTAACTTATATTAAAGTGAAAGTGACAAAGATTGAGCATAGTTGTGGTGAAATAAATAAAAAATACATTGAATACTTTCTGAAATAAATAATAAATTTCAGGAGTAGAAAAAAATAATTACACACTCAGCTTTTTATATCTTGTGATGTAGTTATTTTACTTATTTTTTTAAGCAAATGAAGAAAAAGAGGCACTTGAATCTTTTGATGTTTTTTATTTATTTATTTACTGTTCTGGTTTTAATGTAGATTCAATTACTTCTTGTTGATTTCATCATTTTATAATAACTAATATAATAGATCATTCAATGTTAGCAAATTTTTAAAATTTTCAGTTACTTTTCCCATTTCTAAAGTGATGCATGCTAAAATTTCCTGTAGAATTTGCAATAATGTGCTACATCTTGCCATAATTAGCACAAAATTAAACCTTGTCTTAAAATAAAAGTGTAAATTTTCAAACATTTTTTCTGATGCATTTTCATAAACAAAAAGTAACTGTAACAACAAATCATGTCCAGATTGTTACATGAGGTTTTTTCCTGCTGTCTTTGAATAAAAACTGCTCTCAAGGAAATGACATTATATTATTTCAGAAAAAATAAATTTGGAAATGAATAAATTATAGTAAGGGGGAAAGAGTGTATTAATTTCTGAAAAATTTTTGCTGTTATACTTTAGTGCCCCCCCCCCCCCCCCCACCTACTAAAATATGTGCCATTATATTTTGTAGGTGTTTTAAGTATATTAAAATTCACAATGGTTTCAATCATTGTTGTTTCCTATAACTTTACAGTAAAGACATCAATTTATGCCTCACCCCCCATCCCACTTCAAAACACAGTATATTAGTGACACACAAATCGTGTGTTACTAATAATAGTGTTGAATATATTTTAAGCTATTATTTATCAAAATATGGTCCTGTTTTATGCTATTAATACAATTTGATAAATAGTCAATGCTATTTTATTATTGAAAATGCATATTGAATAAACCACACAAAATTTATTCCTTAAATGTTTTTATTATCTGAAATTTCCCTTTATTATTTAAAAAAAAATTAATACAGCTTTCTTTTATACTTATTTAATATCATATAAGCTGTCAAAGGATGTTGGGATTTTATGGAAAATTTTTAATAAGTAATCCATATCATTTTTATTTAGTATTATTTAATTAATTATTTAAGACAATTGTCTAGATTTGTTTGATTCGATAAATATCCTGGTAGTCTTGTACATTTGATGACTACCCTCTATTCAATGACCATTTGGGTATTTGATGATTGACATACCCAGGCCTTCCCATAACTCTAGGTATTACCTACTCTCTAGCTTATACAGTGCTTTAAAAATTGATTAATAAGACATTTTGCTTCAATCCTAGTGAGAACTTTGCACTGTGATTTAATTATTGAGTAAAATCTTATATTATTTCTGTATTGCACACCCTTATTTTATAACATTCTTTATAGAATAATATATATATTACTGCTGTAAATATATTTTTAAGCTACTCATCTTTAAGGTTTAACAGTTTATTTAATATAGTGCTTGTATTATATTCTTCTTGTATTTTAAACTTTAAATATTTCTTAAAACAAAATACAAGATGTGTACAGTGTTTAAGGATGCATCTAAGGACACACAATAGCAATCCCTAACAACCTTTATTGAGACTGAAGATTCTATTCACAAAAGTCTATTGATCCCTCTGCATCAGGGCTTAATTTCTAACAAAACAAAGGGGGAGGGGGCTAATATAGTTAGTACTAACAACTCTCTGCCTGCATATTTATCTTTCATACATTATTTGCAAAATTAAAAAAAAATTATTTTTTCTTCAGCCAAAGAATATGTTTGTAAAATTTGAAATAATCTATATACATAGCTCTCCACTATTCCACTTTTTTGTTAGTGTTACTTCCGAATAGAAATCTTCACCTAATCTTCATGTTATTTAATTGCAGAATTTTGTAATTAAATGAGTTCAAGATTACTATTCAGAAGTAGTGATAATGCAAAAAGGAATAGCTGGCAGCTATGCATATATATAAATGTTTCTGTGATGTTTTAATGGTTATATATATATATAAATATATATATATATTATATATATAAATAATATCAAACAAATGCACTGATAGCAAAAAACATATATAAGGAGAATTTTCAGAAAATCTTGGATGGCAAAGATTTTTATTTTATTTTTATTTTTTTCGTCAATTTTTGGGAAAGAATAGTGTCAGCAACACTCAGTTCTAAGCAATGGTTCAAACAATGCCAAATAATTAACCAGGAAACATATCTGATAACATTTTATACTGTCCCGGCATAACTGGAGCCCCATCTCAAGTTATGGCAACTAAATGTTCTCTAAGAATATGTTCATCAATTTTAAATATATTTAGTTTCGATAATAAAGTGTTTAAAGTCCATTTGCATTTGTTTCTTGAAGTTCTTTTAAACTTAAAAATATATTTACTTGGTTTTTCATGCTTGAAAGTTGAGTTCACAAATATAAAATGAAACAAAATTTATTGTTCAGTGATGTTTTTTCATCAAGAATCGGTGCAAATTTGAGTTTCTCATCCACGATTGCTTTTTCGACAGATTCTTACATATTTTGGGATATATGATTTACAATATTCATTGCTAAGACATTGACATAGTGTAATTTTCCCCATATCTAGTCCATTCAGAATTTGTAAATTGGTCTCTTTTTCAAATTTATAGAATGCCTTGTTCTTTGCTAAAAGGTATGCAGGTCTAAAAATATGTTCTGCAACAATTTCTTCTTTTATGTTAAAAGATATCCCTGCTATAATTTGCTCTCATTTTTTCTGCTGCAATATGCAATTTGGAGAGCTTGTGTGTGCTCTAAAATTTTCTTTCTGAAAGATTTTTTGTTGCTGAGATTTTTCTTCTTCACTGATGTTGTGGCAGTTGCCAGTCAATCCTTGAGTTCTAAATGCACCCAAGTGGAAATCATTAAATGACTGAATCAAGTTTTCTATTTTTTGCATCTATTATTTGATAAATAGTTACTTTTAATATTAAGTTATATTTTGAGAATATTGAACGGAACGGAACCTATTTGAATATTTTTTTTATAGTGTACAAGATTTCAATTTAGAATATTGAGTTGAGGGAGGAGAGGGGGTGAAACTTAAGTATGATACGATCATTCTCAGTATTTGATGTTTATTCTCCATGTGTCAGAATTTGGGTTTTATAGAGGTTGGAAGTGCCTTAATGGAGTCTTGTGTATTCTGTCAACTGCTCGATAGAAATATATAAATGAATCATACTAACTAGATTTAAAAGTTTTGAATGAAGGAAATTTGTAGGAGAAAAAAATGTATTGAATGTAGGAACATTTTTGTGTATAATTCAGAGAACTTTAATCAGGTTAGCACATTATCATCTGTCAGATTTTTTACTCATATTTAATATATGTATATATTTATATATATTGAAAGCATTCTATGTTTATGTGATGTTTTACAGCATTAAGTGGCTGTGTGGTTGTGGTATGGATCTGTCAGGTATCGAGTTTTTGGTATAAATAAATTGATCTTTTAGCTGCTTTTAACATAATGTCAGAAATAAAGCACCATATTTTTATTATTATTTTGAAAATTTGGTATGTGCTTTGCATATTAAGTTGAAGTATAACTCATCCAGTGTTCCATATCATAGGATGTACATGGATTCCTATTTTTGAAGGTGCAAACTCTTTGCTTTACGAGGATGACTTTCCCATTTGAAATTGACTCCTCCCATCTTTTCTCCTCAAGTACAAAATCTAAAAATCTTGTTATCACCATGTTTGTATCTATGATGATGATTATAACACTCTGTGTCTTATCTTGTAACACAGTGGTACAGCATTTTTCAATCAGGGTTTAGTGAATAGTTGTTTTATCTGTTATATTCAAATTTATCAACTAGCAAAAGCCATGCTTTGTTTGGATTCGCGAAGCATTATTTCATAAGATAAATATTTGAAAGTAACAATATTTTTTTGCATTGTTTTTGCATCTTTATTAAGCAAAAACATTATTTTATGTTTTGGCGCATTCATGTCGTCGTTTTTTACGCTGATATCTAGCCTCTTGCCTTAAAGCTAAATCATGTTCACGTTCTTTTCGACCAGTAAGTGTACATTTTCTCAGCATTTTTTATAATAGAACTAATTCATTCCATAAATTGTTTTTAAACGACAAACATATTAAAAATAATACTAATAGTAATTACTTCTTAATAGTAAATATGTTTCATTTGGTTCAATTTTCAACCTTCGAATTCAAATAACACTTCATATGACGAATTTAACAATTAATTTTATTTGTTTACAATTCTTTTGTTGCCACTTTACAATAAAAAAATCATAATATAATTCTTTTAAAATGCGTAAGTATCATCTGCGTAAATGATTTCAAATTCTTAACACTGAAAAATACTTTTATAATTGAATGTAAATAATTGAATTTTCACAAATTTTAATTTATTAAAAATATGCTAATAATTTTCATAGAAAAAGATATTTTAAAATTTTCATAAAAGAAATCGTGAAACTATTATATGATTGAAAGGAATGAGCACCAAAATATGCGCCATTTCCAATCAATCTTAATAAAGTATTCTACTAAAATGTATATTTTCCTCTCAAACAACATACATTTTTAATATAAGAAAGTTTAATGTTCTTTTACGGTTTGAAGTATAAATTCTGCAGTTATTTTCAATATTTAAAATATTTTGTCTTCTCAAAATGCAGATATATAGGTTCCTTTCCTTATTTAAATAAAAAAAATTTAATGAGAAATTTTGATGCAACGATAATATTTTACATACTTAATCATTCGTGACTTTATTCATTTGTACTGACTCAATGATTTTTATTTACTTCAAGAAATACACCAGTTTCATTATCGTTTACAAAAATGAATCTGTATAATGGAAAAATATATTCAACAAAATAATAAAATATGTTTTTTTTAAAAATCATTCGATAAGAAAATAATATTGTCAGAATCTACAGATCATATTTTATTTCTATCAAGTCCAAAAATATTTCTTTCCTTAATTAAATTGAAAAAAAAAACAGTTTTTTAGATATTTTGGTGGATTTATTTAATTAAACATGATTCTATCTATAATTACTAACTCCATGATTTATTTTTTCTTCTGAAAATATACGTGTTTCATTTTTTATTTGCAAAAATGTGTCCGTAACGGAAAAATATGTAAAGTAAATTAAAATAATAAATTTTTTTAGGTAATTCTGTAAAAAAAAATAATATTGTGCAAATCTACAGATCATAATTTATTTTTGTTTAATTTCAAGTCAAAATACTGAATAGTTTTTTTGTAAAGTGTACGACAAAATGTAATTTGTGTAGCCTAGTAGTGGATTCGCTTCGTTCATCCTAATAACTATGATAATACACAAAAATCATTATCTAGAGGTTTCCTGAATATTGAAACTATTTTAAGAATTCTACAAGGGCATGAAAGTTAAGTTAAGTTAAGCTAAGCTATTGTATTAAATGAGAATCAGCTGTTGATTTGATCAGGATACCATTTGGTTTGTTGACTCCTTTGGTTTTTTAGTTAGCATATTGTTTACAGTCAGCTGTTGGATATTGATTAGGTGATACCATTTGGTTTATTGACTCCATTGTTTTTTTAGTTAGCTTATTGTTTCTTTAAACACTGTATACATCATGCATTAATATTTATTTCTCTTTTGTGTTTGTCTAGCAGTAACTTTTAGTTTATGACTTGAAAAGATATTTGAAGACTATTTTGATTTGATTTTTTTCTGTCTTTATTTACTTTTTATTTTTCCTTGATAATTTGTTTAAGAATATAATAGCTTCTGTCTATTTAAAGTATTTTATATGTGTTATAGTGATTTAAAATATGTTTAAATTATTCATATTTTTGCTCAAAAGCAACACATTTAATTTTTTTGTTCTTGTTAATGTTGCTTGTATATTTGTGTTACTAATAATAGTGTTAAATATATTTTATGCTGTTATTTATCAAAAAAGGTTCCTGATTTATGCCTTCTATTAATACAATTTGATAAATCAATGTTGTTTTGTTACTGAAAATGCATATTATATAAACTGCACAAAATTTATTCCATGAATGTTTTTATTTTTATCCGAAATTTCCCTTTTATCATTTTGAAAAGCTTAATACTGCTTGATTTTGTACTTATTTAAGTTAATACCATATAAAAACTGTCAAAGAATGTTAGAATTTTATGGAATATTTTTATCCTAATTAATCCATTTTATTTTTATTCAGTGTGTTTTTATTACTCATTTACAACAATTTTCTAGACTTATTATCATAGATTTCCATTGCCTTTATTAAAGACTATTCTGTTTTCCCTTTTAGACTTTTTGTTGATACTATAGTTATCTCAGATAAACTTTAATTTCTCAATTTTGTATTTTCTTACATTTATGTGTATAGAAATCAATGCATAAAAGTTAACATAGAATCATATGTTGAGGTTAAAATATTTAATAAATCGTAATAGAAATACAAGAAATTTAATTAAAAAAAAATATCAAGTATTTTGAAATATCCTTTAGTAAAATTTATTTATCTTCCCTGGGTTCTTTACGATAATAATTTGCATTTATTTTTCTATTTATATTTGTTTAGTGTAGATATTTAAAGTTGAACTATTAATGTACTGAGATTTTTGTGTTTCTATGTTACTTTCTTTTTCTGTTAGATAAATGTCTGATTTATGCTTCAGAAAGAGAGTTCTTCTTTAGTTTTTAGGAAGCAAAAGAATTTTCAGTTTTAGAGCACAATGAATGTAAATTTGGTTAAATTTCTGTGAATAAATGAAAAATGTGATAATAAGTAGTTTTATTTAAGTAAAAATGTCTGCTGTTATGATTTTGTATGCATAGTGTATTTTAAAATGTTTGTAAAATTTGAGCATCAATTAATCAATGCCATTTTTGTAAGTTTTTCAATATGTTGGTTATTTGAAATCTATACCTATTGATTTTTTTGTGTGTTATTTGTTCATATATATATATATATATGCGCAAATATACACTCTCAACTGTTTTTATGCCTGCTATGAATTTGTGCCATAAAAAAATCATTTGTTTTCGTAAATGTATAAGAAAAATATTTCATGAAATATTTTGTGATATTAATGTAAAATTGCATTTCTATCAAATTGCCATTCAGTGGGATCATTTTTTAAACAAAGGCAGAAAGAAGTGTTGTCTTCATTTTCATTTGTGAGTTTGTTTAAAATTTGTGAAGTTTGCTTTTGTTTATGTTTTAAACTAGCTGGCTAGTACTTTTTTTATTTCTTTCTCTCTCTTTTTTTTAAGCTTAGATTTCTACCTTTTTATATATGAATCAGGCTCAAAGATTATATCAGGTGATGCACAACTTTCTTAATAAATTTAGTCTAATTTTGAAAAGTAGTGGTGCTTTTTTAAGTCTGTCTGTTTTACTCTATCAGATACATTAGAGAAAAGCCTTGTCAAGATTGTTTAATCTTTTAAATAAAGACATATGAGTAAAATAGAAATTTGTGAAAATTGTTATCGAAAGTTATGTATAATTGACCATACATCATAGAAATAAAAATCACTAGCACCACACAGGTTGTGGTTTTGACATTGGAGGAATATTGTTATTAATTATAAAAATTTCTGGACGAAACCTAAAAAAATTATGTAATGTTGCTTAAATATTTAGTTATATTTTTAGAGATGTTTATTTATTTGTTATGTCTGTCTGTCACAAGCCTTATTCATTGTAAATAAAGTCCTAAATATGTGCCTTCAGCCATCTTAATTTATAGAAGAAAAAAAAATCTGCTTAAGCTAAAAATTGCCTGTTAAAATTACTTATACATACATTTATAAATCTAATATGAATTGTTTTATTTAATTATAGCTTGAAATCAATTTAAAAAAAAATCAGTTTATTACTGTAATTGCAGCACTATATATATTGTTTTCTATTTTATCTTTTTTAAATAATACAAAAGTGGTATAATCTGGCATGATATTGATCTATATTAGCATTGTTATTGTAGTTACTTATTAATTTCAAATCTTGAAGAAATTTTGTTGTTAATTACTTTTTAGGCCTATAGTTTGTCCTTTATATTTTCAAACATGATTATTCTGTGTACATTTGCATGCTAATGAAGTGTAAAATATTTTTGCTAAGATATCCTGTTACATTTTTCTCGCTTGCTTTTATTGTTCAAGCTATGGTGCACATATTTTGTGTACAGTTTTATATGATATTAAAGTATCAATTTTATTGCATTATGGATTGTCTTTATTTGGGAACTCCTGCTGATTGACAGAGTTATTCCAGTGTTTGCAGTCAGACAATTTTTTCTCGTACAGAACATAAATATCCTCACATAGAGGAAACGCAAAATTACATCTGCAACTCTGGAGAGAAGTGGTGGAGAGAGATTCGTATTTTCAGACTAATGTAAATAAAAAGGTCAAACGGTTTTTTTTCTCTGTTATCTTGGAGGGTTTAACAGAAGTGTAATCAGTTTTAATAAGGTTATGTAAATTAGTGGAAAAGTACAGTTAATTGAATACTGACTTGTAATTGTAACTGAGTCATTCCATGTCAACTGGCCTATGTTCCTGCTCGACCACTTTCAATTTTAATGTAATCGCTACAGGACATACATATAAGTCAGAAGTAGTATAGTTGGGTCACCAGGGGTCCTTCTGTAAAGTTCACTATTTCACAGTGGCAGAAAAACAATCCAATTGCCAAGTTTGTCATCTTATTGCTCTTGATACAAGAGACCTAACTTATAGAAAATAGGTGATCTAGTACAACTTTTTGTGCTGAAAACATAATTGCATTATTAAAGATCAGAAATCAATACATTCATCATTACTTGGCCTCAAAATCCCATCAAGATTTCTCATTGAATGGATAAAGCTATAATTGTGGAAAATATAAGCTATAATAGTAAAAATGGGATCTGTAAAAAGGGAAACTTGATGATTTGATTGTGTTTACTGCCACATTGAAATAGTTAACTTTACTGAAGCAACCGTGGTGTCCCAACTATACTACTTCTTATTTTGACAGTTTGCGGATATCCATTTCAGACTTAATATGTATATCCTATAGTGGTTACATGGAATGACCCTACTGCTAAGCATTTTTCTTCATTTATCTAGTGTTGAATTATGCAAGTAATTTCTTTCTTCTTCTTCTTTTTTTTTTTTTTTTCTTGCATTATATGGAAACAGAAATCTTAAAATAAATTTACTAAGAATCTGTTTTAAAAGTTAATGTTTTCATTTCTGTAAGAATTGGCTATTAAAAAATAATAATAATAATTTCATTTTGACTGGTGATGAAAACATTTACTAGTGTAAAAGACTTCTTTTAATATATACTGCTGTCCAAAAACTAAGGGGCAGTGACTGGACACTTTTGCTTTTTACACGGTTTGTCAAATATCTACTGAAATTTTTGACGAATTGTCCTTGCACTTCGAAGATGTAAAGCACACGTTTGACTCCAAGATCAGTAGAAACAGTATATTGTAATTAAAAATTTAATATATTGAATATTGGATGAGATATGGGCATTTGTATGAAATAATTTTTTACTGCACATGCGCAAAGTATATGAAAGAGTTTTTTTTTTCATGATTTGGTAGTCAATTCTGTAGAGCAACTCATATAAAAAGATCTGTCAAATATCGTGAAAACTCAAAATGCTACAGGCAATACAGTGAGCTAATTGATAAATTCAAGAAGAAATCCGATATATATTGACATTTTTATGTATTGTTCAGGGGGAAAAGGTTACTATAGGCATAAATCAAATTCATTATGAAAGAAGTTGGCCAATTTTTGTTTGCTAATTTTGTATAGATGGATGCATGCCTAAAATTTTTATCAGTTCAGTGTATAGTAGTGGCTGAAATTTTGGAAATCTTTTTGAAAAGCTGTATTTTTTTAAGTTTGATTGTTCATAACACTCCTTTCTCTTTAAGTTATACCCTAAAATTATGTACCAGTGGAACAATAATTTAATCACAAATGTAATGCAAGAAATTTTAGGAAGGAATGTTTATTAGAACAGCAGTTATAAAGAAGAAAATTTAAACAAAAAAAAAATGAGATATATCACAATGCCAGTTAATACTTAGTTGAGTAACCTTTACTCTTAATTACAGCCTTATGCCGACTTCCCATAGAGTGAACAAAGTCCTTTAGTTCTGAAGCTATTATAATGTGATACCAAGATGGAATTATTGCTTCTATTAATTGGATTTCATTGCTGAGTTGCTTCTGTGCAACAAATTTCTTTAGATTTTCAATTGAGTTAAGCTATTCCCAGGCTGTTCTAACACTGGAGAGCTGAATCCTGTTGAAATAGAAATGCTTCATTATCTTGGAAACTATCATGTGCAAAAAGCTTCAGTTGGGATTGTATTTCATTTATGTATTTGTGGGCATTCATATTCCCATTAATCGCACAAATTCTGCCGTTAATTCTGACTGGATGCTTCACGGTGTGTGTAATGCAATTAGGATGTAAAACTTCTCCAATTCTTCTCCGTACGTATTGTAAGCCATCACTATCAAACAGAGATTTTTTCTCTTCAACATTTGTTGGAGAGTTAAAAATAGCTTCTTTTTTCTGAAATTCTAGCATTTAAACCAAAACCTTACAGTCTACACTGAACTGTCCTTGCACTCAACATCACATTGGCTTGCACCATTTCACTTTGTAAACATCCAGATGATGTTCTGTTATCTATCACAGTCTCTTGATTCTTCTAAAATTACTTGCTGTTGTCCACCTTTTCCTGCCTTTACTATTGTAGGGTTCGTACAGACTCCTTAGACTACTTAGAAACTCTTTATAAATGAAAAAGTTTCCAAGCAGTGCTTAGAACTTCTTAGACATACAAAATACTCCTTATAAATTCCTTAGAATTTTGAGAAGCAAAATCAAGTGACTTCATGCACTTAATTGAAGTATACAAGATTAGAAAATAAAGACATACCTCATACACTGAATAATATTGTCTTAATTAATTAGCTTTCTTAGATATGTCATGAAAGCAATTCACTTTTAAAGGAAGTAAAAAAAAAAAAAATCTGTTTACAAAAGTAAAATTCAAATGATTAGTGTGATTACAAGTTATTTTCTTTCCATTCAAAAGAGAAAAAAAAAATGTTACCTTATTTTTTCATGTGTTCCATGTGTTTTTTCCCTCCAAAATTTACTTTAAAATTTTAAGTTCATGTGATGCATGGTGAGTATTTGGGATTTGACTGGCCTCTCTGTATATGACCATTTTGGTTATTGCATAAAACAAAGGACTCAAAATTTTGTATTTAAATGTATGAAACCAGTAATCAATACATTGTGAATACTGTGCAGTTGTATCAATGAAATTAAATTCTAATAGTATACAAGATATTTTGGAATACTTTTCTGTTAATCTTTTTTCTTATTAAAAATTGTGCATGTTACGCAAGAGGACAGTGTACTTAAAAAAAAAATAATAATAATAAATCCTTTAAAATTCTTAGACTCCTTAGAATTCTTCTAGACTCCTTGGATTTTTTCTTCTGAAGTTGTACGAACCCTGCTATTGGGATGTTGAATAAGTTCTTGCTGTTTCTTCCTGAAAATTAATGCTTTATTAAAAATAATTATTAAAAAACATGTCACTGAAAGTATTGCCCATCGCTATCCTCTACTTTTTCCCCTCTTTCTGGAAGCATTTGAATTCCATGTCGGAGAACCGTACTTGCTACTGAAGACTCAACCCATTTTTTGGCATCCTCATAAGAATGGAAGTGCTACTCAGCCTGACCATGTGTCATTGATCGGAACAAGTGATAATTGGTAGGGGCAATATCTGCTGAATATGGAGGGTAGAGTAGAACTTTCCATTTAAATTTTTCCAAGTAGGTTTTCACTGGTTTATCAACATGTGGCCGAGCTTTGTCATGTTACAAAATCAGTTTGTTGTATCTCTGCTCGTATATCGGTTGCTTTTTTTTCCCTCAATGCTCGGCTCAAACGCTTCAATTGTAGTCAATAGCGATCTCTTAAAATGGTTTTGTTCGGTTTTAGCAACTCATAATAAACTACACCCAGCTGATCAAGCACAGAGCAGAAGCTTGGAATCATGGATATTCAGCTTTGCCGATGATGTTGATGCACAGCTAGGCTTACCCCATGATTTTCTTTATCGTAGTGTATCCAAATTTCGTCGTCGCCAGTCACGATACAATGCCAAAAACCTTTACTTTTCTGCCTTTGAAGCAGCAGTTCACATGTGAAAAGACGCCATTCAACATCTCTCGGCTACAACTCATATGACACCCAGTGTCTTTGCTTTAGAATCATTCTTAATGCTTTTAAACATTCAGCCAGTGTCTGACATGAGTTCCAATTCTTCATCTTTAAACTTTTACGGTACGCCAGAGTGTTTTTTATCTTCAATATCAAATTTTATTTTTTATTTTTTGGGGGCCCAAAATTTGACATATTTAACACTATGAAAAAATATATTGTTTACACTTGGGCGAAATGGCATATACTGAATTTCAAGCTTGCTTATAGTATTTCTTTTTAGATGCATTACCATCTTAAACTACACACGCAGTTCTGGTAACACCATTTTTTTGGAAAACAGCAAGGACTTATTCAACCTCACAATAGTTTGATTTTGTAGTGCCATAGTCTCCATATACCACTTAAAAATTTTTGAAATGCAACCTTTGGTTACATTTCTGCCATTTTGTGATCCAATTTCTTCATAACTGTAACCTTGTTTACTTAATAGTACTATTTTACATTGCTTTCTAGATGACCAGTCAACTCTTTGTGTCATTTCTTTAATTTTCTTATGTTTTACATCCAACTCTAATACCAATCACTTAAAACACTAACAAAGTCCTCCTCACAGCTAAAAAAAATGACAACAACAGTTTAATCGTGCTGTTATCTAATTGACTCTCTGCCAAAACAGGATGACACCTGATTGACTCATGCTTATTGGCTGCATCCACATAAAAGAAAGCTGGTTCATGTTAACCTAAGCAAGTTGTGTTTCTTTTTTTGTTTATTTGTCTATAACTTTTGATTAGAGATCGACCGAAATTTCGGTTTCGTAGCAAAATAGGAGTTTTGCCAAATATTTGTTTTCACCGAAACTGCTGCCAAAATTTCGGCCTGACCGAAACTATCTGTATTTCAAAATCTCGTTCCTTCTTTCGGAAATTTTCAACTTTACTCATTGATATGAGTTGTATTGGCTCAAATGAGACACTGTTTATTGCTGTGAACTCCACTGTTTATCATTATCCGTCATGACTGATTCGTGATGCGAGTGTAAATTATAAAGCAAGCAATGCATATACAGTGTCTCACAAAAGTGATGGGACACTTGTGCTTTATAAAAAGAAACTGCAATAAAATAAATAAACAAACATGTGCAAAAATTTTTTGGGTGTGTTTCATATTTAAAGTTAGTAACAATTATTACATAACATACATTTTGTCAAAATATTAAAATATTAATTTAGTAAAAATACAATTGTTCAGAACGGAGCAAAAAATGGCTCACATAAGTGATGGGACACTTACTTTTCCATCAAATATTTATCCACAAATTTTACTTTTTAAAAGGTTTTAATATTTTGTTGGATTTCCTTTTACTTTTAAAACATGATTTAATCTTTTTGGGATGGATTCGACTATTTTTTTTGTGATTTCTGGAGTGATTTTACCCCATTCTTCTTGAAGCACCGATTTTAGTTGTTGTTTTGAAGAAATGGTGTGTTTGCGAATTCTTGATTCCAATTCTTGCCAAATATTCTCTATGGGATTTAAGTCTGGAGATTGTGGTGGTGTTTTTATTATTTCAGGACAGTTATATAGCAGCCAGAGTCTAACGTTCAGAGCAGTGTGCTTGGGGTCATTGTCCTGGTAGAATTTAAAATCGTTATGAAGGTTCAATTTTCGTGCTGAAGATTTCAAATTTTGCTTTAAAATATCAATATACTTGTACTGATCCATTATACTGTCAATAAAAACAAAATTACCAACTCCAGCGGACGACATACACCCCCATACCATAACTCCTCCTCCACCATGTTTTACTGTTGGTACCAAGTTCTGTTTGCGAAGTTCTTCCCTGGGTTTTCTCCACACCAAGATTCTACCGTCAGAACCAAATATATTAAATTTACTCTCATCAGCAAATATAACTTTATTCCAGTAATCAGAATTCTTATTTATGTTGGATTTTGCGAAAGCTAGTCTGAGTTTTCTATTCTTTTCACTTACGAAGAATTTTTTCCTGGCTACTCTACCGTGATATCCAGCAGATCGAATTACCCTTCTAATAGTCTCAGGATTAACAATTATTCCATATAATGCTTGTAAATCAGCAGCAACTTTTGAAGCACTAATTCTTGAATTTTTTTTAATATTTCGAACGATAATTCGCTTTATTCCATTCGATAGCTTTGATGGTCGGCCAGGTCTTCTTTTATCCTGAATCATATGATTCTTTTTATATCGTTTAATGATATTGAAAACTGTTGAACGACTCAAGTTAACTGTTTCAGCAGTTTTTCTAATAGATTTTCCACGTTCAATATGCAAATTAATAACTAATTTTCGAATTTCAGGCGAAGTTTCTTTTCGTTTAGCATTCATGACTACACAGGGCTAAAAAACACAAAAATTCCAAAACAAACTGGAGAGAAATACTGCAGACGATTTTATAAATTATTGCCAATTGCTTTTAAGTAAAAATAAAACCCCAAAAAATATTTTTATTGCTTATTTCAGACGATTTTTGTTGCATATATAATGGTGTCCCATCACTTATGTGAGCTATTTTTTGCTCCGTTCTAAACATTTGTATTTTTATTAAATTAATATTTTAATATTTTGACAAAATGTATGTTATGTAATAATCTTTACTAAATTTAAGTATGAAACACACCCACAAAAAAAATGTGTACATGTTTTTTTAATTTATTTGATTAGTTTCCTTTTGTAAAGCACAAGTGTCCCATCACTTATGTGAGACACTGTATGAGGTATGTATACTTAAAATATTTTTTTATTAGATGAAATTCGTATAATTGGAAACTATTTCTGTCTTATTGATAAATTAATTATGTTTTATTTTATATGAAAATAAATAATTTTAGATAGAGGCACAGAGAGTCAACTTGACACCGGAGATAAAATTTTCAAACAGGTGTGCCATTTCAATGGTTTTTTTTTTTTAGGAGGCAGGGAGTGGCAAAGCTTTACATTTTTATTTAAAATTAGCTAAAGTACAAAATAATGTTAAACATGTCTCACTTTGAGAATATTGAAATGGAAAATAAAGCTTATAATTAATAATTTCTAGGCTTAAAATGTTGTCTTAATGTTAATTTTCCTTCTTTAGTCAAATTGAACAAATTATTTTAGCTTTTGTGGCCTTTACTTAAACTAACCTATAATGACTTATACACTCTTATCACATTCTTTGAGGGGGAAACTGCTCCCCCCCCCTAACCTTCACAAATGACACTCCTGTTTGTAAAAAATTGCACATATGGATTCGATTATCGTACATAAAAGGTATTAATAATATTGATTAAAATGATTTATTTTAAATTACATTATTTTATATTAATTTTATATGTTTATAACAACTTATATTTAATTAATTAATTTCAATAAATAATTTTTACTTAAATTCATTTTTAATAAAATTAACGCTTAATTAATAATTATGTATACTGCCGTTTCTATGCAAAATATTGTTCAGATAACATGCATAGCAAAGTAAATGCCAATTAATAATATTTATAATTATAAAATGATTAAAACAATTCAATGTTAATTTCCTAAAAAACAAACTTATAAGTACTTTATTTCAATCAATTTAAATGCAAAATATTAACGAACTGAAAATATGAATATATTTAGAAATTAAATATTCATTATTGAATTTGTTTTACATTTTTTAACTACATTGTTAATTAATTATTGATAAATGCCTATAAATAATTATTGGTTGTTATAAAATAATAAAATATAAAAGTTGTATTATTTATGTGTCATTTTTGTTTGAAACTTATACACACATATATTTACGTTTGTTTGTTAGAAATGTGGTTCAATACACGTATAATTAATAAATTAATTAGTAACATAATTAGTTATTATTAAGTAATTATTAATTATTTGTTATTAATTAATACTTCAAAACATTAATACCCCAAAACAATTATTAATTAATAATTATATGCAGTTATGTATGTATTAATAAGTTTTTAAATTTTTTTGACGGTTTCGGTTGAAAGTGGGAAGATAACTGAAATTTGGTTTCGGTCGATCTCTACTTTTTATTAACTACTAATAATTGAACAACATTTATTTCATTACACTCGTGATTAAATTATCTTTCTACTGATATACTATTTTATGATATTACTTAAACAGAAAGTGGTGTTATGAACCATCAGACCTAAAAAATACATCTTTTCAAAAAAAATTCTACAATTGTTGACCACTACTATAATTTGTTTTAACTTGGTTGTTATAAAGTGAAATGTCTTTATTTAATATGCAGCAGGGTTTTTTAAACTTTTTTTTAGCTCAAGGCACACTTGGATGCTTAGTTATACTTTTGCGGCACACATGAGTGCATAGTTATACTTACATGGCACACTTAAATTTTGTTGATGAAAAGGACAGTATACTTTCATCAATTTCTTTATCAATGCAAACAAAATATTTAGAATCACAAAACATAAATGCAGCAAAGTATTCTGCACTGAAAATAAAATTTTGGTAGAATGTGACAATATGTTCATGTTCATGGCACATCTGAGATCTTCTCACAGCACACCAGTTGAAAACCCGTGTTATACAGGATGCCCCCCTCATTTCACTGACCAATAGCTAATTCCTAAACCTTTATTTTTAGAGATATACTTTCAATTGTGGAAACGTTTCAAATTTTATTCATCATCATATTAATAGCCCTTTACATCAAAATAATCACTTTTGTTAAAAAAAAAAAAAAAAAAAAAAAATTAAATTTTTTGCAGTGTCTGGGTTTTATAAGTTATATTTCGAAAAGCATTTTTCATACTCCAATTTAGAGGGAAAAAAATCCCTTTTTAACATCTTGCTGCATTGTTGCATTATCTTACTTTAAATTTTATGATTTTTTTTGTGCTAGAAGTGTGTTTTTCTGTATTTATTAAACTAGCTTGGTGTTTATATCACAACTTACCAGATTATATTCTCAAAAAATGCTGTTCTTAGTTGTTTCTTGAATGATTGGGACCTTTTAGTAAGCTGTCTAGATTTATTTTTGAAGATACAGGCAATCAAATTAGCAATTATGTAAGTCAGTTTTGTTCATTTGCCATCTATTGTCATCTTTGATAGTATTTTACAGAGTTATTCTTCAAAAAATGCAGGAAATTTGTAGTGTTGATTCAGGAAAAACAGAAAAAATAGCATAATGCACTCACTCAGAAATGAGAAGTCGTCGTGCCATGCTAAATATGTTTAGAATAATCTCTAGGTAACTTGCACAGCTCTAAAGTAAACTGAAAAATATACGTTATGTAAACAGAGGCAATGGCAGAAATTGTGAGGTCCAGTCTAGTATAGATTACCCACCTGTGGGATATCTCTCTTACATTCTCCTGCTGTATATGAAATCTTATTAAGTGGTCCTTGTCATCTTCTGCCCTTTTTCTGTTCAAAACCTGATACAATTTTATTCTTTGAAGGCCCCCATCCCCTGTTTATGCCCCACAGTGTAAGTATATAAAAATTGTTTTGGACAAAGTCAATATGATATTGCACTACCATCAAAATTATTGATCAAGAATATATTGTATATATAATTCAAATTTCAAATATAAATATACACGCTAACCACTCCACGTAGACAAAAAACAAACAACAATAATTCAATTAAACCTTAAAATAAAACCAACTTGAACTATAACACCAATACAATCAAACTCAAAATAACTAGATTAATTTTGACACAATTATTCAAATTGGTAAAGAAATCATATAAGTTGTAATTTTCCCAACTGGGCAAAAAAGTCAGGGCCAGGATTCGAACCAGGGATCTCTTGACTAAAGCTGCCAATGCCCTACCAACTGAGCCATCCTGATCAAATCTGGCAGATCTAATTCACCCAGTTAACCTTATTGATCATAGCATCTGGTCTGATATCTGAATCAGCTCAACAAAATAACTAACGGAAAAACAAAGCCAGGAAAAAAACAAATCTGAAGGCATGGCTAACGACATACACAGCAGAGGGTATATATATATATATATATACCCTGCTGGGCTCTATATATGTTACATTATTAAATGTTCCTTCGCGATGTTTCTCCGTTTTATGCTAAATTAACACCACACAGTTTCACTAATTCCTTATTCCTTAATAACATCTATCGTTAATTCGATTAAATTCCCCTTAAGTCATTATTTTTTTGCCCAATTTACTCACATATAAAGTTTTTAGTTATTCTTAAATTATATCATAAATTCTAATCATTTCTGAGAATTCGAATGTTTTTTCGAAAGCCATTTTTTTTCCCTTTTCCTCGATCCGAGTTTTCGCGCGTTGGTTTCTTTTTACTATAAAATGCGTCCGCTTATATGTGTCAGAACTCTTAACTTTACCTTTCTCATTGGTCATGACGTAGATTATACGCTTATTCCATATTCTTGCATTGGCTAAGGCTCCTATAAGGGGATTATAGGAGCTCTAGCATTGGCTAGAGCGCACGTTACGTCATGATTTGGTATCTTTCCGTTTATTCACAAAAAGCAAGTGCAATCGTTCTTCAAGCAGATTTTGGCCGAATTTCCATTTGCTAAACAAACTCCTGGTTGTGCGTTTGAATGACCATGTATTTCAAAGGATTAAGACTAATATTTTGTTCGACGTATTTAGTAACAACTTGTGACAACTAACTACACTGGCCTCCAAAAGTTAAGGTACAACATGTTTTTCGAAGCTCACCAGACAAAAAATGGCAGTCAGATTAAACTTCATAGTTTATATGAATGACAATAATAAGCTTTAAAAAAACTTACGCAAAAATTACAGCTACCACTTTTATTTTATAGAAAAGAATACGTATTTGTGAATGAGAGAAAAATATGCAATTACGAAGCTTTCGTAATTTTGCGTGTAAGTATTGTTGTATTCGAACTATTGTCAGTTTTGTTCAAAACAGCCAGTAGAGTCTAGAAATATCTAGAAGAAGTCGTTTGCCCAATTCATTAAGGTGGCGGGCGGTAGGATGGATGAAAATGGGATGTCACAGGCCGATACTACTAGACGGCTCAATGTGTCTCGCAGTGTAGTCCAACGACTCTGGGATCAGTATGAATCCGAAGATTCTGTGTCCAGAAGACATGTTCCAGGCCGCCCACGTGTTACAACACCTGCAGAAGACCGGTTTCTAGCTCATTCGGCCCGAAGGAGAAGACGCACTACTGTGCCGCAACTCATTGCAGACCACTTTGCACCATCAGGGAGAAGAATCTCCGCTACTACGGTGCTAAGACGTCTTCACAATGCAGGTCTCTATGCAAGGCGACCAGTTGTGTGTGTCCCTCTCAACAGACGACAAAGAAGGGCCCGCTTATGTTGGGCAAGAGAACATGTTTCCTGGACCAGACAACAGTTTGCTTCTGTTCTCTTCACAGACGAGTCCAGATTCACACTGGAGAGCGATTCAGGACGTCTTCTGATCGGGAGAGAACAATGCACTTGATACCATCAATCAAACACTGTCGAAACACACAGGTACAGAAACGGTGGAATCATGGTTTGGGCAGGGATCTCACTCGGAGGCCACACTGACCTGCATGTGTTCCATGGAGGAACTGTGACTGGTGCGAGATATCGGGATGAGATCCTTGATTCATATGTGCGCCCATATGCCGGTGCTATTGGCAATGGTTTCATTCTAATGAATGATAATGCGAGACCACACCGAGCTGTGGTTGTTGAGGATTACGGTTTGGAGAGAATGGAATGGCCAGCTCACTCTCCAGACTTGAATCCGATAGAACATCTTTGGGACTATCTTGGAAGACAGGTTGCGGCTTTAAGAGCCTACACTAGTCACGCGAAGAAACGCTCACGCTAACGTTAAGTCTATGGGAAGGTTATCCCGCGATTTCTCGCTCGCATTTTAATATTTTTAAATGATTTTTTTGCGTAGGATAGCTGAGGTCGATCTTCAACGTTGTTAGTTTTTACTTTTTTGATTTTGGTTAAACTTTTTTTTATAAGCGGACATTTTAAATTTTGGAACCGGTTCTGAAAATGAAAGTACCCTTATATAAAAAAATTGGAGCCAAAATCAAAAAAGTAAAAACTAACAACGATAGATATCGACGTCAGCTATCCTATGCAAAAAAAATCATTTAAAAATATTAAAATGCGAGCGAGAAATCGCGGGATAACCTTCCCATAGACTTAACATTAGCGTGAGCGTTTCTTCGCGTGACTAGTGTAGGCTCTTAAGTCCTCCTCCAAGGTCATTAAATGAGCTGGAACAAGGCTTATTCCAAGTCTGGTCAGCGTTACCTATTTCGGTGTCCGACAATTTAATTGAGAGCATGGAAAGTCGATGCCGCCAATGCATTCAAGTCCGGGGTGGACATATTCCGTATTAGAACCAGTTTTTTAATGTTTCTGTCACATTTTACTGCATAATACTGCGATGTACTGATTTCTCCAAGAATGGAATTTTCCACCATGAGTGCTTTTTTGTTGTAATTTCATTTATACGTTTAACTTAAGTAAATTTCTATGTCGCATTTAATAAATGACAGTTTAGCGCACATTTCCTCCAAATTTGTTGTTTCTATATTCATTCATTTGCAAATTAGACGCAAAAACCCGGTTGTACCTTAACTTTTGGAGGCCAGGGTACTTAGAGATGGCACTGCCCCTTTAAAATATATGTGGACTGCTTCCTCGATGATGGTTAATAAAAGAATGGAATTATTCATCGCCTTGTTTTGTTTTATCTTGGAGAAACACCCAATGCTTTGATTTATTGCTTGTTCCGCTACGATACGGCTGTATTAATAGTATTACACTACTGAATAGTATTATACGACTGATGTAATGTTGCTTCCATCCTATCTCAATATGCCGTTCTCGTCACCATATACGACTGATATAATCTTGCTTCCTTCCAATATCAGTATTCCATCTCATTGAATTCTTACATATACACTATATTGCCAAAGGTCACTTGCGATTTTAGACGTTTTGTTAACTATCTAGAAAAATACATGAGGAATTAACCTGAAACTGCAGTTATGTAAACAGTATAGTATAGGTTATATATTTCCGTGAAGATTTTTTCACAAAACCCCATAGGGGACTGTCAACAAATTGAAAAATAACGAATATCTTTTGGATAACCCTGTAAAAACTAATGTAGCAAAGGCGTTCAAACTCGAGATTATTAATGAGTGGCTCATTGTAATATACTGTGTTCATTTTTATGAGTCTAGCATGTATACTCGTAGAGAAATTAAGGTTTTTATAAAAACAGTCCCAAATATCGCCTAGTTTTTTGCTTATAATTTGCAGAGTTCTTAATAAAAAAAAAAAAAAAAAAAAAAAAAAAAAAAAAAAAAGTTATTTTCAGAAAATATGACTAATAACATTGTACATAATACTCTGCAATCAGAATTAAAAAATAATAAAAATTGGATGAAAAATGAGCAGATTTACTAAAAAATGTTTCACTGCGCATGCGCGAATGCAATCAAAATATATTATGCACTAGCAGACTACGCCCGCTGCGCTGGTCGGTGTCTCCAAAAGAACCTTGAATCAAACGAAATATATCGGTGAATTTAACCTTGTATTTTAAAGTAATTTGTACCTTTATCTGGAATATCCTAAAATAACATAAAAACGGATACTTATTTCACTAAGTTATGTTTTTTAATACGGTTTACTATTATTACAATTTATTACTTACCATTCTCCATTGATTTATATATTTTATAGCTATATTTTTTAATAACGTGAATTAACCTATATTATTCACAACTAAAAAGAAATGGCGCATCTAGTATTTGTCGAGAATTAAATAAAAATCATGCACTCGTGACATCATAATTAACTTTTATATTTTAACAGAATAATAAGTCTACTAAAATTTGTGACTCGTGCTGACACATTGCTGTTATCATTATTTTTTTACGCGTGAAGTTTTCGCTGTGGTTACTCCATTGTGAAATATGGTAATTTTTGAAATTCAATATTTGTAATATGTCATAATCAGTGGATTTGAAATTTATATCAAGAAAAATACAATTTTTTACCTTTCTAACACAGTTTATCTAACAATTTTCTGACAAATACTTTTCGAGCAATTAATTTTATCAGTAACTTCAAATGTTTCATTTTCCGAGATTAATCTGTGGCAACGGTTAGCGAAAATCCCAGTCGTCAGCAACGCATAGCTTTTTATTAAAGAGGATAATGTATTAGCATATGGTATGTATAGTATAAGTATAGTATATAGTATAGTATAGTATATAGTGTATATAGTATAGTATATAGTATAGTATAGGTAATGTATTAGTATATGGAGCAACTTTTGTGAAAGTCTCAAAATCATAGCTTGAAAATTCTGAAAATTATCGTCGATAGAATAAGCTCGAAATCCGTTGTTCCCAAAAGGAAGCAAAAATATGAGGGATTGTATCCAAATATAGTAGTACGTGCAATATTGTGTACGCTATCTTGGCACTAATCAACAGATATTTGATACAACCCCTCATATTTTTGCTTCTTTTTTGGGAACAACGGATTTCGAGCTTATTCTATCGACGATAATTTTCAGAATCTTCAAGCTATGATTTTGAGACTTTCACAAAAGTTGCTCTATATACTTAGCTAATACATTATGCATATTATATTTTGATTGCATTCGCGCATGCGCAGTGAAACATCTTTTAGTAAACCTGCTCATTTTTCAAATAAAATAAGTTGAAACTGGTGTGAAACAATAACTAAAATATCTTCTTAAAACACCATCAAACTTTTTAAAATGCGCTAGGCCTTTCGAAAGATCTGTGTCTTTCTTCGTCAGGCATCAATAATGCTGTGAAGAAATTCACTAGACCATCTAATAAATCTACTCTTTCCAAATCTGTGAAAAGCAAACCTGATAATTTGGTTGTCCTCCCTTTTTATCCTCCTTTATGTTTCAAATTAGCTAAAGTTTTAAGACGCTTCAATTTTAACATTATCTTTAAACCTGTCAATAAATTCAAATTCCCCTCCACCCAATCTCCTGTTCCTGATCTTCGTAAATGGGAAATTTATAATGTTCCTTGTAATGGCTGTGATTTATCTTATATTGGTCAAACTAAAAGAAATCTCGAAATCCGCTTAAAAGAACACTCTCGTTATGTAACTAATCAAGAAATTTCTAAATCTTTTATTGCCAAGCACTCTTGGGATTCCGGCCATTGTTTTAATTTTAAAAATGCTAAAATTATCTTTAATGCCAATAGTATCTCTGAATTGGACTTTCTTGAAAATTTAGCTATTTATCTTAATCGTGATGTTATTGTTAATGATAAATCTGATTCCACAATGCTCTCTGCTGCTTGGAAAAACCTCTTCAGTACTACCATATAATTTATTTTTGTATTAATTAATATTAGTCTGTTTTTATATATATTAATATATTTTGGTTACTTATTTATTTCTTAATTTTCATCTGTTTCCATTTTTTATTATCTGTGTTTTTTTCCCTTCTTTATTCCCCTTCTATTTTGTATTCTATTGTCTTGATTTTACTCTTCTGTGATTGGCTGTTGTCCTCTCCTTCTGTTTTCCTATTGGCTGTTGATTTCTACTTTCCTATTGGCTGTTGTTTCAGCTTGTTTCCTCTCCCTTATCTCTCATTTCAGTCTTGCTGCTGCTTTCATAGTAGAAGCATGTCTTTTTGCGCCTGACGAAGAAAGACACAGATCTTTCGAAAGGCCTAGCGCATTTTAAAAATTTTGATGGTGTTTTAAGAAAATATTTTAGTTACTGCTCATTTTTCATCCAATTTTTATTATTTTTAATTCTGATTTGTAGAGTATTATGTACAATGTTGTTAGTCATATTTTCTGAAAATAACTTTTTTTTTTATATTGAGAACTCTGCAAATTATAAGCAAAAAACTAGGCGAAATTTGGGACTGTTTTTAGTAAAAACCATAATTTCTCTACTATACGAGTATACATGCTATCCTCATAAAAATGAACACAGTATATTACAATAAGCTACTTATTAATAATCTCGAGTTTGAACGCCTTTACTACATTAGTTTTTACAGGGTTATCCAAAAGATATTCGTTCTTTTTCAACTTGTTGACAGTCCGCTATGGGGTTTCGTGAAAAAATCTTCGCGAAAATATATAACCTATACTATACTGTTTACACACCTGTAGTTTCAGGTTAATTCCTCATGTATTTTTCTAGACAGTTAATAAAACGTCTAAAATCGCAAGTGACCGGTCACCTCACCTTTGGCAATATAGTGTATACATACAGGGTTCATACAGACTACTTAGAAACTCTTTAGAAATAAAAAAGTTGCTAAGGAGTATTTAGAACTCTTTAAATAAACAAAATATTTCTTAAGGCGGTATTAAAAAAAAATATTTTTCCACGCTCAACAACTCAAAATTTTGAGACACATTTTCAGACTCACTTTTAAAAGTAACAACAGGGAACTTGATTTACAGACAATTATTTTCACAGTACGATCATTTTTTTTTTCCAGGGCTATCGCTTCGGGAAATTCAGTTCAAAATGTCCACTTTGACAGCATTTTTTGAAATATATTCTGCCTTTATCAAAAAATCGAGACAATACGGACATTATAAAGTTTCTGAATAAGAGAACCTGCCAATTGGATGCATTTTAGAGCAAAAATCAATTTACAAATGTGTCTCTAAATAAGCAGTTTGGATTTGAATACACCCTTAAAAACTTTTTAAATTATCAGTAAGTATAATTTAGCGCTGAACAATGATTTAATTGAAGTATACATAAGTAGAAAATGGAAACCTATTTTAACATGATGAATAATACTGTTTAAGCATGTATGTCTTGGAAGAAATAACCTTTAAAAAAGGTAAAATAAAAATCTTGTGTTTATAAATATAAAGTTCAAATAATTACTCCCATTCTAAAAAAAAAAAAAAAAAGTTAAGCTACTGTAATTTTTTTTCTTTTCTTTTCTTTTTTTTTTTTTTTTTGTATATGCTGCGTGGTTTTTCCCTTTAAAATTTGCTTTCAAAATCTAGGTACATGTGATGTGTGATGAGTATTTGGGATTTGTCTGGCCTCTGTATATATGGCCATGGGTCGTTACATAAAATAATTTATTGGTAAGCTTGTATTCAAATTTGCGAAACCAGTAAGCAATACATTAATACTTGTAGTGCAATTTTAGCACTAGCTGTTAGATTTTAATAGAATAAAGTTTATTTTCTCTTTGAATAAGGTATTAAAAATTAGGGTGGGTGTGCATGTTACACGAGGACACGACATACTTGAAAAAATACAGTATGTCCTTTAAAATTCTTGTACTCCTTAGAATTTTTCTAGACTCCTTTCATTTTTCCTTCTCAAGTCTGTATGAAACCTGTGTATATAATCATGAACGTCAAAACAACATAATGCGAACATGAACTACCACTACATTTGCAGTTCGTTTATTATGCAAACAAAGCCATTTTATTTGGCTTCAATTTAAAAAATAAGTATTGATTAATTTTAAATTTTACTAAAATATGAATCGCATTACAAATTATAAGTTAAAGTTGAGGCTGATGAATCCTGGGACCTGGGGTTATACCCCTAGCAGCCACTCTCTTCTGTCATTGGGCTTATTTGAAAAGAGTTAAAACTGGCACTCAATTATGTGAAAAAAGAAAAAAAAAAGTATGTACAAAAGTTTTTTCGCTGTACAAACATTCATTGAAAGTAAAAAAAAAAAAAATCTAGACTAAACTAAACGATTAAAAAATTAAGTGTGTTTTCGATCACTTCTTAGCACATATTCGTGCAAAATTTAATAGTGGTGGGCCTTATCGTCACACCGCCGGACTGTTGGCTGTTGCTGTGTCTGTTGATAGCAGACTCAGTACTTAAGAAAAATTGTGGCAAAAACGTAAGAATACAAGCATTCGCAGATGATTTCATTTTAGTATTAAAAGTAAAACAAAATAGGAATTAGTCGATCTAGCAAACAAAATAATAAAAGATTTTAATGATTGGATCACAGAAAACAGCCTTACACTAAATTGGGACAAGACTGAACTGTTGGACTTGAATAGAACACCTGCACGCAACTTAACACCAGCAGACTCATACAAAAATAATGGAATAAAATTTAAGGACAAATAACTAGAAGGAAAAGAATAAATTAAATATCTAGCAGTAATCTTACACAAAAATCTAAACTGGCTACCACACTATCAAAACCAAACAGCAAAGGTTATAAAATCATTTAGGATGATGTGACAAATGGTCTCAAGGGGTTGGGAAACAAACCATTTATTCTGAAAATCTGGTATAGTAGCTAAACTGCGTAGCCCCCATTTGGGGACACAAATTGAATATTCGAATCGAGGAGGTGTTAACCAGCTGCCAAAGCCACTTTGCGCTGGCTTTAGTAAAGGATATAGAACCGCTTCAACAGCGGCCCTTCAGGTACTTGCGGGCTTGATTCCAATTCATCTACAGGTTAAATGTGAAGCAGCATATGGGACAATATCAAAACTAAGAGAAACAGCGAATATACACGACACGGTATTACATCATACAGACTATGTTAAAAAAAAATGAACAAATGGAAAACACAATCGAACCAAGACTTTATGACACAACCTAATGGACATAGTAATCAGAAGGCTCGAAATTTGAATCAGGTACTACGGGATCGGCTTACGTAGCATTCAAAAACGAGAAGAAAATAAAAACATGATTAGTGCCACTCAAAAAGTTCAACAGCCTCTTTAAAGCGGAACAACTGACTATACTCAACACAACAAACAGCACAAGGAAGGAATACAGCATCCGCTCGGACTGCATGTCAGCCATTTAGGCACTAAATAAAACATTCAATATAACAGAACTGATATACAGAATACAAAATACAGTAAAAAAACTCAAACAATAGATTCAAGATAAGTTGCGTAAAAGTACACGTGGGCATCCAAGGAAACGAGGATGCCGAGGAATTAGCGAAACAAGTAGCTCAAAATCAAGTTCCATCCATACCTACCTAGAAAAGCCAATAACAAACATAAAAAAACTGCTAAAGGACATAACACTATAGCAATGGCAATTCGAATGGGACTACACTGAGAAAAATGACACTTTCAAATCTGAATAAATTCATGTTTTCATTTTGTTATGAAACTTTTTGTTTCATATATATGACGACCCAGTGCTTTCATTTCTGAAATACCAGAAATACTCAGAATATTGAAACATGGACATACTCAAAACTGAGCACATAGCGGTAAGTTCATGCTCATTTTTCAAACATGGACAGACTCAAAAATGATTAGAATCAGTTCAAACTCATTTTTGAAACATGGACATACTCAAAAATGAGCACATGAAAGTCAGTTCATACTCATTTTTGAAACATGGACATACTCAAATATGAGCACATGATGTTTTATTCTTGAGTGTATGCATGTTTTCAGAAATGAGTATATACGTAGAAATGTGTATATGTTTCAAACTTGAGTAATTTTGATTCGGAGCCATTTTGACAATGCGACATACTCAAATTTGAGTATTTTTTGCTCAGTTTTGAAAATGTTGTTTTTAGAGTGTATGCAGACAAGTGCAGGACAACTCATAAATATTTCCCAAAGGTAGAAGCATGCAGGCTAAAAATCTGTAAATTACTAACGCAAATATACACAAGCCACGGAACATTCCCAACACATTTACATAGATTTGTGCAGAAAGACTCACCGGAATGCAAATGCGGGGAGTTGAGAACCCCCAAAACACTACTTAAAAACCTGCCCAGTAACACAAGCACTCCATCTGATCAACATAACACAAAACGATGAACAGCTTTGGCACCACCAGATAGTAAACAACAAACATGTTCAAACAAAAGGAAAAGCAATTATCAGATGGCTAATAGACAGCATTAACCTCATATAACACTAAGCAAATCATAACAACACTAAACACCTCCTTCCCCTGACTAATAATTACTTCTTTTATAGGCAAAGGGGAAAAAAAGGCTAGAAAATAACTCGTTTCAAAGCAGCAAAATAGATAAATAAAATAAAAACGGCACATGTGCGCCGAAAAAATCGTCTCATTAGTACTAATGCGGATGGAAGTCTAAATGATGATGAACTGATTACCAAAGAGCAAAATCTCAGAAGAAATTTTTATCGGAATCCTATCGGAGTCCGATGTAAAAGTGATAACAGCCATATAAAAGATATGGACTGATAGCAATTAAAGCTCAAAATCACAAATCTACAAAATATACAATGAAAAAAACCCACAAGATCATAGTGAAGACAAACATAATTTAAAATAGACGGACTAATGGCCAAGGAACATGCACCAAGCTTATCACCCAGAAAGGAAGAACTCATGACTGTGAAGAGAAAATCGTAAAAAACAATAATCTCCCAAGATTGTGACAAAAATATTGCAAAAAGTGATAATCAAGCAAGAATGTGACTACCATCGCAAGCTAAGTTCAAATAGCTTAAAACGAGACGATAAAGTGACAAAAGCTATAGAAAGATCAAGCAACAAAAGAAACGGATAGGTACCCGATCAGTGACAACACTCCAAGAAAGAGCCAAAAGTGCCAAAGACAATCTCCAAAACGAGTACGGACCAGCTGATCTAGCTGATTTTTACGAGTGTTGCGCAAGAGGGTCTCTCTCTTCCTCTGTTTTTTTTTTATTATTTCTTTTTTAATACAGGGGAGACCGGGCAGCAAATTCACAATCACTCAACATCCTACGCACTTGACGCCAACCTCTGTCGCCAAGCGCTTTGGCGAGAAAATGAACTTCGCGCATGCGTGGCATTTGGCCGGCAAACTCACAATCGTACAAGTACCATTGAATAGATAGATGTTTTATTACAATTGTACATCCTACAACATTCCTCCTACCTTTTTACCTCGAGTTTTATCGTCAGCATTAAAATGCTTTAAAAGTAAATGAAAGCTTTCATTTTTTAAAGATATTACAAAGATTCAGTAGCTACTTGGTAGCTTAGGCTACCAAGCTCATGAAAATGGATCATTTCCTGTTTTGTAAACAGTTACATTAAATAAACAATAATTGTTTTTATAAATAAGCTTAGAAAGAAGTAAAAATACATTTTGTAATACATGATGCTATTTACATTTTTTTTACCTTTTATACTACTTTATTTAATCTCGAATAAACACGGAAACTTATTTATTATATTTTGTTAAACGCTTTTTCACTTTTAAATTAATGCCCCCCCCCCAAAAAAAAAAAAATCTTATATAGTTTGTTAAGAATTGATAGAATGAGATACATTCTAAAGGGGATAATACAGCACTGCAATAACACCAAATTCAATAAAATAATTAGGATCGTTAGGTTTTTACTTTTCAAATTCATCCTAATTAACTATATTAAGGTTACATTATTTAAATAAATTTGTTAGTAGATTAGAGAAGAAACGTAATTGAGCATTCCAGTAATGGATCTTAAAAATCTTTAAAATAAATGAAATTTTGTAAATGACCATTAGTACAAAAAGAATCCAGTTTTCTATTACTGGGGGAAAAAAACATGCAATTTTTGTAAAAAAAAAAACAAAGAAGATATAAAGGAATTAAGTAAAACCATCTGTTAGCTTGTTTAGTAAAATTTTAACTGAAAGACAGCGGAACTGTGAAGCAATATTTTATGCTTGAGTAATTCAATAAGATATATTGAATATCAGATATTGAGATCAGATATAGTGTATATTCAATAAGATATATTGACTATTCAATAAGATACATTGAATATTATTCTCTAATCTCTATCCCTGGGTTTGAGTCTCGAATTGGTTTATCTAATGTAATAAGAGAGGGCACCACCATACACTGATTAAATGAAAAGAGAAATGATTTCACGACCGCACGGAAATGTATTTTGAGCGGCTGTAACTTTGAGGTGTGTCGAATGGGTTTTTAATGGCACAAAAGCAAAATGAATAAAAGGTTGTTGAGTTTTATATGATTTTCTCTTATCTTATTTAAAGATATTATTTTCACATGTTCTGAATTGCGATAATATAAGATGGGGTAAATTTTTGTTTATCGAATCGCTGTCGTTTGCGATACCACATTATAAAACATCAAGGAAGAGTTCTGAAAAAAATAATAAAATATAAATTTTTATTGGATATTTTTTTATAAAGCAAAAACTTTGAGGGGGAGGGGTCCATTACTGTTATGTCACATTTACCCTGTTATCATCAGCAACAAAACACTTATCTTAGCATTTCCTCAACAAGTAATTAAGGTAAATATAATAAACTTTCATCTATTTATCGTGATCATTTTAAGAAAGGTAAAGTTATAAAGCGGATCTAAAACATATTTCACATGTTCACAATATATATGCATACATGTGTATTATAATTAGTCAGAAATACTTCTTACATAAACAAGAAATGCGCGGTCAAAATGTCGAAGTAGTTTCAACCGTTTGCAAATTCGTATAAGACACGCGAATGCGCGCTACAGTTTATTTTCTCGCCAAACCGTTTGGCGTCAAGTGCGTAGGACGTTGAGTGATTGTGAATTTGCGACCGGGCAAGATGAAGAGTGGGACCATGACGAATGTCTTAATTTTTCCGTTTTCCGCTAGGTGGCAGCATCAACCGGACACTACTGGCTCTCCTATCGGCCGTTCGTTAAACATTACTATAGAGACGCTGAAATCGCCATTTTTGTGTCAGATGTGAAGCTTTGATTGTTTTCCGCTGCCACGTTATAACTTTTATGCATGTGTAAATAAGCTCTGCTACAGATACAGGTAAGATCGTTTCTCTTTAATATTTACGAGTAACTTAGTTTAAATACTACTTACTACCATGAATAAATGTCGATTAATCGCCTTCCTTCATGGCAATGAAAATGAATATTTTTAAACAGGCAGTCCGGGGCAAGATGACGACCTCGTCATCTTGCACCGTGTTTCGGAATTTGTTAAAGTAACTATGCTGTCCATTCTATTTAAATCCTGTAAACGCTTGTTTGTCTGTGTGTTTGTCCGCGCGACCTTGCGCTACTATCTCCTCTGGGGCTAAAGGACGCATCGGATCGGGGGAGGTGTCGTTCGAAAGGGGGCGACCAGAGGAAGACATTTTTGCCATCCGCTAAGCCCCCCTATCCCCCCCCCCGAAAGAAAAATCCTATCGGAGTCCGTATCTCCGCTTCCAAGTGTCCGATTGGGTTCGACCTCGGGGTCAAGACCTCCTCCTTCCCCGCTGTTCCCCTCCCACCAAAAGATTGCTGATTCCAATGCACCAAAGAAGCCTGTTAGTGTTTTTGATTTCAAACCAGTGCCTAAAGCAACACAGTTTGAGAAAAAATGAAAAAGCAAAACACTGAGCTCAAGCATTCTTACAAGCACACCCATCAAAGAAATGTTAGAACAAAGGGAAAAGCAGAAGAAAGAACAGGAACGTTTAAAAAAACAGAGAAAAGAAGCTCGTGAAGCTAAAAAGGGAGTAAAAAAACTCAAACTAAGTTCCTGTAGGCCTAAGTCTATTAAATCCAGGCCAAACAGTCCTGTTGCGTCAACTTCAAAGGATGGTGTTTTCAGATGTCCTGCTTGTGACGAGGAATATTGTGACCCACCAACAGAAGAATGGATCCAGTGCTGTAAATGCCAAGAGTGGTGGCATGAGAAATGTTCCAATTATGAAAATGGCATTTTTATTTGTGACTATTGTTAGCTGCACAACTTAACATTTTAACATTACGTTACAATGCATTATGCTCAGTTTGATACTTTTTAAGATGTAGCCCAGTACTGGATCTTGCCCAGTACTGGGGCAAGATGACGATTTGTTAATGTTATGAAAAAATAAAATTATCCTTTATTTTTTTTTATTTGAAAAATTAAATGGTAATGTATTTAATACTACAAAGGTATACTCTATCGGTTCATGTAAAATTAATTTTACTATTACTTCAAAATAAATTAATAAACAACAAAAATTGTTAACATAGTCATCTTGCCCCGGTCTCCCCTAACCGTTTTCTTTTGGTCGAAAAGCCTACTCGAGCAACCGGACCCGTTCTAATGTGACAGCTCACGAGCCAGTTTTTACCGGTGGGGTACGGTAGAAAGGTGGAATCTCGTTCACCCCTGCAACGACAAAAAGCGTTGGTTCACATTTCGGGTCCGAAATTCTCTTCCCAGGTACGACTTGTACTTCAGCGGCGACTCATTGCTTTGTTACCCCCCCCCCCTCCCCCCTTGCTAAATTACCCATGTCTTGTCTACAAGTTAGCACTACACATTTTGCATCTAAAACCCAGGTATTCCAATTCCATTTCCATGGCATGTTGAATAGGTGTACGCCGTGCGATGCAGCGTCAAATCAAACAAAACAATCCACTTTAAGTATCCAGCCAACATAGAACTGGAACAAAGTAAAGCTGGGCTGACATTACGACGGCATAGGTGCTTGCAGTGACGGATCTAAGGGGGGGTTAGCCGGGGCAGCTGCCCCGGGTGCAAGACTTGGAAGGGCGCAAAAATGAGGAATCATAAAAGGTTAAAAATAAAGGAAAATTAAAAATTCACATCAAAATATATTCAATTTTATTTTGTTAAACGGCGGTTTACTTTCGTTTCATAAGGATCAGAAATAAAAAATAAATTAATTTGTGCTACATTATATAAAATATCCCATTGCTACCAGTATTTTTAAGAAATTTTTATTTATTTAAAATTCAAACATTTTGAGCCATTTCTTTTCTGACATTGTTCTATGTTGTTTTGCAGCGTGTGCAGTATTTCATTTCGGTTATGTCTAAAAGACATTGGGTGATTCTTACAGAAAGAAGGTTAAAAAAAGAGAAAAGGAGGCTTTACAGCTATCATCTAGTATGTTCTCATGGCTTAAGCCGAACGATATTCATGAAGATAAGCAAACAAGTTACTTGTTTTTTTTATACGTGCTACACCATATAATAATTTATATCTATTATTTCTGTTCTAAAAATCTCCTTTTCTATGCAATAACTGAGCTGATATGTAAAAAAAGAATTATAAATCAATTTTTTATTAATTTCTTCTAAATTTAGATATTTTTGTAATTAACAGACATTTTTGCCTAAAAAATGAAAACGAAACTTATACTTTGTTGAGAATTCAAAGCGTTCTGGCCCTTTACAGCCATTTTATTTATGTAGTTAAAAAGGTTTTCTATCCATGTGACTCAGTTTTATGTTTTTACTTATGTATATCAGTTGTTAATAAGCCTTTTAAATTTTGATTTCCAAAATATCGCACCTATACTTTTTAAAAATTAATTAAATCTTTCATTAGAAATGTTTACCTAATAAAATATGTTAACTTAAGTTGTGCTTCGCAGTCACGCCACTTGTACTAATTCTGAAGCAAAAAAGTACATTAATTAAATTTAAACGGCGTAGGTTAACATAGCAATAAATTCACGCTCGAAAATTCACTTTCTAAAGTTGGTAGTATTAATAAAGATTTTCAAAACAAAATTTTGGAAGAGGAGACTTATTGGAAATCCGTTCTGTATGTAATAGTCGATGTAATAATGTATTTGGCAAAGGATGACATGAAAATCTTGATTTCTCTAATCCTAAATGCGGGAATTTCTTAAATATAATTGAGCTAGTATCACGTTATCATGCAGATCTTCGCGATTATATTAACCGTCATAAGAGAGGTCAAGTTAGTTACTTTTCACATGGCATTTCAAAATGAATTTCTAGAGTTTATTGCTGTGAAAATAAGAGAACATATTTTTAGTGATATCAAAGAAGCAAAATACTTCTCCATCACGTCGATTTTACTCCTGGTGTAAGTCATTTAGATCAAATGTCACCAGTGGCGCAGCCAAGGGGGGTGTTTGGGGGTTAAAACACCCCCCAGAACTAAGAAAAATTACTATAATTGCCGCTTATACGAATAAAAACCAAAGTTAATATTTGAACTTTTTGGCTTTTTTTCGGAATTCGCGCTTCGTTAAATCAAATTCTATTCTACAATGTGATTCAATTAAACGGCGAAAATTCAACTTAGCGCATATTTCATGTATTGGTTAGGTGAAAATTGGTTATTTGGACTAAGTCACTTTTTCAAGACGTCTTATAAAGAATGGTCAGTCTTGCTAAAAGAATGGTCATTTCCTCCACACTGACACTTTGAGTTTAAGTATTATACAGTAGACCGTTTCTTAATTGCACTTCTGTCTTTGTTCCATGTTCGAAACAATAATAGACCATGAATTCCAGAGAAAAACATAAAACATACACTTTGTAGATCTCTATCAGTTTCAAAAGCCCTGTTTTACGATTTTTGCTCTCAATTATATATCTAAAGACCAAACTTTTGCGTACCCAGGTAAAAATCTTTGTAAAAATAAAAATTTTAAAAATAGTACTATAATCTTATGAAAAGCTGTTTTGAGCGTGATTGAACAAATTATCGCAATCAGTGTTTCTTTCGAACCATTTGTTCCGTAAGGGGTCTGTACACAAATTTAAAGAAGTTGGTAATTTCATTAGTTGGTAATGTAGCAACGAGTAATGCTGCTTGCTTCCTCTCGGGGAAGCACTGCCACCCGTGCCTCGTATAGGAATGAAGCATTGATTATAATTTCATTGACTTATAGATCAATGATCTTTCTGAAATTTTATTTGGTTGTAAATATAACTGTATCCAATCCCTTTTTAAAATTTCATGAAAAGAAATTGCATATTTAACAGTGAAAACAGGAACCGAAGCCGAGCAAACCCATGCCGAAACACCTACCCTTTTTTAGCATTTTCATCGAAAAATTCTCAGATTTTTTTAAATACTTTTATTTATCAGAGCGTTTCGAAATTTTTGTGAGTATGGATTTTGAAAAGAGAGTGGTTAAATGTAAGACATTTACTTAGAATTTATAAAAAAAAAATCAATAATTATACACAATTTTATGCTAATCATGTATTAATTTTAATTAATATCCAATAAATTAGTTATACATTGATTTACATTTATTACATTTTAAAGAATGTTACCTGCATATCATCAAAATTATACTAGCTGATCCGTCCGGCGTTGCCCGGGTCCATGATAATTACCTCAAATTTGCATTATTTTATATATTTAAACCGGTTTTATACGATTTTATATTTTGAAATAAAATTTTGGCAAAAAATTTTGATTATTAGAGGTAAAAGTACTTTCAAGAAAATTTTCTTTTTTTTTCTTTCTTGTAGGTTTGTTTTATAGTTTTAAAAAAATAGTCCTTGTTGTCTGAATTCTGTAAAATTTTCATCGGTTATAAATATAACGGTTTTACAGATCGTGGAAAAATATTGTTATCTGGCTGTAAAAAAAAAACGTTTTCGTCTAGCTTTTTTTTTTTGTTTGTATGTTTGTTTTGTGTCGGGTCTTTTAAAAAAAAAAATCTTACTGTCTGAACTTTCTGAAATTTTATTTGGTTGTAAATATAACTGTATCCAATCCCTTTTTAAAATTTCGTGAAAAGAAATTGCATATTTAACAGTGAAAACAGGAACCGAAGCCGAGCAAACCTATGCCGAAACACCTACCCTTTTTTAGCATTTTCATCGAAAAATTCTCAGATTTTTTTAAATACTTTTATTTATCAGAGCGTTTCGAAATTTTTGTAGGCGCTGTAAATTTGTTTTTTCGAGATGCTCTTAAAATATTGTGTCGAAATACAGACATTTACTTACTTTTAGAGTAGAAAAAAGATCGTCTTCCAAAGGCGCGAAGTGACGTGCGGTTCTGAATGAATCGTAATTTAGAATGCTTTCAGCTCATTTCACACCTTTATATTTCTAATTTTTAATAAGCTGTTTATGCCGAGCATTTGCATCTTAAAAGTAATTTCTATACTAAATTTCAAGTTTATAACACTAACAGTTTCAACTAAATCATAATGTAGAACATTTTCCGCTCATTTCACCCTTTTAAATTTTTAAAAAACACTCTAAGGGAACATTTACTACATGAAAGTAATCACCGTGGCAAATTCCAAACTTCTAAACCAACTGTATCACATAAATCGCAATTTCAGAATGTTTCTTACTCTTGTATTCTTTTAAATTTTGAATTTAAAAAAATCTGAGCGAGCGTTTAATTCTCTTAAGTAACATCCATGTAAAATTTCAAGTTTCTAGCTCTAACAGTTCTAAGTATATTATGATTTAGTACATTTTTAGAAGCTTTTCCGCTCTTTTAAATTTCGATTTTTTAAAAAATCGTTTTGAGCGAGTATTTATACTTTAAAAGTAATCACCATGTCAAAAACCAAGCTTTTATACCAACTGTATCGCACAAATCGCAATTTTAGAATGCTTTTTCCTCTTGCATCCTTCTTGCATTTCGAATTTTTAGACAACCGTTCTTGGTAATCATTTACGTTTCTAAGAGTAACAGTCATGCCAAATTTCACATATCTGGCCCTGACAATTCCTAATAGATCATCATTTAGATCGTTTTCCGAAACACTTTTTATATTTTCGTTTCCGAAACACTTTTTATAAATCTAACCTTAGTTTTGTGTTATTTCATTGATGCATTTTAACTTTTCTAACTCTAATATTGCAAATGCTGTTTAAATGAAACATAACCAACGTAACTGCAGAAAAACAAGCATTATTATTTCATTCATTAAAAAGACAGATCACATTAACAAGTGATTCAAATAACCGGCGAATCTCTTTATCAGAAATTCCAAACCCCCCCTAGAGACGAATTCTGGCTGCGCCACTGAATGTCACAGGTTGTTAGATATGTAAAGATGAGTGAAAATGGTCCTGAAATAATCGAAAGTTTTATTGACTTCTTCAATGTAAGCCAGAAAACTGGAGACGTCCTTACTGAACTCATTTTACAGAAATTAGTAAATAATGGTCTAGATATAAATAACTATAGGGGCCAATGCTACGACAATGGCTCCAATATGTCCGGAAAATATAAAGTAGTCCAAAACCTAATATTGCAAGCAAATGATTTAGCATTTTTTGTTCCTTGTTCTGCTCATACCCTCAATCTTGTTGGTGTAAATGCTGCCAAAATTTTACCAGACGCTGAGACTTTTTTGGTGTCTTAAATTGCCTTTACAAATATTTTAGTGTCTCAACTAGCAGATGGGACATTCTAAGAAAACATGTTCCTCTTTCATTAAAATTACAAAGTACTACTCGGTGGTCATCAAAACGTGAAGCTGTAACAGCAATTTATAAACATATTAGAAAGATCATAAATGTTCTAAAGGAACAAACGTTGCAAACTGACACATTAGCAACTCCTGAAACAAAAACAGAAGCTTCTTCACGACTCTTTAATATTATCAAATTTGAATTCATAGTGATGACATGCTTCTGGCATAAAGTGCGGACTCAACTACATATAGTGAACAAACTTTTTCAAAGGGAAGACATGACGATTGACAGGTCTGTAAAACACTTAAATGGTCTCATTAAAATGTTAGATTCAGAAAGGGCAAGTATTGCAACTAATACAATACAGGATGCAAATGGTAACCTAGTGATATTGGTATTGCGGCAAAATTTAGGGTAACGAGGAAGAAAAAAAAGAAGAGTTTTTTTTATGAGTTTTGTGACGATGAAAGTAGTGCTATTTCTGATGAGGAGAAATTCAAACTAAAGATCGTTGAAGCAGTGGACAGAATCCTAACTGAATTAAGAAACAGATTTGAAGCTATTCAAAATCTCAATGGCATGATTAGTTTTCTTCATGGAAGGCATTTCCTAAAAATGTCAAAAGAAGAATTACAAACACAAACTGAGCAGTTGACAAATATGTATAAAAATGATATAGGTAAAGAGGAACTTCTGGAAGTCGAAAGCTTCAAATATCATGCACTGGAGTTAGACGAAAAGATGAAGTCAAGTTTTACTATTGAACTGCTAAGAATCATAAATTTATAAAGACTTCAGGATGCTTATCCAAATATAACTACTTGTCTAAAAAATTTCTAACAATACCTGTATCCGTCGCTTCTAATGAAAGAAGTTTCAGTAAATTAAAATTGATTAAAAGATATCTAGGAAATTTAACAAAAGAACAACGATTATCAAATTTATGTATAATAAATTTAGAAAATGAGCTAGCTTGTAAATTACCTTATGACGACATAATAAAACTTTTGTATCAAAGAAAGTTCGCAAAGTAAATCTTTAATAGCTATTGTAGATGTTAAAACAGGTTTATTTTCTGTAATATTTGTATTGTGTAATGAATATTGTACTTTTTATATAGAAAAAATGCCTAGTAAAAATACAGATTTTGAGTATTGAGTATTAATATTACTTCATTAAGCAATTGTTTACGCAGATTTTATTCTTATATTCTTGGGAGAAGGGGGGGGGCGCAAATCTACAAGCTTGCCCCGGCTAAAATTTAGTCTAGATCCGTCTCTGGGTGCTTGTCCAGCAGACTGCCACCATGCGGCGATCAGGAGATTTCGTCCCGTTGCCAGGCATTTAAACCCGTTCAACTGGGCCACAGTCTGATAGGTAGGAGACTGGTCAACGGAAAGAAAGACTGTCGACTACAAATAAACACTTTTTTACACGTTTTTATTTGGGTTAAAAATTAATTCATGAGCGTTTTTTTTTAAAAATAATTATGAAATTTAATAATTGAGTAGAGATAATTCATTACAGTTTTTTTTATTATTATTATTACAAATTTATTGTTTCGCCAATTCGCTGGTCGTTTGACGCGGATTTTCCTGAAGAATGTAATAATCCGTTTAATGTCCAAATTCCCATTTTTGAATCGCGAAAACTAGCGGTTGGCGGTACTTTGAGGTGGTACATAGCTCCTCCATACATAGTACAAATCTCTCAACCAGCTTCGTGCAAAAATAAAATGATCAGTTTTGTCCATTTAACATTCTATTTTAATGATATGAAAATACACAAAAATCAATAAAATGGAAAAATCGCAACATACTATCTTGTATAGCAAAAAATTCTCTTTTAAATAACATAAAAAGAAACCGCTTATGATTTATTTATTAATTCAATATTCAAAATTTATCTCAAGTTTCTTCACAGTGGTAAACACAGCAAGAAATCATGTCTTGGACCACCATTTGGTAATGTTAAGTATTCCAAACAGCTCCTACGCTGTGGAAGAAGCTGTGGAAGCAGAGTGAAGGTAATACTATTTTTAAGAATTTTGAGCCTACGTGATTTTAACTTGTTTTCATTTATTAATCTATGGTTTCGTATAAACCTGTTTATGATGCTACATAATTTGGACTTTTTACACTTCATTTTTTGACCAATCACCATTGTATAGATTTTAACTATGATTTATTATTATTATTATTATTATATTTTTTAAATGAGTTTAGTTATATATATCATGAGATAACATGTCGCATTAAGATTTTTTGTTTTAGTTCAACTTATTCTTATGACAAGGTTTTGAGACAACTTTTTAAAACTATTTTAATGTGTTTTGTTTTAATTCTTTTGGCGCAGCATGTTTCTAAAGGGACTTTGTGCCATTGAACTCCATTCAATCAATCAACCCAATATTTTAACTTAGTTTGTTATCTGTCTGTCTGGGTCAAATCTTGTAATCCATTTTGGAACATTTTTTCTGTCGAACCAATTATTCTCAAAAGTTGCACGCAAGTTCATTGTCGATGATAATGCAATATTCATATAGTTTCCGGGTCGTACCTCATCAAGGCAAAAATGTTATTTTATGTTTTTGATTCAAATTGCATATCTAACGAACTGATAATTTCTCAAATTTTACATACAAGTTCATTGTCAATGCATATTCAAGTATTTTTAGAGCCGTATCTCATCAGAGGCATTATCCAAAAGGCGAAATTCTGTTTTACGTTTTTTATTGAAATCACATACTAACGAAGTGATTTTATTCAAATTTTGTATACATTGTTGTTGGCAATGCATATTCAAGTATTCTCAAGGCTGTACCTCAGCAGGGGCGTATTCCAGGTGCAAAAAGCCCACCTTTTGTTTCAAATCATATTTTTTTAATTACTTTTCTCGTATTAATACCAAATTGGCTCGCTAGGAAAACATTCCTTTCTGGTGCCAAAGAGTGTGGTTTAGACTGAGCATATCTCCATTGTTATAACTGTCATATAGGTAACCACATTCGAGGTTAGCGAAAAAAAGACAGGCTGCCGCACTACATTTCGCGTTCGTCTCCCTTCGGGCCACTAAAGTCACGTGATGCTCTTTTCGTGCACCTGCATTCGTGCTTTTCTTGTACCTGCGTCACAAAAAGAGCATCACGCGACTCAAGTGTTCCGAAAAGAGTATAACGTGTAACGCAGTCCGGCAGCCTGACTTTTTCGTTAGTCTCGACCACATTGTTATGATGTCACCGTTTACTGACGCACTCGTTTAGGTTTTATAACATAATCAGTTAAATAGATATTTAAAAATATATATTTATTTATTATTTCGGCGCTCAGGACTAGCTTTAAAGTAATACAGGAAAATTCCATTTAAAGTCAACTCGAAACCCGACCATTAAAATTCCATTAAAAAAAAAAAAAAAAAAAAAAAAAAAAAAAAAAAAAAAATATATATATATATATATATATATGTCGTGTTTCCAAGTTCAAATCCGGGAAAAAGGCAGTCGTGCTCGTGATAAATAGGGTTAGCGATGTTATTGGTTTCCCTTTTAGTTCGCATCAGGCGGCCGGGTGGTATCATCAACAACAAGAAATGTCAGTCCATATTTTTGTCGAAGAACCTTTTATTTCCAGTTTAAGACATCTCTTCAGGGAAAATGCTCATTAGCCAACGCTAAACGAAAAAAAAATACAACGTTCCATTATTTTCTAGAATCCGTCCCGATTCTTTTAGCAAACACCAGCGTCGAAAAAAATTCCCTCCGAATCAGGATGATCGTGTTTTTAAACTAGCTTGCGTAATAATACAGAATACGTCACGTGACCCACTTCTATCGAATCAAAAGGTCTCTTTTGGAACTTTATCAATATTTCCGGTGGATTTATTTTGTTGTAAAATGCAAAAACTTTCTACGCCCATCCAGAATATTCCATAATCTCGTACCAGATGCCTGTCATATCAACAAACGAGCTTATCTGTTTTTGAGGCTGTAGCTAAACTTCGAATTTAATACGTAATAAAAACAATAAGAAGAAAAGAAAATGAATCTTTATAAAAGGGGAAAAAAAAGAAAGAATTAAAGTTTTTCGGAAATATTTTAATAGACATTTGATATTTAATAATAGGATAACTTTATGAAATAAGGTTTTTTGAGCGGAATATTTTAAGAGATACGATATTTTAGCATTTAAATAAAGAAGTTATAGCAATTTGACCACACGGGAATAATACTAATGAATTTTAATAATGGATTAAAATAAAGATGTTCTATTTAAAGAATAAATTAAAAAAGCTATCGCCATTTTTAGAATAACTACATTCGAATAAATATTATTAAGTGGATTAGGAATAATTGGCTTTACATATGGATAGTAAAAGGCTATTTTAATAATGAGAATTATTTTAATAAGCTGGGTTATATACCGAATATTATTGAATGGACAAATTTTATAGAATAATTGCGGAAAAATTTTAAATTTTGTAATATATATATATATATATATATATATATATATACATATATATATATATATATATTTACATTGAACCTGAGACACTTTAACACGAATCCAAAGTACATAAACTTGAATCCAACTAGAAACTCCAAATGGATAATTTATATATTTAAAACGCTAAGCGATTTCTTTCGACAATCCGTGAGAACAAACTACTGCATCAAATAACATCATTCTTTTTTTAAATGAAAGATATTTGGACACAGATTTGTTATCATGCATTCGTTTGTTCGAAAATTTAATTAATTAACCGTAATTTTCAATTAAACTTTTACTGCTGCTAATGACGTCATAATCGGATAACGCCTACTGTTGCGAAGCACAGAGTTTATTCTCTAAACTCTGTGGTTGAATAAAAGAGAAATAATAAATATTAAAAGCACGCGGTTTTGAAGCCGAATTTGTTAATTTGCAAGTTAAATTTCGGTAAAAATACTTATCCGCGTGTTTTATAAGCGAATAAAAATTCATATTTATTGTGACGTCACGGGAATATTGTCCATTGGGTTTATTTTATCATTATGCATTATAACTTTGCTGATGCTATTTTTTCATTAAAATTAAATACAAAATATATTTATTTGTGTGCATGGTGTTTAAGCATTAATGTAAGGTATATGAAGTACGTGTGAAAAGTTTGCGCCGGTGAAAATGACGTTATGCTTAGCTTGAAGTGCATTTTAACATTGATAAAACTAAAGAGAAAAATGTATATGATTGTGCTAACATGACATAATTTTACTGGTTTTTGCATTCATAATTATAAAGATTAGAATTGGAGCCGTCATTGATTTCTTCATCTTGATTGCATACCTTCATTACATGTTACCAATTGCTTTTTTTTTTTTTAATTATAGGATAGAAGATTTCCTTTTTTAATAAAAAAAATCACAAAAGTAAAGGATTTCAGGAAATTTAAAGTTATTAAAAATAGTGTTATGGTAGAAAAAAATCTTGAAATAATGATTGTATTTTTAGCTAGAATAAACAATGTAAGACTAATATTTCATAGGAACCAGAGGGCCCGTGCGAGGATTTCGCACTGAAATCTAATATTTTTAGGTATTTCTATATTATCCCGTCGACCACTTTTCATATAAAAAAACTATCGCCAAACTGTAAGATTAAACGCCAAAAATGCAGTCCCATTTACTTGATGTCAGAAGCATTATACGTGTTTGTTACGTCAAGTGGTTTTTAATTCGACATTTGCGTGTATTTTTCATTATGTTTTACTGATTTATTAGTTACTTTATTAATTAAAATAAGAAATGTGTCCTTAAATTCTTATATTTTATTTATTTATTTATTTTGATATTCCAATGGCAACGTTCTCCCGTTTATTTGGCGATAGTTTTTTGTTATGAAAAGTGGTCGACGGGATAATAAAGAAGTACCATTTTTTATCAATATGTAATATTTATTAGATGCAGGTTTAAACTTCTAAAGAAAAAGCAAGGATAAAAATATCTGCAAACAACATTTAGTTTTTAGTCAGTCCAAAATATTATCTAATTTATTCCATCAAAGTTAGAGTAAAAACTGATCCAAGATTGCAAAAGGCACGCTAGAGAGAAAAAAAAATTAACAATCATATTTTGACTGCATTAGAGGATGACGTCATCCGCTTCATCCGGGAAAAACATGGGACATAGAAATATAAATCTAAACATTTCAATTTCAATGTCGCTTTTTAATCATAAATATAAAATAAACCCGTGCGGTGTTTTTTATAATAATTGCTGAGCATCATATAATGTGGTATTTTATTTTTTTTTGCAACAATAATTTGAGCAAAACCTTTAATTTCTTTTAAGAAAACAATGCCGATTTAATTTTTAATTTTCAGCAAATTTTAATCAGAAACATGTTTTAACGAAACGTTAAGTGTGCTATGTCAGAAGCCTGTTCAAAATCCTTTCATATGCTATCTCATTCGTCGTTCTGCGTTTCGTATTTTCTGCGAAAAAGGGATGTTGACAGGAGAAATAATATATATATGATGATTATTTTGGTAGGTTTGGTATAAGTTCATTTAACAGTTCCTTATTAGCGCAAAGTCCTATTTCTTTCACTGTGAATTTCTCTTTCGATGTCAAAAAATGTTTTTCTACTTTTGGACGCCAGCCAAAATACAGTGGCAATTTTTAGAAATGTACAACAGTTGTGACAACAAAGGCGCTATCGCTTTAGTTTTCATCGCGCTTACATCAATTCGAAATACTACAAATTTCTATTTTTTACTACATTTTAGAATTTTAATTCTTACATCATCAATTAAAAAAAAAAAAATTAGCTTTCGATTGAAATTTATTTGAAAACTGCAGCTTAATTTAACGAATTTTTTAATATTTTTCAAACATGAAATTTTTTTCAATTCTATCTTATCAATGACCACCAGTTTACTTCAATAATGTAAAATAGCCCCTGGGATAGTTGCCACAATTAAAAATAGATTTCCCTAACCATCATAAAAAGTGAATAATAATTTTTTTAAAAACAGTGATAAATCATAAGATCAGATTATCCATAAGATAGAACATTTTGGCGCTAAACAAAAATCTGTCAGGAAAAAAAAAAAAAAAAAAAAAAAAAAAAAAAAAAAAAAAAAGACTATTTTTAGTTTATGTTGAACATAAAATTGATATGTTGAATTCGTTGATGAATATTTTCCATCAGATATCAGGATATGCTAGGAATTCTATTTTTTTTATTTTTTTTACATTTGCCAACTGTATAAGAGGAAAAATATCCCCGACTGTGATGGAAAAGGGATAATCATTCTGATTATGTCAAGGAACCGAAGAAACCATACAAATACATTACACTTGAAAACATTAAAAATCTCCATCTGCAGATAGATTTATTACTGTAAAAAACTTCTTAATCTTTGCATAAAAATTGATTAGCTTAAAACAATGGATACGTTTTAGAAGATATGGATTTGAAACGAACAATGATTAAAGAGGACATTTTAAAACTTTTTTAACGTCGAATTTTGACGGTGCTTTTGGGCAGATGCAATGCACATGCGCATAGGAGCTCATTCGGTTGCATTATCACAGGGGGGGAGGGGAGATGTGTGCTTTATTTACTATGTTCTGTTATTTACTGAATATGATATGAACGTAGGAATATACTATTTGTATATACTTCATAGGTCCATGAATTTTTTTTCTTGCCGTGGGGAATATGGTGGTAATGTCAAACTGATTTGCATTACACAGTTATTTACGGATTTTTTGTTTGGAGTTTGCATCGGAAGTAGTACTGTATTTGACTGGGGAAAAAAAAAATATTTGAAAGACTGTTTTATACGCAACCCTTCATAAATAATAAAGAAGCTTATTTTACTGATACTGTTATAGTATTTTTTTTGCGTCAAGTTTTGACGGGTTCCATCTAGTAATAATAATCTCTCTATATTAAAAAAAAAGTAACCACCGCAGCAGCAGCCGCTGTCAATAAAGATTTTGTGCCTTGAAGTCTTTCTGGACTAATAGCCAGAAAACTATTGCAAATAAAAATTTAAAAATTGGTGGTTTTAGAAAGAAATGTTCGATAAACACGCTGAAGTAGACAGTTTTTAAATCGAAGAATTATTTTAGGAGATATTTAATATTAAAGTTGGTCAAAATAATTTTCTTATAAAAGTTTTATAGAAACGAAAACTATGCACAGGAATTTAATCATAATTTGTAAGGATATAGTTGACAAAGTTGCGGTGTGCAGGCTGCAATTATTTTTCCAATTTGACTCATTTTTTGAGGTTATATTTCAATTTTTTTTCAACATTTTCATTATTTTTATGAAGATTTATTTCATATTTTATAAAATTCATTATTTGAATTGTTGCCAATTTGTAAAATAGCGCATATAATAATATTCCCTTTCAATTAAGAAATGTATTTATTTACACGTGACTATTGAAAACAGAAATAAAACTTTCAAATAATAATTAAATGATCACTTGATAAAAGCAGTAAATGTAGAAAATTACGTAATAAAAAATATACTTGCGCCTGAAAGTTAAAACGTGAAATAATTAAATTATTAAGTGTTTTCAAAGCATTAGGTAGGGAAACTTACGTCATATTTAAAATGCTCAAATAGCAATATTTCCAAACAATTTCAATTAAGAATTATATTTACACGAGAGATTAATTTGTTTCGACAAATATTTTACCTGTTATTGCAAATTTTAAAACAGCGTAAATAATATTTCCTCTCAATTAAAAACTATATTTTTAAATTTAATAATTACCTTTAAAATGCCGAAATAACTAATAAATTGTTAAAATATCATTAACAGTATGCTACCTCTCCTTTATCCCGACGACCACTTTTCATAACAAAAAAACTATCGCCAAACTATAGGATTTAACACCAAAAATGCATGAAAGTGGCGTCACCATTCACTTGACGTCAGAGGCAATACATGTGTGTTTGTTATAGCATCAAGTGGTTTTTAATTCGACATATACATATATTTTTCATTATGTTGCACTGATTTATCAATTATTTCATTAATTAAAATAACAATTGCATTCTTAAACGGCAGTGACCTGATACTAAAAAAGAAAGACATTGAAAATGGTGCGATGAACAGTTACATACATAGATCAGTTTCAACTGACCTCACAAACATTTATTCACTAGCCGAGAGAGATAATTAAGAAAAATAATGTAAATAAAGATCCAAGACTATTTTTTTCTGTTTTCATTAATATATTGTAAATTTTATTGTTTAAACTTACTGATAGTTGACACTTTGGTGAGTGGGGTTTTCCGAATTTCTTGTAATTTATTTATTTGTTTGTTTGCTTATTTATTTTATTTATTTTATTATTATTTTTTTGAGATTCCTATGGCAAAATTCGGCACAAATGTCATATACGCACCATGTTGGCACGATTTTTTTCAACCGCCAATTTGGCGAAATCTTTGTTTTTCAATATTAGTTTCAAATAGCATGCAATAATAACACTTGATTTTTTATTTGAATATAAAAACAGAATAACGTAATAAATGAAATAGCTTCTATTATTTTAAAAAAGGAAATAAATAAATGATAGTTTGATATAAATAAATATTGATATACATAATAAAAATAATTTATAGAATTAAAATAAAAAATAAAAGTAAATAGACAACAATTTATTCAAAAACAAAGTTATCGCCAAATTGGCGGTTGAAAAAAATCGCGCCAACGTGGTGCGTATATGACACCTGTGCCCAAAATTCTTCTATTTGTTTATTTGGCGTTATAGTTTGGTGATAGTTTGGTGATAGTTTTTTTTTTTTTTTTTTTTTTTTTTAATGAAAATTGATCGACGGGATAATGGAGAAGTATCAAAAAGACAAATAAACCTTGAATTAAAAATCCCTCAGTGAAATAACTAATGCGTGTAACGCATCTGATGCCAACTGAATGCAACGCGACGCCACGACCATGCACGTTTGGTGTTAAATGATATATTCTGGCAACAGTTCTTTTCTTTTTATAGAAAGTAGTCGACGGGATAATGGAGAAGTAACCAATTTTCTATAGCATCGTTATAAAATTCTCCAATGCAGCGACATAGTTTACTTAACCATTTCCCACAAGTTGATTTTTAAATGTTTAATTCATCTTATTTAATAAATCAGGAAAACAGTTGTTATCTGTTTCGAGAGCAGATGATTCGAACTTAAAATCCCTCAGTCAAAGGAAAATGAATGGAAACCCGGTTCCAGCAGATCGCCACTGATCGTTTAATCATAATACAATCTTCCGTAATCGTTTTAGAGTTGATCAAATCAGAGTCTTTTTTAATCATGCGGTGTCAGAACGGGGGTTGGCGAGCGTAGCTCGTAGGGGGCAGAGCCCCCTAGTAGTAATACAATTTGGAGAAATAGTCTACAATCCTATGTTTTATATCAATTCTGCCTTTAGGAAGAAAACAGAATACGTAGTACTAATTCATATTCAAATTTATAGGTTTTTTGAAAAAAATATTCTGGATTTTTTTTTTTTTTTAACTCAAATATTTGCTGCTTTAATGGTCAAATATTCTCAAAACTTCAATATTCGTTACGGAATTTTAATTTCGCAAGAGTCAAAATTCCAACCTGAAACCCCAAAAATGAGATTTAACACCAAATTGGCTCCACAGCAGAAAGAAAAAAAAAAAAAAATAAGTGGGTAAGTGTGATCGAAGATCGCACAAAGTGTTTCGTTTAATATTCTTTTTAAAACACTCTTTACATCTTTACACTCTTTACTAAAACATTCTTTAATAAATCCAAATAAATTTCATTTTCAAAAAAAAAAAAAAAAAAAAAAAGTCATAATAGTATCTGTCATATAGACTAAATGCAATATTTAAAAAAAAAAATCAATTTAAAAAATTAAACACGTTGTATAGAGACCTTCAAAATGTTAAAATATGCCAATATTTCCATTATCGGGTTTTTATCATGATTCAATACGTTCCTCAAACTCATATATTTAGTATTCTCTATTACTCATATTGATACTCTATTTGTATTATTCTCAAACATTTGAAAAATCCGTTAAACTTCCAATATGACGTCAGATTAATTTTCTTTTTAATTCTCTAATGACGTCATATAAAGCTACATTCTGTATTTACGCATACTCATACTCCTTGTATTATTGAGAAATGTTTGAAAATTTCCGTTTTATTACCAATATGACGTCATACTAATCTTTTTTTCAATTGGTGAAACTTTTTATTTCATTTTTCACGTGGAAATCTTTCAATAGAAAATTAATTACTGTAGAAAGAATTTTATTGTGGATTTTTAATTGTTGGCAACTGCTATAACGAAAAATGTTTAAATTTAATAGGAAAAGGCTGTTAGATTTTTTTGTTTTTTTATCTCTCTATATTAAAATAATACGATTTTTTCAAATTTTATGATTTTGAGCTTCATAGTAGATATTCAGCTATAAAAGTACACAAAATTTCATGCCTGTAAGTTAAATAGTTTCTGAGAACCGGCTCTGTGACGGACAGACAACGAAGCGGGAGCAACAGGGTTTCGTGAGATGAACGAAACCCTAAAAAGGCAATTCGACCAGTCTTGATGTCGGGTTCCGGTTAGAGTCCTGCATCGGGTCGGGTAATGCTGGCGCTATATTTTTTCATTGCGGTTCGGGTCCGGTTGACTTTTATTGTTTCGGATTCGGTTTACCCCGATTTTTCAAAAGAATATCCAAAATATTTTTTTCAGACGAAAAATTTATGCACAATAAAACCTCCATAACAGACACTCTTGAATAGCGGACACCTCTATTTAGCGAACACTGTTTCAATTCCTAACACATATCTATTTGTACGCTTTTACCTCTGAATAGTGGGACATCTCCTAATCTACACACACGTAACGTGTGTGTACATAAACTATCGTAAATACGATACATGTGTTTTTATGTGTATCAAAAACGAAATGCTAGAAATATTTTTCATGTTCCGAGAGAAAAAAAAAAATAGTTCTTAACTGTACTATAAAGAAAGAATAATTTATGATTACATTTTCAATTTACATTATTTCTCATGCAGTAAATTGAATATATACTCATTCATATTCAATTATGTATTTATTTTCATCTGAAACATAGTTCTGCTCAAACTTTTTGTGATAACCCCAACAACCCGACCTATAAAAACCCAATTCTGATCTGCAAGAAACATTCTTTATTTAGTGTATCCGACCCGCAGAAGGAAAATTATAGAGTCACTCCGAACTCAAAAAACGAAAACTAGAGACAACCCGACTCGTTGCAAGACTATTTAACGATCCCGAGGTCTTCACTATTCAGATGTTTTACTATATTTGAATATTAAAGAATGTAGATATGCCCCTTTTTCTATATAAAAGATAAAATTGTTATTAGAGATAAAATTGTTATTAGAGATAAAATTGTAGATTACTTTTTTCTCTTAATTGCATTAAAACATGAATAAATTTCCTTTCTTTTCGGATTTGAGTTGACATCGGGTTGTGGGTCGATGAAATTATTTTGTCGGATTGCAAGTCAATGAAATTTTTTTTTGTCGGTTGCGGGTTGACTTCAAATGGAAATTTCGAATTTGGGTCGGGTTGAACTTGACTCTGATCGGCAGCAAAGAAAAAAAAATTAGAGACAATCCGATTAATCTCAATGTCGGATTCCAGTAAAATTGATTTGCCAACTGTACAGGGTTCTGTATCCAGCTAGGTTTGTTTCACTAAAAACCATAGATTTTACAAGAAAGACAGGGATCTCTGTAAGTTTTTTTCTAAAACCTAGTCGCACATCTCTGAATATGAATACCTCTGATATGAGATTAAAAGTCAAAAGCTCCTTTGAATTCATTGTTTGTCTGATAAGTCTTTTTTTTTTTTTTTCTGATGTGGCAATTTTTATTTGGACGTACCCGATATATGAGATAATACGAATTCCGAATGTGTAAACATCGATTGCTTCGACTGCTGGAAAACAACTGTATTTTTATTTACTTATAAGTGTATAGCTGTCTAAATGTAAGAAAGAATCCTGAAAACAGGTTATTATAAACCCCTGAAAATGGGACAAACTATGTATGTACTTGGTCTACTCTTTATTGCAAGTAAGATATTGTTATTTGTATTCTTGATGTTTTTTTTCCTTATTAAATGATCAGGGAAATAAGTGTCTCAAAAAAAGTTTTTTTTTTAATTTATCTTACTGGCTCTAAGAAATCTTTATGTTTATCTGGAGAAAAAAAAAAAAGAGAAAAGAAAATATATTTAGTGCGTAGCTGCTATTTTGCGACTTTTTCCCAGGTCAATTAAACATATTTCGAACCAGAAATTGTACTTAATAAATGGAATGAAAAAAGCACTACGTATAGAAACGTGACACATTTTATTAAATATTTTTTCTGGCTCAAAATACCTATGCTTTTTTTACTTAGAAAAAAAAAAATCAAAAGTTAGCAGCTATGCCTTATTGGCAGTCTTCATTTACACGCCAAAATGGCTAAGATTAATAAAAATATTTACTTTTTGCTTTAAAAGATAAATTTTGCACTCTGTTGAGGAAAATTTTCAATGTTTTCAGTATATATATATATATATATATATATATATATATATATATATGTATATATTTTAAATATACCAGTTCAAAAACTCCATAAGTGATCAGATTTTTTTTTTTTTTTTAAATTTCTTATGGAACAAATGCGCAATTGAATGTTACAATTGTATGCTTAGCACGATTACAAAATGGCTCTCTGACCATTGCCACGGAATGAATTTACCAGGTTTTACCACGTCCTTCTAATCATCAATAACAAAAGTATTTATTAATTTTTGTAAGTTATTCCGATATACCCTAGGAGTCGGGTCATTTTTCGCTTTCTGGATCTTTTGAAAAGATGAAATGCAAGCTTATACAGGATGTCCCAAGAAGTTTGAAACGCGCTTTATTTTTCTATCTGTTGGAAGTAAATAATCAACGTAAATTACAAAAATATTCCTTATAAGATAGGAAATAAGATTATATAATTGAAATAGTCTTCTGTTGATATTTTAAGCATAATAAAAAAACTTCTGAATGAATAACTCGAAACTCCTATACACACATGAGAAGCTTCTAGAAACCTATTTCTGTAAAAATATTTGCAGATTTACAATTAATTATTTTTCAAATTTTCATATATTTCATGCATAAAAATTCATCAAATCATTCAATGCGTTAAAAATGCACGAAAATTAAATAATTGTGTTTGAAATACTTAAGACTACTAGCATAACATAAGAAAATAACACTGTGAAATCATAATTAGGGGAGATGGGGGATGAATGGGACAAGGGATGGATGGGACGTTCTCAATATTTCAGGCAATAAACTTTTTTTTTTAGTTGCTTCCTATCCTCTTAGATTTCACTACCATAGTGTGCTTCAGAACCAAAAACAAGAGCACATGGCTGTTTTCAGTTTTCTTCAAATTTGCATTTCCTGAAAACTCTGCTTAAAAGTAATTTTTTTTACATTTGAACTTACTTAAATATCTTATGCAATATAAACAATTATGATATGTTGTAGTTTTTTATTTCAAGGCTCAATATTGGTAATTAAAATAAATGCATATTAACCATTGGGACAAAATAATTTTTTAGACAAAATGGCTGACAATTGAATATATGCATCATGGGGATGATTGGGACATTTCAAATGGGATGAATGGAACTGTCTCATCCATCCCTAGAGGATGCTGAAAAATATATTTATTAACTAAATAATATTATATAGGTTGATAAATTAATAATTTATGGTAATTATTCTTTTAACATTTCATCTTCATTTTAGCCATCGTCTTCAGCCATTGAATGCTTCCATTTATGGGCCTTTTAAGGCAAAACTGAGATGAGTCGAAGATGATTGGCTAACAAATAATCCTGGAGATCATATTACAATTTATAATCTCTCAGCTTTTGCCAAGGAGGCATGTTTTTCAGCGTTTAGTCCTTAAGATTGAATAGGGGGAGGAAAATGTTTGTGTCCCATTCATCCCTGCTGTGGGGATGATTGGGACATAGAAGAACTTCTTTTTAAATTTCATTTATATTTCTGTATAATAGTAATCTTGAATAAATATTGTGCATAAGATGTAGTCAAACACTTAATGTATGACATGTGATGTATAATATTGATAATAACTTAAATAAAATATTTAAAATAAAGATTTTTGTGAAAATGTCCCATTTATCCCCCATCTCCCCTCTAATAAGGATTATTATGATTATTACAATGAAGAAGAAAATATAAAGCAAAATATTAAAGCTAATTTAACATCGAAAGTTTAAAATATTGCAATAAAAAAGCTAAATTTGTTTCACCGAATTATTTGAAAATTCTGAAGCTAAAATTTATCCTAAAAACGAAATGTTGTAATCCAATTTGGATATTTCTATTAAAATGCTTAAAACGAGTTTCTGTTTCATTGTAGACATGGCCCCTTAAGATTTTTACTAACTACGTAAGCAACCCGTTATGTTACCTTTATATTTTATAAGATTTTTCCAGTTTTTGCGGAGGGTGTGGGGGGGAGGGGGAAGAAAACTTCGGGATTTTCTCGAGAGTGGTGTCGCTGGAATGTTCTTACCATGGGGATCAAGGAAATGTATACAACTACCGTCCGAATGCAACTGGTGAAGAGTTATAGGCCTATGTATTTCTGTGATTTACTAATTTCTCCAGGTCGCTAGCTATTATACACTCTGTGTGGTAGAAAAGACAGCTTACAGTACAGTTATGTAACCTGTTGTTGCCAGTGTGAAGTTGGTAAAGATTCTATGTCCCGTCTAGTAAGAAACAGAAGATTGTGACCACATTTTGTCGACATACCCACTAGAGAAAGCATAATAAAATTGCATAAGTTGGTCTATAACCAATTCTCCTCTCCACCTTCGATGACATGCGTCGGCACGCCCTTCAAAAGGCTTTAATTAGAGACACGGATCCCGTCTTTCGATGAGTTAAACATGCATGCTTTAACTTAACTAATAACACCTGTGACAATTGCGATACACTGCCTTTCATTGTGTATACCTGGTGTTGGAAACACTCGTGCTTCAGCCAATTCTATTCACAAATGCACTACCATCCGTGAAATTACTTTTTCCACCAAGCATAAACTGTCTTCTCTGTAATCTCTGTAATCCGTCAACTCTATTTTCTACCAGGACGGGCAGTTGTATACATTTCCTTGATCCCCATGGTAAGATCTTTCCAACGACACCACTCTTGACAAAATCCCGATCTGGCAGTCGTGGACCTTTCCTAGTTAGTGTTTGTTATGCAATCGTTTATGAGTCTATTCCGGAAAAACAGGCAGACAGTTAATTTAAATGTTACTTTTGACTATACGTCGGTTAAATAGTCGAATGAACTTAGAAATGGGTGTTTTCTAAAAATCTCAGACAGACACTCTAATTTTATATATCAGTAAAGATAATAAAAGACAGAAGCGGAAGTATGTTTCACGCCATGATGTTACTCTATAGCCAATATTTGATGTTAGAGTAAAACATGTAAATCGATTAAATGTAATATCCCTTTACAGCGTATACAACACTTACTATATTACAGAGTATAGTACGTATGATAACACTTGCGTGGTGATATGCACTTACATACACATACAGGCATGTATGAGTGCCAAATGCACGCCGAGGTTGACGATACTGCATTAAAAGTCAAGGCAAACTTATCGTAAACAAGGAGTATCTGACAAATTATGCAGAATTTTTATTTAATCTCGATGTAGAAAAAAGTCCCCTTTTTTTCAACCATACACCGGTGTAATGATCTTACACTAAAATTACATTTTTTGATTATTAAACATAAGTAAATATCCCTAACATAATTAATTGCAAGTAAATTATTTTGCAAGATTCATAACAATTTATCTTTATCTCAGTTTTAACGAAAAGATAAAAATAAATAAATAAATAAATAAATAAAAATAAAAATAAAATAATATTTTTTTCATTTTTTTGTTATGAAATAAATTTTAATTTGATTATGTTTCACATTCAGTCTCAATAAACATCTTTGGTATTTTTCAGTTACGTGCACCCTACAAGACCAAACATAAATTTTGGGGCAAAATTTAACTACGGATAAGAATGGTATTTTACATTTTTGACCAACCAAAATTTAATGAAGAAGTTTCTTTCGTATTAAACAAAGATATGAATTTTAAATAAATCATTTTTTTCTCAAAGTTTTTATTAAATGGGTTATTCTCCCAGAAATGTGTATGTCCATGCACATGCAAAACCTTGCACATATTTGGTTGCAAAAGTACTTTTTTTACGATCTTGGCAAATGCTGTCATGATATGAAATATGCCATGAATGCTTATATGTATCATGAATGCTTTCATGATATAAATTCAAACCAGTATAGTATACGGGGTGATTATAATTAAAGTCCCACTTTCAAAATGTTGTAAAAAGGAACCACTGGTCAGAATGACTTCAAATTTGAACTGAATTTACTGGAAGAGGGAAACGGTATGGCATAAGAAAAAAAAAGTTCCAAAGTGTATCAATAGATGACGCTGTAAGCGGCATACTATGCAAATTAAAAGACACTCATGCGCAATTAAAAGCCGAATCATTATGTGCTTTTTATGCAGTTTTTGGCTCAAGGACAATTATAAACCGATTTTACCCATCCAATGTGGTTAGACCTTGCCGTGGTGGATGGGCTTTCCACTAACAATGCCACAACTGTTGATTGATTTGGAAGTCATTTTTTTCCGTCAAACAACCGAAACACTCATGCACATTGAACAGTAACAGTACGGTTGGTTTACTGTGCAACGCATCTAAAGTCGTCATATTTCGATTTAAAATGTCACTTGTAGCCGAATCCACTTTTGTTATGCCACTTACAGCGCCATCTATTGATACACTTTGGAATTTTTTCTTTCTTATGTCATGCCGTTTCCCCTTTCTTCTAGTATATTCATTTCAAAATTGAAGTCATTCTGATCAGTGGTTCCTTTTTTACAGCATTTTGAAAGTGGGACTTAAATTATAATCACCCTGTATATATAAAAAAAATGTCTGTATCCTTAATTTACACTTTAATTTGCTTGTCCACAGACATGACTTGTGTGTCTATGAAAAGGACTTTCGTGTTCATGAAAAACAGTACCTTAAAAAGTTGTACGTATCTAGGATAATCTGGGAGAACAACACCAAATGCATATGATATACTTTCAAAGATATTTTCCCAAAGAAAATAAATTGGAGAATATTTTTTTATGATTTGCACACTTCTCTTTCAAAGGTATAGTTTCTTCTTCTGCTGCGGAACAATCGAAATACAAAAACATTAAAAAATCCAGTCTGATTTTGGAATATAACTGGCCGGAACCAAGCAAGAGCTTGAATCGTTTACCTCATCCTCGCTCATGCCATCATTTCATCCACACTAAGCACGACGGTAGCCACGTCGTCAAGAGATGCCACGGAGATAAAATTTTTGACTATCGCAGCCTTCGCTGTCAACACAAGTCTTCAGCAAAATGTTGGATGAATATAGTGAAAAAAGGTATTTCTCTTTTTCTTTTGCTTTTGCTTTTCTATCCCTTTCCAAGCATGTTTACTGCCATGTGAATCTCCGGGGAGCAACATTTCACCCGCAAAATTTTTCTTGCATCCGGACTAGAGTCCTGCACAGATCGGGTTGTAACATTCCCAAACCCGGAATTTCTGATTAAAGTCAATCAGACACGAACCCGACTCACTTCAACGCGGAACCGTTCCGAACCCGAAATATTCAAACCCGAAACCGAAGTGGAAAAAAATAATCCACATTTTAATACAATTATGGGAAATCAGTCTACAATTATATATCTCTAATAGAAAGTGTATCTTTTTTTGTATAAAACTGAACACTGATATATATATAGTTCAAATATATAGTTTTTTTATTTCGAAAAATATCGAGTTTATATTATTATTCTATTTTTTTCTTTTGAAAAATCGGGTTAACCTGAACCCGAACCGAAAGAGTCAAAACCTAACCAAAACCTACCGGAACCCGAAACATTTAAAGTCAACCCAACCAGCAACGAAAAAAAATTAACGTCAACACGGCCCGACCCGAGTCGGGTACGTGTAAAATCGAGGTTACCTGATCAGACGCAGGACTCTAATCCGGGCATCCGGATCTCTTCAAAGAAGATCTCAGGATTGATTTTTACAAGGACGTTTCACAAAATACTAACAAGAAAACAAGTAATATGAGTACAGCAAACATTCTTAATATAATAATAATAATAAAAATAACAAGAATAATCTGTCTTCAGTTGAAATATAATGTCCCTTCGTCCTGTTCACTTTTAAAAGCGAACATATTTTGAAAGCAACACTGCAAAAAATAATTATTGATTTTACACCCAATATTATACTGTAAAATCAACAATTATTTATTGCAGTGTACTGCATTGAACCCTAAATGATTGAAATAACACGTGAGCCTGTGTATTGAATTTTCTTCCTGTTAGTCTCTACACGACGTCCTTTAAAAATCATCTACTCCAAAAAAAAAAAAATAAAAAAAAAAATGTATCTTTAAGCTTGCTTTATTAAAATAATCTTTTTTAGGTGAGTTCGTAATTATATAAATACGTAGAACCTTATAGTTGTCGTCTGGTCCGTCCGTCTGCATATAACAGCGCAAAAACTACCCAACCGAATGGTTTAAAATTTAATATATATAATTGTTGCAGAATTTTGTCGAGTCTTTTCAAATTTTATGAAAATCGGATCAAAACTTATGAAGATATTAACAAAAGTTTTCTTTATTCTAATAAGTCCTATCATACGTAATCTATATAATAAAAGCGCAAGTCACGTGACTGGAGAAAACAAATACGGGCTAACCGCTTCTTTTTTCATATGCCAAGCGGCCATTTTTATTCAAAATTATTTTTTCGAATAAAATTGCATAAAAGTTACAGTTTTAGAAAGATCGTTCAAAAAAATTGTTTGCTTGAGAGATGAGTTACATTAAAAAATGTATAGATTCTGAGATAACTTCAGTGGAAATTAGGTTAACAGCCGAATATCTCAATCCATGAAAGTAAATAAACACAAAAGATTCGTTCATCGTGAGTCATAGAAATACTAAACCACGGAGGTAATCATTCGCAAAGCAAGATCTCCACGGTGAAGCGCTGTCTGGTGTCGAAAAAAAAAATCGTATCTGTAAACGTGGCATACGTAATAAGGGAAAAAAAGCATGCTCATTTTGCTCATAACAGACGATATAATTTATTTCACTAAAAATGAATATTTTCTTGAAATAGGATTAGCAATATTATATTATGTTATCATATAGCATGAAGAGAGGTTACTTTGAGTCGAAATGAATAAGCCAGCATTTAAAAAGGATATTGCATTTCCTAAAAAAAAATCTAACTGATAACTTTTGATCAGATATTTACAAAGATGTGTGAAAGAAAAGGAAAGTTGTCTAAAAAGTGTTTTGATTATAAGTCTTTTCAATTGTTTCAATAATTTGAAAAACAAAAAAATGTAGATTCATTGCCTTTTATCATATTTCAGACGTATTTTTAAATCTGTTGTTTCTCAATATCTTTATCTAACATCTGTTTTCGCAACAGTTAGTCACAGAGATATAGTACTTCAAGTAACAAGAGAGTTTTGAATGTGGTAAAGATTTTTATTTCAGAAGCCATTTGGATAAAATCATCTTGGATGTAAGATATTTGATTATAGAAAATAAGAGGGGGAAAAGGAAAAAACTGTATTTTTACTTAATCACTCAATAAGATCACTAATTATAATTAAAATATAGATAAAATGCTTAAGTGATACAAAGAGAAACACAAAAGGCTTATAAAAACCTTTTATGATCGACATATGTTTCAACGCTCATACGGCGCCATTTTCAAGATATACAGCCATAAACAAAACATTCTCGCAAATTTTTGAAAATAAACTTGAAAAACATCAATCATGAGATCATATATATAAGAAAAGCAGGTGCTTAAAATAGTCAAAACTGTAAACGTGAAAATTAATATTTCCTTATTGCTTTTTTAAAACTGAAAAGTTACCTCGTGTGCCTCCATATACAGGGCAGCACAAAAGATTTCGAGTACATTTCGTTTATTGACGGAAATTGCTAAAGGGGAATTTTTAACTGTGCTATGCGTTTCTAACTGAACTAAATTTTAGCATACTATATAGTATATATGCAAATCTATAGATCACATACAAGGATGCACCAAATACTGTTGGTTCTAATTACTGAAATTGAGTTTCAAATGTGTTATGAGTTTTCTAAATTGTTTACTTACACAGAAAAAAATAAAACCGAATTTGGGTCGAAAGATTCTTAGGTATGTGCCCAAATTCGGTCATGCTTGTTTTGGTTAGCACTGTGTATCCCTTTTGGGCTCTGTTAAATACCCATTTTCCAAAAAAAAAAATAATTAAATGGTTATTTAACAGTGCCCAAAATGGATACACAGTGGTAACCAAAACAGGCATGGCCCAATTTGGGCACATACCTAAGAATCTTTCGGCCCAAATTGGGTTTTATTATTTCTGTGTAGACATCATCTTTCACCTTATTAAACGGCAAAATTTTTTTTAAATATTCTGGAAGTATTGGAAAGCGTTTCGTAATCTATGCGCGACGCATGATTTTTCTTACTTGTTAAATTTTGCACTCACTTTTCTTAAATCTGCTTTTGCTACATGCGTGCACTCTAAGGGCAAAAAAAAAAAAAAATCGTTTGCAGACTGATAAGTTCTTTTGCACAGGTATGCAATGATCCCCAATCTATCCCCGCCTACTGTTTTGTCAATTAAATTTTTATTTTTTGCGATTTGAATTTGTTTTTTAAGCAGCATCACATTACACAAGATAACAATAATAATTTATATCGGCTTCCATGATATTGATATTCACTTATGTTCAAATAAACATACGCTATACTCCTAGCTAATAGAGCAGTTCACATCACGTGACTTTTACCGGAGAACAATGAAAAAAGCTGTAGGACACACAAATAGAAAAAGCATTGATAAAGGTATGGATAGCTGTCCTACAGGGGACGCTGATTAACATCCCCATGATATATGCCCCCATACGTCATTTTTACGTCACGAGAAAAGGGAATATAAATCCAGTGCTTGAGCATTTCACTTTTCACAAAATCCTGATTAATGTCCCCCTGATATATGCCCCCATATCTGAAAGGAACACAAATGTAAAGCTAGAGAAATTTCGTTTCGTTGAGAGCCTGATTAACGTCCCCAGGATTTATGCCCCCATACGTCATTTTGGCGTCCCAAAAAATGGGGGTGCAAATCCGGTGTTCGATCATTTCACTTTTCAAGAAATCCTGATTAATGCCCCCATGATATATATCCCCATATCAGAAGGGGGCACATATCCAGTGATAGAGAATTTTCCTTTCATTGAGAGCCTGATTAATGTCCCCCTGATTTAAGCCCCCGTACGTCATTTTGACGTCACAAAAAATGGGGGCACAAATCCAGTGCTGGAGCATTTTACTTTGGACGAAATCCTGATTAACACCCCCATGATATGCATCCCCATACGTCATTTTGATGACGTCACAGAAGATATCACGTCACAGAAGACGGGGACTTAAATCAAGGGGCACAAATCCAGTACTAGAACATTTTATTTCGTCGAGAATTCCTGATTTACGACCACATGATATAAGCCCCCATACGTCCTTTTTATGTCGCAACAAAGGGGATTCAGATTTCATGTAGGATAGGCAACTAGAGTTTTGCACGGGCAGGAATTTCCAATCCGATCCCGGTGCAAAAATTTAATGTTCGACCCCAAAAATTTTTGTGTTAAAAAGAAATAATCTTGCGTAATCACGTGTTCAACGTTTTCTGGCGTTTCCATTACCTGCGATTTTATTTTGTTAAGCTGATCATAATTATCAGACCAGAATTATAATTAGTAAGGTTAACTGGGTGAATTAGTCCTTCCAGCTTCTCCAGGATGGCATAATTGCAAGATCATTGGCGGCTTCAGCCAGGATATCATTGGTTCGAATCCTAGCCTGGACATTTTTCGTCCAGTTCGAAAAATTAAATCTCATATGATTTATTTACCTATTCTAATAATTGTATTAAAAAAAAAAGATTCTTGTATAATTACGTGTCCAGCGTTTTCTGACGTTTCCATTACCTGCGATTTTATTCTTTTGAGCTAATTCATATATATCAAACCAGATTTATAATCAAGAAAGTTAACTGAGTGAATTAGTTCTTCCAGCTTCATTCAGGATGGCTCAGTTGGTAGAGCACTGGCGGCTTCAGCCAGGATATTCCTGGTTCGAATCTTGGCCTGGACATTTTTCACCCATTTAGAAAAATTAAATCTCATATGATATATCAATTATTCTAGGGAAAATCGGGGAAATGTTTTGCAATAAAGAAAGTAAACATTGTTTACGCAGACGGCATAAAGTTGTTTCTATCCCACTTGCTACAAATTAGAGTATAGATATAGAATTAGATATTGTTTGTGAGGCATGATTGTGAATAGATTTTTTTCCGTAAATTGTTTTAATAGTTCCATATTCAAAATTAGCAAATTTTGAATTTTGATTATGTTTTTGTCATTAAAATGTTAAATGTAGCATTATTATTATTTTCCTTCACACTAACACACTAAATAAATTAAGTATGTAATTTCATATATTGGACTGGACAATAATCAAACGCTTATATATATTACAATTCTTTAAAAAAAAAAAAAAAAAAAAAAAAAAAAAACTGTGAATTTTGTAGCATTTTGTAAAATAATTAATCAAACAAAACTTAGGTTTTTTTTTATTTATTGTATAGTAAAAGAAAAAAAAATGTTAAAGAATATTTACTGCTGTTTTCAAGTCCAAAGAAGCAACTTTCTGCTAGGTGACTGCCTGGGACAAGAAAAACAAAGCGGGTGGAAAATACACAAAATAAAATACTTAATGATAACTTGATATATATATATATATATATATATATATATATTTAAGAACATATCAATTGCTGAGGTGTAGAAATATATCACTCAGGGTGAAATGGCTAGTAAAACCGCCCCTGCTCTTACTCCCCCCCCCCTTCCCACAAATTATTTTTCCTCGTCATTTTGCCATTTCTAAACCAAACAAGTTGGAAATTGTACGTCAAACGTGACAAATGAGGTGCGTTCGTACAATAGCTAGTTACATAAATATTCAGATCTTTTCTGATTTTAAATTCTGTGAAATGAGTTATATCGTCTGCAGATTAATTTCTGTAATGAAATAAGTATCTCTGTCGCTTGACGATTAAACTTCGGAAGCTCCTATAACAAAAAAGCACCGATTTAAAAAAAAAAATTCAAATTTCTTAATAAATATTTTTATTAATATCTCCTAAAGTTTTGATTCGATTTTAATCAAATTTGAAATGTCTCGACAAAATTCTGCAAAGATAATATATTTTAAATTGCAAACCATTCGGTTGGGTAGTTTTTGCGTTGTTATATGCGGACAGACAGACAGACGGACGGACAGACAGACGGACAGACAGACAGACGGACGGACAGACGGACGGACCAAGCGACGACTAGGTGCTACGTATTTATATAATTACGAACGCACCTAAAAAACTCATTTTTTTTTCTTTTTAACACTTTCCAACCTAGTTGAAAAGTGTTTATGACTTCGGTTTGTCTGCCATATGGCCGTCTGTCCGTGCTCTAACTACCGTAAATATGCTCTGATTTCTCTGCAATTTTTATATGTCATTGTCGTTATCTATAGCATGTTCCCTATTTAAACGGAACTGTGCAGTACTTATAGTTTTTTGACAGGGACACTCAAAAGAATTCCTTTACATTACGATCTATGGGGAAAAATCATGTGCTGTTTATTTTAATGATGTTACGCAATTTCAAACACATTGTAATTGATATATATCACTAAGGTGCATTACAAGAAGCTTAATATGGAATAGGGTGTGCATAGCACTTGTAGTTACTTTACAGGGACAGTCAAAAGAGTTCCGTTGCATTACGTCTATGGAGAAAAATCGTCTGCGGTTTATTTAAATAATGTTTCACTATTTTAAACGCATTGAAATTTATATAGATCACTAAGGTGCATTACAAGAGGCTTACTACAGAATAGTGTGTGTATAGCAGTCATCGTTCATTTACAGGGATACACAAAAGAATTCTCTTCTGTCTGTTAACAATAATTCCTGGAAGTGCGTTTTAAGTTAGCGAACATGATTTTAAATTGAACTCACTTTTTGTCTATTACATGGTGTGTATAAATTCTGTAAGTCCTATACAGGGAAGTACAAATGTTCGCGAACACATTTCCGTTTATTGACAGAAACTACAGAAGGAGAATTTTAAACTGTGCTAAGCGTTTTCTAACTGAACTAAAATTTAGCATCCTATGTAGTATGTATACAAATGTATAGATCATATACAGGGCTGAATAAAAGTATTCGGATATTTTTCCGAATATTGTATAGGTTGAAAACTTCTGAAATTATGGTTTTAAATATGTTGTGCGTTTTCCAAATTGTTTACTTAGATGTTATCTTTCAGCTTATTAAACAGTATGATTTGTAAAATTATTTTGGAAGCTTTGGAAAGTGTTACATAATCTATGCTCGACGCATGATTTTTCGTTCTTGTTTTTTTACATTTAGATTACGGGCGTAGAAACTGCGTGGTCGTGTGACTGCACGGAAACCTAAAAAATAAGGTGTGGAAAATTCACAAACTAAAAAGTAATATCTTAAGGTGATTCTTAAATTCCTTGCTGAAGAACATGAAACTTTCTGACTCATTTTTAAACGTAAAAAAAATAAAATTGGCATGTCTGACTATGGAGGTGATTGGAAATTGTAAATAAATTACTTATTGAGTTAAAACGATTGTTGTCACCCGACGACCATTTTTCCCCTTTCCCGCAACAAGAAATTCTATTTAAACCGCCAACTTTGACAGTATTTTCTCAAAGAAATTCCTGTCTTTACCAAAAATAGAAAATGCCATTCGATTATATAATTTCTGAATAAGAGCATCTCTCAATTATTTGATTTACACTCAATTACTATTAAACGTAATCACCGGAATTTAATTACATTTACTTCACCGAAAAAAGATAATTCACAGCGCTGTATTTTTAAAATAAGATTAAGATTTCCATACAAATTTAGTTACTGAAAATTATCTATTTATTATTATCATGAGAGACGGCAGTATCTCGAGTGACGCAGCAAAAACCGAAAACCGAACGCCCAAAACCGAAGATTTCCGTCACTCTATATATACGCCTAGAAGGACATCAAAGAGAAATCAAAACGCCGACATTTAATATCTCAGCAAATATGAGGCGTACCGTTTTGATTTTTTCACATTAGTCTTATATCTATGGTCTAATTCAATCCTGAAATGCAGTAGATTTTAAGAACTGGAAGTCCATTTTTAACTAAATTTGGGTAAATGTAAGACCCCTGAAAATTATCTCGAAAATGGCTCGGGCAATTTTATTTTATTAAATATTAGTTCAGAATCTTATTATGAAAAATAGGACCTTTCAATATATTCTTTACATTAAATAACTTAAAGATATTATATATTTATAATTTAATTACATTATTATTTATTATATTATATTATACAATAATATTATTATATAATATTATTATATAATATTATTATATAATATTATTATATTATATTACGTTATTATTTATTATATTATATTATTATATAATATTATTATATTATATTATATTGTATTATTATTATATTATATTATTTTTATATTAACCATTATTTTAAAGATATTATTCAAAGATAATTATTTTTTTTAATTATACTTTTCTTGTTTGTTAACAAGATAAAAAAATAATGAATTAAAAAAATTCTTAAAAAATAATAAATATTTATAATGTTTCTTCGGTGAGTACCCTTAAACCTTTCCATTTATTATATGACATCATAAGCATTTTATGACAATCACTTTTATATAGCTTATTGCTTCTTAATGCTGGAGCCAAAAGGTTCATTTTTTCCAGGTGTTTGTTTCTGACGTGTCGCTTTAAAGACTCGTATAAACAATCACTCTCTCGCTGCATAACTTTAAAGTTGAGTCTTGGACTGCTCTCCCTGGGCCACCACCCTCATATTTTTATTAGGACCCTAGGGTTCTTTTTTAGCATTTCTTTAAAATTTTATTCTAATGATTAATTTATACCGTATGCTTGGTTTCGACTAATTGACATTTTCATCAATAACCACGAAAAAGTAATGATATCAGTACAAAAAACCTTAACGGGTTAAAAGTTGTGACGCAGCACTTTCTTTTGGCTCTAAGAATTTTAAATATGGGTCTTAAAAGCAATGATATCAAATTTGAGTGACGCTAGGTTAATAATTAAAAAAATATATCATCATTTTCTTTTTTATTTTATTTACATTCACAGATGCAATTATTATTTTTGACATGAAAATATATATAAAATGTATTCGCTGATGCTTTTTCATTCACATCTCTCATGAATTCAAAATATGGGTTTTAAAAGAAATGATATCAAAATTCGAGTGACACCTTCACATGAATTTAATAGTATTGTTTTAAAATTAAATTTAAATTATTTTTGGTTTGTCTTCTAAAGTATATTTACACATACAAAAAATGCTTATAATTTTCCAATACACTGTTAAATATATTACTTTCACTGAGCGTATCTTATGCATTGAAATGTATTTATTTCAATAAATTGATTTATCTTTTTGTGCCACGCTATGCAAAATCATAAGTAAAATTTATGTAAATGATTATTTTGCGTCATATTATTCACTTGCATACATCACCCTTTGTTTGGATACTATGACGCAAAATAATCATTTACATAAATTTTACTTATGATTTTTCATAGCGTGGCACAAAAGATAAATCAATTTATTGAAATAAATACATTTCAATGCATAAGATTAGTGAGCAAGTGACCGCGAAATCACCCACTCATGGACAGCCACCCGTGAGGTATAGGAACAATAAGTCCACGAGGGGAAAAATAAACGCTACCCGACACCGATAGCACCCATCCGATCCAACCCCCACCGCAGGAGGCGTCTGTTTATTAGATTTGAAACAATAAATATAATTACATAACAATAATAACATATAAAAGGTTATAAATAATGTAAAAAGTGACAATTTTTTGTAAATTTAAAGTTAAATATAAAATATTTTCGAAGTACTATAAGTTCATGATGTCCTAAATTTATGGTATTTTAGTTCAGAAAGTCAATGGTCAGTTCAGTCAAATTTTTTAAAATTCTTTCGTAATGAAAGAGAAATTTTTATTGAGAATATTATAATTCTTTTGAGAGTTTGAAGGATTGAAAATGATATTACGAAGGTTATATCTGAGAGTTTCGTTCTTATCAAAAGGGAAGTGATGGATCATAAGAGGGCAGCATCCGAATATGTAGTGAACTGCATCTCCTTCTGCTTTATCGCATGGACATCTAGGTGAGGCTCTTTTTCTTATTTTATGTAAGTATTGTGGGAAACTGCCGTGGTTACTCAGATAATACGGCAGTGTTGGCTGTTTGCAGAGATAATTTGGATCCACTTTATTTATAATTTTATAGGTATCTCTGCCCTTAATACATGAGTCCCAAATGGCTTGCCAGTCAGAGATGGTTCCATAGGCGTAACTAGAGCTATTTTGTGGGGTGGGCACAGGCCCCCAACTTCATAAGTCCTTTGTATGTGTGTATGCGTCTAGTGGCACAGCCCAAGGGGGGAAATTCGCAGCTTTGTTGAATCAAATTATATTCAACAAAGTGATTCAATTAGACCGCGAATATTATATTTAAACTGTGGAAGCGTATATTAGATCTTAGATGCACTGGTTAAGTGAAAACTATCATTTGTTTTGAAAAAGGGTAACAATTACATTTTTCAGACATCTTAGAGTAAAAGAATGATTATTTCGACCGTCATACGCTTTGAGTATTATACAGTGGATAGCTTTTAAAGTGAATTTCTGTCTTTGCTCCATATTCAAAAGTATAATAGACATCAATTTCCAAGAGAAAAAAGAAATATATATATATGTGTTTATAGGTTTTACTCAGTTTCAGACTTTCTGTTAAGGTCTGAACCGGAGAAATTTCTAGGTTCGAGCGCGACCCGACTTGTAGAAAATTTTTTGCCCCTCACCCGGGTATAAAAGTTAAAAGTTCAATCCGGATCGTAAAAAATATATGTATGTATATTAGGCCGGCATGGCAAAAAAAAAAAAAAAAAAAAAAAAGCTAAAAGTTAGACTCGAATCCGGTCCGGGCCATGCACATAGTTTATTGGCTCGACCCAGTATAAAAGCTAGAATCTCGGCCCGAGTCCGGCCCGGCTCATACAAAAACGTAATTATCCCTTCCCAGCTCGCCTGAATTTCAACAAAAACATATTTTTACACTGGTATGGTTAAAAATTGTCTTCTACGAGGAGTTCTGACAAAAATATTTATTTTAGTTTTTCTTTTCATGTTGTTTGCATTCTTCGTTTTTTAAAAAAACGCTTTGTGCTGAGATATTTATTTTGTTACTGGATCTCGATTTGTATGCAAATGACTCAGTTGTTATTAATAACTTTAATCCATATTACATGGCTTGGAGACTTAAAAACCTGAAAATTCTTATAGTATAGCAAAAATTTCTAAGACGGAATCGCATAGGAGAACGGAAATATCCGTTATAGGAAAGTTACCTTCTTAGCATATACACTGTCGGTTGTAAATATATTACATTCTTTTCTCACATATTATTATGTTCATTTTGCATGGATAAATACATTTTTCCGTTTGTAACAGGATTCTGTCATGGGCAGGTTCTTTTTCACACGCTTTATTGTACTTCAATTTTATTGCCTAGAAAATGAACTATTCTTTAAAAAGAATAAATTGAAAATTTTAATATAGAACAATGACGATTTAAAAATATATGCACTTTTTGAAAAAATTGTTGGGCCGATCGAAATTTTACTGATTTTTGCATGGGTCAGGTCAGGGTAGGTAAGGCCAATTATTTTCATATGGGCTTGGATGAAAACAGGACCCAAAAATTTCAACTCGTCTAGACCTTTAGGAAGAATGAATTCCAGTTTCAGCCCAGCCTGGAAAAAAAGGAAGCCAGGCCCGGTCCGATTGCCATGAATGAAAATAGGCCGGAGACTGGCCCGTGGGTTGGTCCGGTTTCGGGCCAGGACCGAGCCCAAACAGACCTCTGCATGTGCATCTTGTTTTGTGTTTTTGCTATCAGTTATTTCTAAGACCAAGGTATGTGAGTGATGCAGGTAAAAATCTTTGACAAAGTAAGAATTAAGAAAATGTGCTATAAAGATATAAATGTAAAATGTGTTTTTGATTGAACAGATTATTGTAGTGTTTCATTCGAATAATTTGTTCCTGAGGGGTGGGGGGTGGGGGACTATATATTTAAAGAGTGTAGTTCATTAGCTAGTAAGGTAGCTCGAAATGTTCTTCAGGCCACGCGTTCCCCGGAGGAAAGAAGCACTGATTGCAATTTTATTGACTTTGACTTACAGATACATGCCTATGAGCAAGGTTTTCAAAAGAAAAGCGTTAAATATGAAGCATTTTCATAGAATTTATAAAATTTACTATAATTACACACAAACTTATGCTAATTATGCTTTAACTGAAATTAATAAGTAATAAATTAGTTATACATTGATCTACACTTATTAAATCTTAAATAATGCTGCCCCTATATCATCAAAATTATGACATATTGTTTTTCATGTGGACAAAATTACAGTCGTGTTTAAATCAGATAAGAAGTAAAAACTGGGATATCTTTTAGAGTTTTAGCTAGAATGTATTTCATTTAAATAAAAGTATATATAAGTAGATCCTTTCGTCCGTACTTTCAGGGAGGGGCAGAGAAAGTTAAAAAGTACCCTCTTTTTTCAAAAATGTTATTATCTATTTTTTTTCCACGGCCGAAGGCAGGTACAACCTATCTTTCATTCTGCATAGGTGTTTCTAACAGAAAACTAAATATAGATAAATATTCATACACGCAAACATTATACACACATACAAACTACAAATACAATAAACCCAATAAGTGCGAAAAATTAGCCAGAGCCAGGAATCGAACCTAGGACCACAGCATACAAGACTGATGCTCTAACCACTGAGCTACCCCGGCCAATACCTGGGTCTGCAATTTCTCACTAATAAATTGCAGACCCAGGTGCCGGTGTATCTCAGTGGTTAGAGCATTAGTCTTGTATGCTGTGGTCCCAGGTTCGATTCCTGGCTCTGGTTAATTTTTCACACTTGTTGGGTTTATTGTATGTATAGTTGGTATGTGTGTATAATATTTGTGTGCATGTTTAGACTTGAATGCAGGCGTTATTTATGTGTGTTTTAATATAGATAAATATTCTCCAACATCATGTAAAAGGTTAAAAACAAATAATATTTAGAAAGCCCACATACTTAACACATAAACAATGTGTTTAAAAAAAGTAGAACAATTTGTAAAAGGTGGTAGAGCACACTACAATTAAAGATTTTTGTATAGTAAACCAGGTCGCGATCCATTTATTTAGTGAAAAATATAGGATATAGGAAGTCAAGTCGAATCCAAGTATTTTTAGAGAACTTTAATAATAATGAAGATATTTTAACGAAATTTTCAGTATACTGTATACGAAATTAGATGTCAAATAAAGTGCTGGAAGTGCACAGTAATTCAGTCAACGATACCGCGTTTAATGTCAACTACACCCTAAAATATGGAATACTTAATTTGGCATTGTTTGGACGCGGATTATAATAAATTCTACCTCTTCTCGTGTTATTTTACATATCTGACACAAAGCAAAGTAAAGTCTATTGGAAATTTTACTAAAATTGCTTTATTATTACTAAAGTTAAGAACAAGAACTCGGGATTGTCTTGGAATGAAATCCTATGTATTTCTGATTTAAAAATCGATTCCTGATATTCTGTACAAAAAAATTGTTTGCTGTACTATTCCCTTCCATTTCTTAAGTTTGCTTCCTCATTTCTCAAACACTATATTAATCTAACAGTTTTTTGTTATTTCATTGGTGCATTTTATGTTTTCTAACTCTTATATTAGTAAACGTTGCTGAAATGAATTATGGTCAACGTAACTACTGATTCTACTCTTCGAGGGAAAAAAATGATTATCACTTCATTAGCTAAACTGATTCGATTAGCCGGTGATTCAAGTAACCAGCGACCACCATTATCAACAATTCAACCTCCCCCCCCCCCCCCCATAGAGCAGAATTTTGGCTGCGCCACTGATGCGTGCAAGAATATTTAAAAAAAAAACTGCATTGAGACCAAACTCGGTAATTTAATGAAAATTTTGACTTAAAATTAGAAACAACTTATTATCAAGGTTATTATTTAGGAATGCCATTGATCAATGGAGCGAACTTTTGAAATATATTGTAATGGGCCCAAATTTTTTAAGCAAAATAGCACGGCACGTTTTATTATTTGCTTATGTTATTCGTGAATTCTTTTGCATAATAACGTTAATATTTACTATAATATCATAAATATCAATACAAATTAAAAACACAAGAAGCAAAGCATTTCAGTCATTTATGAGCTTTATAATTATCAGGATTGGGACACTAAAATATAGATAATGTTCATTCACTGATTTATACTCACTGATCAAAAGGGGTATAGTGGAGGGCATACGAAGTTACTCGCCGTGTACATTTTAGAATCTTTTTTTTTTTTTAAATGCTCCGTATACATTCTCTTTCGCAAACAAATCTATAGCATAGTCATTAAAATTCACGTGATTCTAACATTTACCTTTTGGTTTACATACGACAACAATACTGCTGATCAAGTATATAGGAAATTGAACTATTGAGAGAAATTTAATAATTATATGTGTACTGAAGAACATTTAGTGCTCTTGATGTCTCTGTTACGGATGTCAATGCTATTTTTCAACGTCAACAAAATGAAATTTTCATAATGAACAGAGGAAAGTATATTCAACAAAGTAAATTATATCCAAGGCACAGGACTAACGCCCAGGACTCGAACCTGGGTACTTTGGTTTGCCGTACCAACGCTCTCCCTACTGAGCTATCCCGACGATATCCTGGGCTGGCATATTTCACTCTTATTTGTTGTCCAACAAATAGAAAATGAAATTTTGTTTCAGAGATTTAAAAATTTAAATAAATACGTAGTGAAATAAAACAAGGGAAATTAGGTGGGTCAGGGGAGCAAATTATTGGGCTCGACGCTAAAGCCCCACGGGCCCATATAAGTCGGCACCACTGGTATTCATTGTGCCATTGAAATTTTTAAGATGACTAGAAGTTCCGAGAGAGACCCAATTTTAGGCATAATGTCTGGGTGTCCCAATACATCTCTTTAATGTCCCGGTTTTAAACACAGCACTTAAACTATTACTTCTCCAAAATTAATTTAAAAAAAAAAAATGAATGTTTTAATTCTTACCGAATTCCACTTCTCCAACAGCAAAATGTTGAATTGTGTATATTACTGTGTCTCATTACAGAAAACTGTCTTGAGAAAAATTTCGTGGTTCCGATAGAAGGAATACCATATAGATATAATTTATACATGTCTGAAAAATGTATACAACTGAAACCTGTCTAAAATGTAGAAGTTTTCCGATCACTGTAATTTTATGCAGGTAAAGTAAACTGAATCTATTTATTTTAAGAATGAATAAACGGAAAAATCAGAGAAAATTTTTCTTGAAATCATTAATGTAAACTCTAAATTTGTTTAAACATTCTAAGAAATGTAAGAATGTGAAAAAGAATATTTTGAGGAGTGGAAGGAAAAGATTAGTTTTTATTTTGAGGGGCGAATACATTTAAATAAGCAAAAGACAATTAATGTTTCCTTTAACTGCAGTAAAAATGATATGTCAGCCTGAGATTCTGACAAGAAAAATTAAAATATGACTTCAATTTGACTCACCTTTAATTTACAGTATTCACATAAATCGTTTATTTTAAATGAAAAGGGAGGATGTATGATTGAGCTCTTAAGGGGATTGGTGTGTGTGTGTGTGTGGGGGGGGGGGGGGGTACTTCACTTACGCGAAAGCATCCAATATTTAGTTTGCATTTTCATATTTTTAAAATGATTTTCTATTTTATTTTTTGTATTGGATAGTTGAGGTCAATCTCTACATAGACCGCATTTTACTTTTTCTTATGTGTTTTTTTTTTTTTTTTTTTTTTTTTTTTCTTACTAGGATTTTTTTATCTTCGAAACCGGTACTGAAAACGATGCGTTTTTTTTATTTAAAATTCAGTGGATACTCCACTGTTTTATTGCATAAAATCCTCAATTTTTAACGTGTGCAAAATATGTTTATAAGAACACAATTTTTAAATTCGATATTATATAAGTTATAGTCCTTTCAAAAGTTGACATATCACATAAAATAGTGTATAAAATCTTGAAAAAAAAAGAAAGAAAAAGAAATCAGAAGTATTTTAAAGTTAAAAAAATATATATATATTCTTAAATTTTAATAGTACATTATAATTGTAAAACTACGATGATTTCTATAGTAGTGGATTGATTTTAAATTTAATTAGCTCCATCAGAATTCAGCAGAAAGAGATTTGATTAAAGAGAACTCACATGGAAAACATTTTTACCTAAAACAATTTTCGCCCAAAATAAATAAATAAAAAAGCTTATGTTTTACCTTTTTTTCATGGGAAAACAAAAGTATTCTTCAAAATTATTTCTATCACATTTGAAAGGTGCTTATAGAGATGCATCGATTAGTGATTTTGATCCAATAGCGAATATTCGACATCTGTAAACCAGATGCTGAAAATTCGGTAGGCCTAATATTAATGTATTTTAAGATTTAAAAGTATTCAAAAATAAACTTTAAAGTAAATTGTACACCATATTTAACACAAATACTTGTGTTTTGAGGAATGAGTACAACAATGAGTTATTTTACAAGTAAGCTTTACACAAAAAAAAAAAAAAAAGCTTTCAGTTATTACTTACCCATCATACGTAGTATAGGGTAAGTCTTGTAATCGTTTTGAAAATCGAAAAAAAATTTTTGACGGATTTACACGTTTCAGACACTGGAGATTCCGAAAAACATATTTTTAGAAAAAAAATTTTGCCGTCCGTCTGTGTCTGTGTGTCTGTGTGTGTGTGTGTCTGTAAACGCTCTATCTCCCGAAAAAATTGAGATAGAGACTTGCAATTTGGTATGTACTTAGTATGTAATAATGGGAAGAAGCCTATTTCATTTCATTAACCTCGATTAACCGGAACTATTTTATTCGGACCCTCGAAATATTCGTTCTGATAAAAGGTATATAAAATTTTTCGAAATTGTTTATTTTAAGAAATGAATATAAAAGACAATAAAAAAACATAAATTTTACATAAAGCATGAAGTCGATCGGATAATTAGTTGCCGGGATATTTGGAATCCTATTTTCCACACTCTTCGATTTTTCATGACCCTGTATTTCATCCAAATTTCACTTCAAAGAGATATTTTAATTGGAAATTTGACGCTTAATCAGATGCAATAAACCGCTAGTTAATAGGATTATTATTTTTGGAGTTATAAGGAAAAACCTCTTTCAAGCAATTCAGTAATCGAGCCTTTAAAGTTTGTGACGTCATCAAGCCACGATTTTATTTGAATTGCAATGCATTTTATAAGTAGTTTACACATTTTTATTTTAATATTTTACATTATGCATATCCATGATGGGTAAGTATTACGGTGGCCCCCAACGACTAGTTTTTTTTTTAAAGAAGAGGATGATCTTAAAAATTATTAATTAATGAAACGTTAAATTCCATAATTCCTTCTCTAAATTAAAATAAATTTATAAGAGCGCCTTTATTTTAAAATAAATATTCCAAAATTGAAGAGAAATTTTTAAGGACATAGAAGGAAAATTTTACTGTTATATAGTGTTATTTGTCAGAAAGAAACAGTAAGTCAGTAAGAAAAAAAAATTCTATTCAATTGGCAACTCGGCAAAAAAAAAATATTGCTCCTTTTGATTTATCAATGAAATTTTTAAATGCACCACAGCGGGCGATCATTTTTAGAAGTTGCAAACATACAGGATTTTCCTAAAATTTTGAAAAAAAAAAATTTTAAGGTTAAATTTGACAATTTCAAAAATAAATTTCTGTCTTTATCAAATAGTTTTTTTTTTTAAAATAATAAATGACATTAATTAAAGAGGTTCGAGCAAGAACCTGTTATGTTACATTTTCTCAAAATACAGTTTATTTTTTCGATGAGGGTGTTATGAGATAATATGTCATATGGTAAAGGTAAAATACCAATATTTTAATTAATCTTTAAAATCTGATATATTAATTATTAAAAGTTAATATTTTAATAAAAATAACTTAAATATTATTAATAATTTTTATATTAGAAAATTAAATGTTGCTAAGTTTTTCTGAGAGAGCTTAGTATTACTCGTTAACTTACTAAATACAAGGTACAAGAAAAAAAATAAAATAAAATTTGCAACTAAAAGCTTTCATTTAAATTGTCTCAGAATTTTATTTTTGTTATTAATTTGATTTATTATTATTAATTGAATTTTAATTATTCAGATAATTACGCATGCAAACTTGGAAAAGGGAAATAATCCCACACGCTTACAGCCCGCAGGCAAATTGCAAAAAATTCGCCCTACCTTAACCCTCAAAGTAAAGCCCCCTGCGATGTTGTTCTCATTTACGACTTTTGCCGTATCTCATCACTCAGACAATTAATTGATCAGTAATTTGTCAATTACATCCTGTTTTTTTAAATTGGTCATTATTTTGTAAGAAAAAAACCGTTCGGGCACCTGTGCCTCCCACTATCCCCTTCCCTCTCTCATCGGCTCTCACCACAGCAGATGATATTTTTGACTTAGTTGAAAGAATACGGAACCGGACATCTGGAACTGATTTTTTCCCCATCACCTCGTGACAAAAAAGAAAACCCTCGTTCAGATTTAGAGCTTTCAGATAATATTTCACTTTGTTCCTTTTGGAACCCTATAGACTCCGGATCATATAACTGTTAAGAATGTAGAAGACTAATAGGATTTTCTTTGTCTGTTGCTTCTTTTATACCTCACACACACACATTTACATATGCGTGCGCTCCGTTTTCGTTACATTAGTTCTCAAATTCAGAAATATATAGTAAAATTTATTGGTATAATCATTCAAAAATTTGAAAATTGAAATTTTGACCATATCGTAGTCATAAAATTTTCACGTGAACTTGAAATTCTGGGGTGGGCACTGGAACTACCTGGGGTGGGCACGGCCCACCCGGCCCCCCCACTAGTTACGCCTATGTGAATAACCCCCCCCCCCTTGCACATTTTTTTTTTTTTTTTTTTTTTTTTTTTTTTTTTTTTTTTTTTTTTAAGAGAAGGTCCGTGATGATATTATGAAATACAAGCATTTTTATTGCTTTATTTTTTTCTGAGACCTTCACTTTAAAATAATTTTAATCCTATTTGCCTGAAAATTTTCAAGAATTAACATTCAAATACTTAAAAATCGAACAGCGTCTTTAATTTTCCTATAAAATCGGTACATTGTGAGTTACAATTACAATTTTTTCGCGAACTTATCCGAAAAATAGGTTCAAAGTGCGACCTTCAACGACATTTTCAGTAAGATTAGTTACTTTTATAATAAAACGAAAAACGCTGTTCAATTTCCTGATATCTGAATAAGAACGTCTGAAACTTTCGCGCATTTATCAATTAAAAAGATTTAGTAAAGGTATCAGAAAACTTAATTTGAATTCGAGCACATTTTTTTTTAAATATTTGAGTGTAAAAAATATTTTTCATCCTTTAGTATGACTCTGTACACTTTGAACTATTTTCTTTTCTTATTAATTGAGTATTTTGTTATACATTTTCGCCATATTATTAAATGGTTTCATATAGGAAAATGAACATGAGCAATCAAGAAAAAAAAAATGGAATTCTTGCGGTAAAATTAAAAAAAATATGTATTAATAACCATACTAATAAAAGAACATTTTAAAACCACACTTCTCCTACAATTACATAAGTGTACCCTATAACTGTAAGGAACCGATATTTAAAATCGTTATTTATTTGAGAAAACAATAAATTGCAATGACATGTGTAAAAAGACAGTAAAAAATAGTATTTATTTACTTAACATGTTTATATCCGATAATTAAATAATCTAAATTATCATAACATGTTTCTTTAGATTGAAGATATCCCCTTCATCGAAGAGAAAACTGCAATTTTTATGTGCTTTATTACATAAGAACAAAAATCCTTTTCATAATCTTGGAACAAGTAAACATGAAACGATCGGGAATCAACTCATCCCCCCACGAAAGCAAAACTAGGGGTGACTCCCTTTCATTACCTCGATCCCTATTACGAAGAATAGACTGGTCATATTTGGACCCGTTACTCACGTGACCAGTCTTTAAAGCTTGGCTGAGCAGTAGAAACGTCAACAGGTAAAAAGGTCAACGGTAGAAACGTCAACAGGTAAAAAGGTCAACGGTAAAAAGGTCAATGGTCAAAATAAAGATAATACATTACTTTATTGAACATAAAATTGAGATATGTTATTTATCGGTTTCGGATTGGGTTTTGACTCTTGCGTGTCGGATTTGGGGAGCATGGGTATAGGAGGGGAATCCCGGAAAAAATCACTCCGGTAAAAATCACCCCGGAAAAAATCACCCCCGGAAAAAAGCACCATCGGTAAAAATCACCCCCGGAAAAAATCACCACGGTAAATATCAGTAAAAAGGTCAACGGTAAGAATAAAGATAATACATTTATACATTACTTCATTTAACATAAAATTGAGCTTATATTATTTATTGAGATATATATATGTTCAGCTATAGAAAACCGATTCTATATTTTTTTCAAGTAAAGCACGTGTATCTGTGAATATGTCTAACATTAAAAGTATTATATTATACATATCTTTATACTAAAGCATACAAATAAATAGGAGTTGTGTACTGCATAAATATTCGCTGACCGGAGACGTCGGCTATTCATTATGGGATCCCTGGAAGGGGGGAGGGTTAAATAAAAAATACAATCTATATAGTTTCTATCAAAACACTACATACAGCAACTTTTTTATATTTATGGGAACTTTGACCGAGGGTATTCTTTGTGGGGGGGGGGGGGCGATGAACATTAAATTAAAGACAAATAAATGACATTTTTTAATTCTTTTTTTTTCACCTTTACAAAGGAGGAGGGGACAGAGTTAAAGGGGAGCAACAGAAAATATAATGAGTCAAAATTTGGAGATTTGGTCAAAAAAAAAAAAAAAAAAAAATGCAACGTACGAAATAAAAATGTTTTTCCAAAAGGTGATTTGAAAGAAAATTTACTAAATTAAATGGTTATGGTAACTGTAAAAAAAAAAAAAAAAAAAAAAAAAAAAATTCTCGGCTGACAACTGGAGACTTTAAAAGCATGAATTTTTCATTTTTTTTTTTCATTTTTTGACAAATGAAGTCTGAGTTATAAGTGAGTTTTTCCCCATGATGACATTTATCGGGCTGTCGCGTGCAGAAAGTCTGTTCAAAAAGAGAACTTTCACAACATTTTCTAAAAGACCTTTTTCGAAAAATGGAAAAAACTGTTCGACTTTATAGTTTCTAAATAAGAGCATCTGCCAGTGTCATCTGTTCCATGGGTTTATGAACGAAACTGAATTCAGAAATCTATCAGAAAATAATTAATTTGTATTCCAATATAGTTGAAAAGATTATACGATTTATCTATGGGCAAGTGTGGCATTTGTCCAGAATCCTTCATAATTTAGTGTTCAAAAATTAGAAGTAGTTGAAATTTTATTAGTATACTTTTCTTTTCTACTTTATTCGAAAAACACAAAAGACATTTTAATATATTTTATGTGATATCTAATCGTCTAATAAAAGTATTGTTTTAACTATATTTGTCATACAGTATTCACAAATGTACTAATTTACTAAGTGTACTAATTCTAATCATATGTCCATGTGACATGCCTATGTGAGATAGGGGGGGTAAAAAATTGGATTTTCAAGATTTAATTTGTCATTTGAGCAGCATGATTGTGAAAAGCAAAGTAATAATAATAATAATAATAATAATAATATAATAATAATAATAATAATAATTTTATGATATATAATGCTTTCGTATGTGTTATTGCTAGAATCTGTATGATAGCGACCCTGTTTTTACTTATATTTAAAAAAAAAAAGAAAAAAGAAGATATATTTACACTTATTCCTATCTGTAATTTTAATTTCATTTAATCTACTGGTATTTGTGAATAATTTGATACTTGTACTGAGCTTTAGCATCTTTATTCATATATAGTTACAGCTTTACAAAGAATTTTTGGGTCTAATTGTGAGGGATTTCAAAGAAACTTTTGCTCGCATCTTAGAAGTTCTTTGTTTTCAGAAAAAAATATGTTAGGTAAATACGTACTAAAACCAAAAACACTGGCATAGCAAAACAAAACAATACAAAAAAAAAAAAAAAAAAAAAAAAAAACGTAAATAGTTTTATTATTCAAATAACAAGAAATCGAACAATGTTTCTCTCTCTCCTATAAGGACATCGTGTCTTTTGAAAGTATATTATCAAGTTGATATCTTATAAGCCAATTTTTGGCACACAATTTTCAGAAAAAGATCGGTATCGGGTAGCAAATCAATTATAAATTTGGGGGATCAATTATAATATGTATAAGAAAAGAAATATATTTTCAAATCTTTTGCAACTAAATATTAATACTATCTGAAATTCCCATGTAATTTAGTAACAACATCAGTTTTGAATTTTTCCTATTAAGTCTATGTGCATTAGAACAATATTTCATAAAAATTTTTATAAACACGTGTAAACTGTTTCACCTAGTTGATGAAATCCTGAAATGCATTTAATAAAGTTCTGTTTTCCTTCTTTGTGTGTGTCTGTTATTTTTATCTTCAAAATGTTACTGCTTCGTCATATATTTATTTAAAAAGGATTTCTAGTTGAATATTATACCACATGTAAAAGATTTAAAAATCGCATTTTTAATAACATTTTATTTATTTACTTTCTTTCTCCCGCTTTTAAAATTTAAATATATTATCATTCATGATTTTTTTTTCTCCTGGGGTTGCTTTTTTTTTTTCTCTTAAACTCTCTATTAGACGAAAACTATCCCTTCAGGCTCTTCTCAAATCTAAAAAAAGCCACTCTCTGACACATTTCTAAATTCATTTTTGTTCAGAAACGCATAAAACTGGAAAGTGTTATTATTCAAAAACTTTGTAATTGAAAGAATATTTCCATTTTTTGGTAAAAGTAGAAGATCTTTCAGAAAATACTGTCAAAGCTGGCGTTTTGAACCAAATTTCCGACGCCACAGCACGAGAAAGGAGAAAAACGTGTCGTCACGCGATACAAATAACTTTTAACTCGATAAGTAATTTGTTTATCAAAAAAGAAAATCTCATTTTAATTCCAAATCGCTTCAACAGTCAGGCCTTCCAATTTTATGCCAATGCATTTAAAAAATGGGTCAGAAAATTTGTCAGACAGTTTCTCGTTGTTGAGCAGGTCATTAGAGAAATCACCTTAAAAACAGGGTTCTGTTCCGATCCCCCTTTTCTTTTCTTCAATGCTTTTCAATATATAGGGGAGATGGGGATGAATGGGACATTTTCACAAAAATGTTTATTTTAAATATTTTATTTAAGTTATTATCAATATTATATATCACATTTCATACATTGAGTGTTTGACTACATCTTATGCACAATATTTATTCAGGATTATTATTATACAGAAATGTATTATGAAATTAAAAAAAACAATTCCTCTATGTCCCAATCATCCACACAGCAGGGATGAATGGGACATAAATATTTCCCTCCCTTTATTCAATGTTAAAGACTAAAAGCTGAAAAAAATGCCTTCTTGGCAAAAGCTGAGAGATTGTAAATTGTAATATGATCTCCAGGATTATTTGTTATCCAATCATATTGGACTCATCTCAGCTTTCCCTTAAAAGGCCCATAAACGGAAGCATTCAATGGCTGAAGACGATGGCTACAATGAGGATGAAATGTTAAAAGAATAAACCATAAATTATTAATTTATCAAACTTTTTATAAAAGCTTTTGGTTCTGAAGCACACTATGGTAGTGAAATCTATAAGGATAGGAAACAACTAAAAAAAAAGTTTATTGCGTATAATTTTAGAATTAAAAATTCTGTTGAAAGTAACAATTCACAGAAATTTGAATGAGGTTATGTGAAGTAATGAGCTTCAATAAAATAACGTTAAAGGGTAGAATAAAACGAGTCTTTAAAACAAATTGATATATCGAATATAAAATTGGTTACCTCAAAAAAAAAAAAAAAAAAAAAAACTGAAAGTTTTCGTCAGTATCAATAGGTTTTTGTGCATTGTATCCCTAGGAAAAAATTTATTTTTTTATTAAATTGTTGGCGATTTAAATGGTAATAATTTTTAAATCTGGCATTGCTGTATTTTTTAGTTGCGGTAAATTGCCCGAAACTTTTTCGATCTTCCATGTAATTACTATCCTAAAATCATTTATTTTTTTATTCAAGATATACTAATAAGCACGCATCCATTTCAGAATCATAATCGGATTCTGATTCTGAAAGGCTGCGTGCTTATTGGTACATCTTGGATAAAAAAATAAATCATTTAAGAGAGTAATTACATGGAAGATCGAAAAAGTTTCGGGCAATTTACCGCAACTAAAAAATACAGCAATGCCAGATTTAAAAATTATTACCATTTAAATCGCCAACAATTTAATAAAAAAATAAATTTTTTCGTAGGGATACAATGCACAAAAACCCATTGATACTGGCGAAAAACTTGCAGTTTTTTTGAGGCAACTAATTAGGTAGATTTCGTAAGAAATACTACCTATTACATTCTCCCCTAAGTTGGAATTTTTGAAAATTTTTTGAAGATCTACGCCAATCATGACTCCCAGAACCCCCCCCCCCCCCAGTTCAAAACTTTATCTATCTATCTATGTCACTTTTTTATGGACACGATAACTGCAATAATTCTGCACAAATCTCTTCCAAACTGGTACATAAAATCAAGGGGAATAAAATCTCGGTCAAGTTCGTTAATGGGCAAAATCGAACCAGGAAGGGGAAATGGGTGGCTTTTTGTGAAAACAGAAAAAAACCCATAATTTCTTAATTATGATATGCATCGAATCTGTTTAAAGTTATTATTACTTCTAGGAAAAGGGCCGAAAATGTATGTATGACAGATTTTTGATAGCATTAAAAATGGCCCTAAGGGGGTTTAAGAAGAAAAAAAAATTCATAACTTCGTCAATTCACAAGATATCAAATCCGCTTGAATTTATTATAAATCCTCTTAATATTATCTAAAACTTTTATATTGACAAGTTTTTTATAGGACCAACCCTTATAGCAAATAAATAAATAAATAAATAAATAATAAAATAAAATAAAAGACATCTAAACTTAATATTCCTTCTTCGGCGTAAAAGAAACAACATACATACATGTTTTTTTTCTTTGTTCTTTGTTCTTTTCTTTTCATTTTTTTACATGTTTTTAGCGTGATAATTCATATTTAATAATAATCTCATTAAGGCATAAGAGGCGCAGACGGCCCAACCTATTTTGAGATAACCTCACACCAACAGCTTTAGGTATGTTTCGGCGTCAAAATTAGCAACCCCCCCCCCTTCCCACAAATGCACACATAAACTGACGTCTTAATTCAAATGAGCTGGGTATTCCACAATTCCTTAATGATAATGCAAGTTATAATACCAAGACTCTAATTTTTTACAAGATATTGCTATGTAAACTTGGTGTAAATTTTACCTTTGAAAGAAAATTTTAAAAGTAGATAATTTCTTAGCATCCGAAATTGCGAATATCTAAAAACTCTTTATAAACGGTATCTCTTTCAGCGTTTTAAACAACTTCTGATTTACAAGTTGAAAATACTTATGTGTCATGTAATTAAAATATATAGATAACTGATAAATCCCTGAAAATTCTACAGGTCGTATCACAAAAAGAACTGGTGGAAATAAGAAGTAATGAGAAGCCCAGATGTGTTTGTGTTCAATTTTTCAGTACTGCTATAGTCAATAGTTTAGGCGTTTCTAAGAAAACAAATTACTATTTCGGAGCGGTTTCAAGTTATTTATATGGGTTCGTTAGTTTCCTATGACTGGATTCTTTGGTGATACCAGATGCGAAACTTTTTATTGATTGTACCGTATTCTGAAGTCTTCTTCTGAAGTGATCTATGCTTCCTTCAGGACGAAATAGAAATCGGATGTGAAAGAATTTTTCATGATATGCCAATTAATATACACTCGGTTTCAGCGTACGGGCGTCTATCAAGCAAAAATTGTTAAAAACAATTGTTATAGCAGATAAGTGTTAACGGAGGAAAAGTGCGAAAACAATTCACTGCACTTAAAATAACTTTTCGTTTAACTGTTGTTCTTTCCATATTGAAAGATGAGAAAAAAAAATACTTTTATTTTATTCCAAGATGCAGAATATAACTAGTTTCAATTTAAATTTCGTCAGAGAAAATATCAATTAAAGAAAATTTTGGAATAGTAATCCTTTGTGTAATTACACGAGTCATGCATTACAAAAAATTATTCCTCACTCGGTTATTCTTAATTGTTTTACTTATGTTTAATGAAATTATAAGATACATAGCAACATATTACATATCTTCAAATTTTCAGATCAAGTTTTTTTCAAGATTTCGTGTAAGAAAGAATGCCTATACGCACAAGGCGCATGTGGTAAAAAAAAAAAAAAAAAAAAAAAAAAGATGTATACTAAAAAATTAGTATATGTATTTTTTTCCTGTTCATCAGGCAGTTAACTATTTGTGTTTTCTTTGACTTTCATTTTTATTAGGGTTTCGTTCATTTCACGAAACCCTATTACTCCCGCTCCATTGTCTGTCCGTCACAGAGCCATTCTCAAAAACTATATAACTTACAGAGTTGAAACTTTGTGTATACATAACTGAATATCTGCTATGAATCTCAAAATATTAAAATTTGAAAAAATCGTATTATTTTAATAAATAGAGATAAAAAAAAAAACCAAAATTCTAACAGCCTTTTCCTATTAAATTTAAACACTTTTCGTTATAACAGTTGCCAACAATTAAAAATCCACAATAAAATTCTTTCTACAATAATTAATTCTCTATTGAAAGATTTCCACGTGAAAAATGAAAATGAAATAAAAAGTTTCCATAATAGAAAAAAAAGAAAGATTATGGCGTCATATGGGTAATAAAATCGAAATTTTCAAAGATTTCTCAATAATACAATGAGTATAAGTATGTGTATATACAGAAAGCAGATTAATATCACGTCATTAGAAAATTAAAAAGAAAATTAATCTGAGGTCATATTTGAAGTTAAACGGATTTCTCAAATGTTTGAGAATAATACAAAGCGAGTATCAATATGAGTAATAGAGAATAGTAAATATATGACATTATAAATAGGTGTTCATTTGTTAATGTGTGTAAATTTACTATGTATTGTCTATTTTACCAATTTTCATTCAGACATGGTCAAAATTTTTCACTAAAAACGTCTCCCATTTAAAAAAATTCCCTGACGGCTCGGCCTACAGGCACAGGTAGATTTCGAAGACGCAGACCGTGGGGCGCCTGTTTGTCGGGAATTGCGGAAGAAATAACCTTTTTGCGATGATGCGGCAGTTGGAACCACCTACTTCGAAACCTAATTTGTTTGTTTGCAGGCGGAGCCAGCAGGGATTTTTTTTTTTTTTTTTTTTTTTTTTTTTGCTATAAGAGTTGGTCCTATAAAAAACTTGTCAATATAAAAGTTTTAGATAATATTAAGAGGATGTATAATAAATTTAAGCGGATTTGAAATCTTGGGAATTGACGAAGTTATGAATTTTTTCTTCTAAAACCCCCCTTCCCCCCCCCCCCCTTAAGGCAATTTTTAATTATATCAAAAATCTGTCATACATAAATTTTCGGCCCTTCTCCTAGAAGTAATAATAACTTCAAACGGATTTGATACGTATCATAGTTAAGAAATTATGGAGTTTTTTCTGTTTTCACAACACCCTTCCCTATCCCCCCCCACCCCTGGTTCGATTTTGCCCATTAACGAACTTGACCGAGATTTTATGCTTCTTGATTTTATGTATCAGTTTCGAAAAGATGTGGGAGTTGGAACCGCCTACTTCTAAAAATAACTTGTTTGCAGGCGGAGCCGGCAGTGATTTTTTTGTTTTTAATTTTTTTTTTTTTTTTTTTGCTTTAACGATTGGTCCTATAAAAAACTTGTCAATATAACAGTTTTAGATAATATTAAGACGATTTATAATAAATTTAAGCGGATTTGAAATCTTGGGAATTGCCGAAGTTATGAATTTTTTTTTCTAAACCCCCCCCCCCCCCCCCTTTAAGACCATTTTTAATTATATCAAAAATCTGTCATACATAATTTTTCGGCTCTTCTCCTAGAAGTAATAATAACTTCAAACGGATTCGATACGTATCATAATTAAGAAATTATGGTTTTTTTTCTGTTTTCACAAAACGCCCCCCCCCATCCCCCCCCCCTTGATTCGATTTTGCCCATTAACGAACTTGGCCGAGATTTTATGCCTCTTGAAATTAGCAAAATGTTAATAACGTTATATATGTACAGCCCCCCAAATTGGCCCCTTCTGGCTATTGCTCAATTGATTTGCAATCTTAAACTGAAATATCTTCAGGTATTGCCATTCACAAACTAAAATCGAATAGTGGTTTCAGTTTTTGATAAAAGTAAAGTAAGTTTCATAAAATCTGTGAAATTTGGCTATTAGGATTAAATTTCTGGATAATACTGATCAACAGAAGTCAGTGTGTATGATCACTTATAACTTAAAATGTAATACATTTCTGAAAAAATGAAAAATTCCCTTCGATTTTTAATCCTTTTTAGCCTTAATTGCATATTTTCCACTTTTCCGCAGTCGTTTAACAGTTTTTTACTCAAAAATAAGAAATTTAGATACATTACTGTACGAGTAATTTGAAGTCGATCGATAATTCGGAAAGCGCAACTTTTTAAAACAATGTCCGCAATATCGAAAAAAAAAAAGAAAAAAAATTAAAACAAGGGCTTTCAAATATTGTTTGAGTGCAGCACTAACTGAAACTCCAAAATTTTAATTGATATTTTTTATTTCTAATAATAATAGTAATAATAAAAATTTTCTTACTGAAATAAATTTTCTGCACCATCAAACATTAGGATAAAATTATTTTCGATTTTTGAGGATGATGTTTTAAGCTTAACTAATTTTTAGTATATTACGTAGTTTAAATAGCCATCTATAGACGTGAATGTCTTAAAAGTGCATTTCGAACTGTGTTATTTATTTTCCAGCTGAAATATATTGATTATATTCTAAGGAATGTTTGTAGAATATAATAAATTCATATAGAAGCCTTCTCCCAGAGAAATGAGGCACATTGCCGTTTATGAATGATGATTGGCAGAGCTTAACAAATGCGGTCGCCAGGTCGCCACTGGCTACCAAGTTTTTTGATCTGGTGATCAAAATGATTGGATCTTTCGGGGTGATTTCTGTAAAAAAAATTGACATGCACAGATGGCATTTTTTCTCTCCCCTACTCCTACTCGTGCGCGACAAGCAGTGATCTTCCTCTTCTCTCGTACTTTTAATGGAAGAACTAAATTTAAAAGACATTTTCCAATTCGTGCACAGAAAACACAATTCTTTTCAGCTATAGGCAACTAGTATGTGTCACGTGATTAGAATGTGAGGGAGAAAAGATATTTCAATAAAACACTAAGCAATAGTGTCAATTCAATCTCTGAGGCATCTAAAATTGGATAATATGCTAAAAAATGCTCGAGTTTTTTTTTTTTTTTTTTTTTTTTACGTTTCAAATCTGATTTATGTCTTTATATAAGTTGTCAACATAATATAAGTGATTAAAAGTTTTATAAGTTTCATTAGAAAACATAGTTTATGTTTTCTTTCTAAATTATGTACTATTCTAAACTACGTAACTAATAATTGTAAACTATGCTTGTTATTATTTTTTCTCAATTAATTCATAAAAAAACTCTCATGTTTTTTGTTTTTAAATCAATGAAAGGGAAGCGGAGGGGGGGGGGGGGGGGGAGTAAATTTTTTTACTGGCGACTATTTTTTTTTTCTGGCTACCAGATTTTATCAAGTTTGTAAAGCCCAGGTGATTGGTGTAAGTGCAATTTTAGCTATGCTATCAGTGTTACTGTTGAAATAAATGTTATCATATTCTGTGAAATACATTAATATCTAAAGATCATATGCAGGACTGCACAAAACAATTCGAATGCATTACAGTCGAAAATTGTTGGAAGTCAATTTTAAACTGTGTTATGTACTTTTAATTTTATCGTTTTAGCATACCATGGAGTTCTACATAAAAACATAATGGCTGCATAAATAAATTCGAATACCATACTGCCTATGGGTGGTAATAGTTAAAATATATTTTTCAACTGAATTAAAAATCTTCCCTGGACCGGCCGCATGATTTTTCTTTGTCCTTTGGTTACAGCATTCTGCGGACTCTGAAAAAATTAAAAAAATAAAATAACAAGAACGAAAAATCATGCGTCAAGCATAGATTATGTAACACTTTCCAACGCTTCCAAAATAATTTTACAAATCATACCGTTTAATAAGCTGAAAGATAACATCTAAGTAAAGAATTTGGAAAACGTATACCATACTTTTTTTTAAAAAAAATTCAGAAATTTTCAACCTATACAATATTCGGAAAAATATCCGAATACTTTTATTCAGCCCTGTATATGATCTATACATTTGTATACATACTACATAGGATGCTAAATTTTAGTTCAGTTAGAAAACGCTTAGCACAGTTTAAAATTCTCCTTCTGTAGTTTCTGTCAATAAACGGAAATGTGTTCGCGAACTTTTGTGCTGCCTTGTATAGGATCTACAGAATTTATACACACCACGTAATAGACAAAAAGTGCGTTAAATTTAAAATCGCGTTCAGTAAATTAAAACGCACGTCCAGGAATTATTGTTAACAGACAGTAGAGAATTCTTTTGTGTGTCCCTGTAAATGAACGATGACTGCTATACAATATTCTGTAGTAAACCTCTTGTAATGCACCTTAGTGATATATATAAATTTCAATGTGTTTAAAATAGTGAAACATTATTTAAATAAACTGCAGACGATTTTTCTCCATAGACGTAATGTAACGGAATTATTTTGAGTGTCCCTGTAAAAAAACTATAAGTGCTACACACTTCCGTTGAAATAGGGAACATGTTATAGATAACGACAATAACATATAAAAATTGCAGAGCAATCCGAGCATATTTACGGGAGTTAGAGCACGGACAGACGGCCATCCGGCCAGACGGCCAGACGGCAGACAAACCGAAGTCATAAACACTTTTCAACTAGGTTGGAAAGTGTTAAAAATAAAGCGTTCAATCTGTTATTTAAATATATTTATTCATATACTATATATTTATTATTTATAAATAAATATTTATCTAAAAATCAATTTTATTCTATTAAGTGGCTAATTTTACTAGAAAGCAAAAATGACGTAATTTTTTCCATTTGACTTGTCTGATGTATAAATGCTTTTTTCTTTTAAACAGTAATTTGTAATGTATAAATAGTTACAGGGATAATTAACTTCTGCGTAATCAGTGGAAATATGCTTTAAATCTTTTTCAAATTCCCAGCTCAACAATATGAAACTGTCTCAAATATTTTCGTCATATTTTTAACTGTAAAAGCATAACATTAGCAGGTTTGACATTTGAAGAGATTTGGAATCGAGTAGTGTTTTCCATTTTTTGTTAAATAAATTGTTTATCGAGATATAAGTGATTATTGTCACATGATGACAGATTTTTCTCCTTCCTTTACCGTGCTATCCTGTCCGGAAATTTGATTCAAAACACCAATTTCGACAATATTTTCTGAAAGATCTTTTTAGCACTTTCCAACCTAGTTGAAAAGTGCTTATGATTTCGGTTTGTCTGGCCGTATGGCCGTCTGCCGTCTGGCCGTCTGCCGTCTGGCCGTCTGGCCGTCTGCCGTCTGCCGTCTGTCCGTCTGTCCGTGCTCTAACTCCCGTAAATATGCTCGGATTGCTCTGCAATTTTTATATGTTATTGTCGTTATCTATAGCATGTTCCCTATTTCAACGGAAGTGTGTAGCACTTATAGTTTTATTACAGGGACACTCAAAAGAATTCCGTTACATTGCGGTCTATGGGGAAAAATCATTTGCGGTTTATTTAAATAATGTTTCAGTATTTTAAACGCATTGAAATTTATATATATCACTAAGGTGCATTAGAAGAAGCTTAATATGGAATAGGGTGTGCATAGCACTTATAGTTACTTTACAGGGACAGTCAAAAGAATTCTATTACATGACGTCTATGGAGAAAAATCGTCTGCGGTTTATTTAAATAATGTTTCACTATTTTAAACGCATTGAAATTTATATATATATATCTAAGGTGCATTACAAGAGGCTTACTACAGAAGAGTGTGTGTATAGCAGTCATCGTTCATTTACAGGGACACACAAAAGAATTCTCTACTGCCTGTTAACACTAATTCCTGGAAGTGCGTTTTAAGTTACTAAACGCGATTTTAATTTTAACTCGCTTTTTGTCTATTACGTGGTGTGTATAAATTCTGTAGATCCTATACAGGGCAGCACAAAAGTTCGCGAACACATTTCCGTTTATTGACAGAAACTCCAGAAACATAATTTTAAACTGTGCTATGCGTTTCCTAACTAAACTAAAATTTAGCATCCTAGCATATACAAATCTATAGATCATATACAGGGCTGAATAAAAGTATTCGGATATTTTTCCGAATATTGTATCTGTTGGAAATTCCTGAAATTATGTTTTTAAATATGTTATGCGTTTTCCAAATTGTTTACTTAGATGTTATCTTTTAGCTTATTAAACGGTATGTTTTGTAAAATTATTTTGGAAGCGTTGGAAAGTGCTACATAATCTATGCTTGACGCATGATTTTTCGTTCTTGTTTATTTTTCAAAAAGGGAAAACGCTATTCAATTACACAGATTCTGAATAAGAACACCTGCTAATTTTATGCTTTTCTGAAAAACTTGAATTCATTAATTAGCTCTTTTCGATTTGAGAAGAGCTTTAATAAATTACTGAGAAATATTTTCAAAAATCTTCATTTTATTATACACAGGCTTCGATCATGACTAATGGGGGCCCTGGACAAAGATAAATTAAGGGGCCCCATTCGAATCGTTGCAACATTATTCAAATCGAACTGATATGTGTAATGCATAAACAATATTATCATACCTTGGATTTTAAATAGAAGAAAATTCTTAGCCCCGTCAAATTAAGTACTTCAATTAATAAAAATACTCTTTTTAGCACTTTCCAACCTAGTTGTTGAAAAGTGCTTATGACTTCGGTTTGTCTGGCCGTATGGCCGTCTGTCCGTCTGTCCGTGCTCTAACTCCCGTAAATATGCTCGGATTGCTCTGCAATTTTTATATGTTATTGTCGTTATCTATGGCGCGTTCCCTATTTCAATTGAAGTGTGTAGCACTTATAGTTTTCTTACAGGGACACTCAAAAGAATTCCGTTACATTGCGGTCTATGGGGAAAAATCATTTGCGGTTTATTTTTAAAATGTTTCACTATTGTAAACGCATTGAAATTTATATAGATCACTAAGATGCATTAGAAGAAGCTTAATATGGAATAGTAGGTGTATAGCACTTAGAGTTACTTTACAGGGACAGTCAGAATAATTCCGTTACATTACGTCTATGGAGAAAAATCGTCTGCGGCTTATTTAAATAATGTTCCACTATTTTAAACGCATTGAAGTTTATATATATTACTAAGGTGCATTACAAGAGGCTTACTACAGAATAGTGTGTGTATAGCAGTCATCGTTCATTTACAGGGACACACAAAATAATTCTCTACTGTCTGTTAACAATAATTCCTGGAAGTGCGTTTTAAGTTACTGAACGCGATTTTAATCTTAACTAGCTTTTTGTCTATTACGTGGTGTGTATAAATTCTGTAGATCCTATACAAGGCAGCACAAAAGTTCGCGAACACATTTCCGTTTATTGACAGAAACTCCAGAAGGAGAATTTAAACTGTGCTACGCGTTTCCTAACTAAACTAAAATTTAGCATCCTATGTATATATACAGATCTATAGATCATATACAGGGCTACATAAAAGTATTCGGATATTTTTCCGAATATTGTATATATTGAAAATTCCTGAAATTACGTTTTTAAATATGTTATGCGTTTTCCAAATTGTTTACTTAGATGTCATCTTTCAGCTTATTAAACGGTAATTATTTGTAAAATTATTTTAGAAGCGTTGGAAAGTGCTTAATAATCTATGCTTGACGCATGATTTTTTGTTCTTGTTTTTCCTTAGTACTGAACAAAACTCGTTTATATAACTTTATAAAATTGTTATATTACTTTAAGATGAATTTAATAATTTCAACTTATGGAAGAGTATCAAATATGTACATGTAAATATGAGTTAATCAAGCTACTTTTTTTTTTTTTACATATTTTAAAGTTGTACTACACACAACACAATATCAAATCAAATAGATTCTACTTCACAAGTAGAAAGTGTTTATTTCCATAAATCTAGAAAGATAGTAATTGGGTTGAGATTAGATAAGATGATTGAGATTAGTCTACTAACATCAAAATATAACATTTTACTCAGGGATATCCTCATGGTTTTGTCCTGTACTTATTTATTTTCTCTAGGCGTGGAGTGGGTATAGACAACAGGTGCAAACTAGAGCCCTTTAGGTTTGAGTAACAAAAGGGCTTAGGTTTGAGTAAGTAAAATATAAACTTGTATTGTGATTTTGACAGATTATGACAGATAAATAGAAAGACCTTTATATTAGAAATATGAATTTCATTCATATCTCTTTGTATTTAAAGAGAGGAAAATGGTTTGTAAACTGTATCAAAATCCAGTAATGTGTTTCAACCGGTTTCAACAAAACTTATTGCAACTAAGGAATGCAATTAATATTGAAATACCCTGAAAATCTCCCGATTTCCAACATTATTTCTACATTCTAACATATTCTAAAATTTTTAAATCATAATATATATCTATTTATTTATATATTCATATATATATATATATATATATATATATATATATATATATATATATATATATATATTGAAAAGCATTGAAGAAAAGAAAAGTGGGATCGCAACAGAAACATGTTTTTAAAGTGATTTCTCTAATGACCTGCTCAACAACAAGAAACTGTCTGACAAATTTTCTGACCCATTTTTAAACGCATTGGCATAAAATTGGAAGGCCTGACTGTTGAAGTGATTTGGAATTAAAATGAGATTTTCATTTTTGATAAACAAATTACTTATCGAGTTAAAAGTGATTTGTGTCGCGTGACGACACGTTTTTCCCCTTTCTCGTGCTGTGGCGTCGGAAATTTGGTTCAAAACGCCAACTTTGACAGTATTTTCTGAAAGATCTTCTACTTTTACCAAAAAATGGAAATATTCTTTCAATTACAAAGTTTTTGAATAATAACACTTTCCAGTTTTATGCGTTTCTGAACAAAAATGAATTTAGAAATGTGTCAGAAAGTGGCTTTTTTTAGATTTGAGAAGAGCCTGAAGGGATAGTTTTCGTCTAATAGAGAGTTTAAGAGAAAAAAAAAAGCAACCCCAGGAGAAAAAAAATCATGAATGATAATATATTTAAATTTTAAAAGCGGGAGAAAGAAAATAAATAAATAAAATGTTATTAAAAATCCGATTTTTAAATCTTTTACATGTGGTATAATATTCAACTAGAAATCCTTTTTAAATAAATATATGACGAAGCATTAACATTTTAAAGATAAAAATAACAAACACACACAAAGAAGGAAAACAGAACTTTATTAAATGCATTTCAGGATTTCATCAACTAGGTGAAACAGTTGATGTTTATAGTGTTTGTAATACATAGTGTATAGTGTTTGTAAATACTTTTAAGAAATATTGTTCACATAGACCATTTTAATAGCAAAAATTCAAAACTGATATTGTTACTAAATTACGAGTTGTTTTGGACACTGGGTTTATTTCTTTACGGGTGTTCACGAATTTCTTATTTTATTACACAATGCGACATATTAAAATATAACTCATTTTTATATGTAGGCATAGCCGGATTAAGGGGGGGGGGCTACGGGGGCTGCAGCCCCGGGCCCTCAGCAGTGGCTTAAGTTGTATCAAAGTTTCGTTTTTAAAATGACTTAATTTACAAAAAAAAAAAAAAAAAAAAAAAAAAAAAGAGGTAATAGTACATAGAAATGGCGAGAAAAAAATTCACTTAGTCCTCCAAGTCTTTTTCCTTTTTCTAATTCTAAAGCTTTGAAAATCCGATATAACTGTTGCTATCCTTTTCGTATTTTAACCCTCTTTCCCCGAGACAAACGAAGAAAAACAACTTTATTTTATTTCCCTCTTCTACTTTGCAATCTCAAAAACACATGTGCTTAGCATAAGTTTTCCAAGAAATTACTAATGAGCACAGTACCGATTCCCTACTGTGTGACATCTACACTTCCAAAGGACATTGGCCAGTAAGTACCTTTCAACAGTGCGCAAGTGACCATGGTGAAATCGCCTTTATGTCGTTTCTTCTCCTGCACAAAATCCATGAAAAAAAAAAAAAAAAAAAAACGTAGAATAGAAGGGTATGTTTTTCGTAAGCTTTTATTTGAGTACTAGCTGATCTGTCTGGGACCCGTTATCAGAGCCGTGCAAAACGGGGGACGAAGGGTGTGGTTGTCCCAGGCGCGGAAATTGAGGGGGCGCCAAATTTATACAATCAACCACGTTTCTTTCTTCTGTTTTATAAAAAAAAAAAATATGTATACACATATTGAAAATTTTTGTGACGAAAAAATACATTCTCAAATTAGCATGTGGCTTGTGTTTTGGAATCAAAAAGCGGTTGCAAGCTATTATATTGTACTATTAGATACATTTTTTTTCCACATCCGTTTTCCAGACCTCCTTTGGCAAAATATAAATACAACATTCTCGATATATAATATTATTTTTTTGGAGATTATATATATCTCTACATATAATATTTAGTTGTTAAAATTAAACCTTTCAAAATTATAAAAGTAATGCGAAATATGTATTCAATAGAATATATTTGTGCAAAAAGTCGAAGGACTTAAGAAGTTGTTAGGAAAAAAAAAGTGAATTGGGCCATTTTTAAGAGAGCTATAATATGGGCCCAAAAAGGTCCTACAGATAGTTGAGAGCAGGGCCCTAACATGAAAGCATGTTAAAAGGTCTTGGTATTTAGTGCTTTACATTTTCAATTAGTCGGAATTAAGCATAGGGTGAGAATTAATCATTAGAATTAATTTTTTTTAATTAGAAAAAAAGGGGGGATGCTTAAAAAAGGGTGCTACTGTACCAATAAAAATATGAGGGTGTTGATACAGGGAGAGGAGTCCTAGGCTCAACTTTTTAAAAGTTAAGCAGTGAGAGGACACATAATTAGGGGCTGAAAATGCATGGCGTCCAAAATGTCCAAGGGACGCCGGACCGGACCCCGGGGCGCCAGTGTATTAAATGAAATGCAGAAAGTTTGAAATAATAAAATGGAGAATGGGTCACGAAAACAAAGAAAATCGGATTAAAAGGGGAAAAGTTATTACCAATTTAGGGCATAGAAACTTAAAAGGGCCCAGGGAAATCGGACTTTAAAAAATTAAAAATCTGAGCCCCAGGTACACCAAGACCTGTCTTGGACTATTCTCGCCCGAATTTTCAGACTTCTATGTGTGATAGATTTCGCTAGCCATCGCACACAGAGACACACATAAACGCACACATAGACAGAGCGAAACTTTCTTTTTTAGTATAGATCATAAGAAGATTTTAGAAAATGCAATTGTTTTATTTTTCCTTTATCTTTAACCCCTTTTTGACGAGAGTCCTTTACAGAATTTTTAATCTTTTGCCATCTGTTTATCAAAACAGAATTTTTCACCTAATTGAATCGCAGAAATGCTAAGATTAAATGAGGTAAAGTATACAATTAAAAATAACTGGTGGGAATAATCGAGGATTCTCAGCACATTCAGCAGCATGTATACGTGACCCAAAGTGTTAACAAATGCTTTTATTTCAGCTTGTGCTTGAGAATGAGAAAATTTGACTTGAAGAAAACCATTTTTTAACTGTATATTTTTAAATGGATTGAGAAAAAAAATGTGTTCGATTGTTTGTGAATTATTCATCGTCATCTTGTTACCTTATTAATTTATTTTAGTTGATTTCTTATGAATTTCATTACTTAAACAGCTTTACACACTATTCATTTTTTTTCCTTATTTATGCATTTTTCTTTTGTACCTTTTACTAAAACTCTATGCGTATGGGTTAAATTGTTTAAAAAATGCTCACATTAATTTATTTAAAATGGTTCTCAAATTCCCAGTTCAACAACGCGAAACTTTCTGATGCATTTTCTGACAAATTTTCAAACGAGCTTAACAATGACAGTCCTGACTGTTGAAGCGATTTGGAATCGAATAAAGTTTTCATTTTTGAAAATAATACTTATTGAGTAATAAGCTATTATTGTCAAGTGATGACAAGTTTTACCCCTTTCTTGCTGCCGCATCCTGAAATTTGGTTCAAAACACTTACTTTGACAATATTTTCTGAAAGATTTTCTGCTTTACCCAAAAGTGAAAAACGTCATTCGATTAAATAGTTTCTGAATAAGAACACCTGGCTATTTTAAACAAAATTGAATTAAAAAAATTGTCAGAAAGTAGTTCCTTTGTATTTAAGAACAGTCTTAATTAGATTTGTCATATTTTGCACAAAATTAACTTATTTCATTAAAAACGAAAAATTCTAGCATATATATTTAGAACTTTTATTTCACTGTCAAGATACGGATTGAACTAGGAAAGCATATTTTGTAAGAAGTTTGAAATGTTAAATATTTTTAAATCAGAAAAAAATGTTTTTTCGTAATAAAAATTTATCTCACAATTGCATTTTGTAACAAAATTTGGCGGCCTGCACAATTACAAGTTACGCTCGCTAACTTCCGTGCAGACTCCGCTCGATGATGCTGCCATTACGAATGAGTAAAAGCACCTATTTAAATTATGACAATATTTTGTGTGGTTTAGAACGTACAAGTCGTATAAGTACGAACTGTGAAGAGAAACTTGATACTAGAAGAGAGGAAAAATCCCTATTAAAGAAGTTTTCCAAATTTGAATGTGTATTAATGTGTACACTTTGATACGATATTTTAGAGCGATTCGACAAAGTATATGCATCCTTTAAAAAAATAATGCTTTATCTCCTTAATGGTTGCAACTATTTAGAATCGCTCTTAACCCTTTATGCCCTGACGGTACTTTAATGTACCATTAAAAAAGCTTGTTATAAAATTTTTTTAATACATCGATTAGCAGTAATACAATTTACAATGAGTTACAGATACTTTACTTTATATTTTTCCAAAAGATGATGCATAAAACAAAAGTGTTTTTAAAAGGATGGTTTATCTTTCATTGCATCTGTTTAGTTTTTTTATGTCTGAAGGTTGGAAGTGGATGGTTTCAGTTCTTAAATATTTTCGTATTTTTATTGTAAGGGAATTATATTTGTACATGCCCTAGTTCTATAAAATACTTTTAAAAAATTTTATATAAAAAAATTGAGTAGAGTTATAAATATTCTTCAAAATCCCTATAAATAAATATTTCGTTCTTTAATTTGAATTGACAATATCGTTTTAAAATTTATTGATCTTCAAAAAATCAGCAAAAATACTTTAGAAGATGAAATTTTTATTATTTCATAATTTGGGACATAAATGGGTATTTAAATATACGTATTTAAATAAAATAATTAAAAGCACGATTAAATATACAAAAAAGAAAGTGTGAGTAACATAATCAATTTTAAAAATTTGTGTTTAAGGATTAAAAAAAAAAATTGTGTGTGTGTGTGGGGGGGTGGGGGGGGGGGGGGGGTTCCAGTAGAAAGGGGGAGGGGCCCAAAATTTTCAGTAGCCCCGGGCCCCAGAAATGCTTAATCCGACTCTGTATGTAGGTGCATGAAAATTTCAGATAGTATTAATATTTAGTTGCAAAAGACTTGAAAATATATTTCCTTTCTTATACATATTATAATTGATCCCCCAGAATTATAACTGATTGCTACCCGATACCGATCTTTTTCTGAAAGTTGTGTGCCAAAAATTGGCTTATAAGATATCAACTTGATAATGTACTTTCAAAAGACCATATGCCCTTATAGAAGAGAGAGAAATATTGTTCGATTTCTTGTTATTTGAATAATAAAACTATTTACGTTTTTTTTTTTTTTTTAATTATTGTTTTGTTATGCCAGTGTTTTTGGTTTTAGTACGTATTTACCTAAAATATTTTTTTCTGAAAACAAAGAACTTCTAAGATGCGAGCAAAAGTTTCTTTGAAATCCCTCACAATTAGACCCAAAAATTCTTTGTAAAGCTGTAACTATATATGAATAACGATGCTAATGCTCAGTACAAGTATCAAATTATTCACAAATATCAGTAGATTAAATGCAATTAAAATAACAGACATGAATAAGTGTAAATATACCTTCTTTTTTCTTTCTTTCTTTTTTTATATAAGTAAAAGCAGTGTTGCTATCATACAGATTCTAGCAATAACACATACGAAAGCATTATATATCATAAAATTATTATTATTATTATTATTATTATTATTATTATTACTTTACTTTCCACAATCATGCTGCTCAAATGACAAATTAAATCTTGAAAATTCTATTTTTTACCCCCCTATCTCACATAGGCATCTCACATGGACATATGATTAGAATTAGTACATTTAGTACATTAGTACATTTGTGAATACTGTATGACAAATATAGTTAAAACAATACTTTTATTAGAGGATACTTAGATATCACATAAAATATATTAAAATGTCTTTTGTGTTTTTCGAATAAAGTAGAAAAGAAAAGTATACTAATAAAATTGCAACTACTTCTAATTTTTGAACACTAAATTATGAAGGATTGTGGACAAATGCCACACTTGCCCATAGAGAAATCGTATAATCTTTTCAACTATATTGGAATACAAATTAATTATTTTCTGATAGATTTCTGAATTCAGTTTCGTTCATAAACCCATGGAACAGATGGAACTGGCAGATGCCCTTATTTATAAACTATAAAGTCGAACAGTTTTTTCCATTTTTCGAAAAAGGCAGGAGGTCTTTTAGAAAATGTTGTGAAAGTTCTCTTTTTGAACAGACTTTCTGCACGCGATAGCCCGATAAATGTCATCATGGGGAAAAACTCACTTATAACTCAGACTTCATTTGTCAAAAAATGAAAAAAAAAATGAAAAACTCATGTTTTAAAGTCTCCAGTTGTTAGCCGGGGAAAAAATGTTTTTTTTTTTTTTTTTTTTTTTTTTTTTTACAATTATCATAACCATTTAATTTAGATCCTAAATTTTCTTTCAAATCACCTTCTGGAAAAACATTTTTATTTCGTACGTTGCATAATTTGGTTTTTTTTTGGACCAAATCTCAAATTTTGACTCATTATATTTTCTGTTGCTCCCCTTAACTCTGCCCCCTCCTCCTTTGTAAAGGTAAAAAAAAAAGAATTAAAAAATTTCGTTTCTTTGTCTTTAATTTAATGTTCACCCCCCCCCCCTACCCTCGGTCAAAGTTCCCATAAATATATAAAAGTTGCTGTATGTAGTGTATTGATAGAAACTATAGATTGTATTTTTTATTTAACCCTCCCCACTTCCAGGGATCCCTTAATGAATAGCCGACGTCTCCGGTCAGCGAATACTTTTGCAATACGCAACTCATATTTATTTGTATGCTTTAGTATAAAGATATGTATAATATAATGCTTTTAATGTTAGACATATTCGCAGATACACGTGCTTTACTTGAAAAAACATAGAATCGGTTTTCTATAACTGAACATATATTATGTATCTCACATATTATGTATCTGAACATATATTATGTATCTCAATAAATAATATAAGCTCAATTTTATGTTCAATGAAGAAATGTATAAATGTATTATATTTATTCTTACCGTTGACCTTTTTACTGATATTTACCGTGGTGATTTTTACCGATGGTGCTTTTTTCCGGGATTCCCCTCCTACACCCATGCTGCCCAAATCCGACCCGCAAGAATCAAAACCCAATCCGAAACCAATAAATAACATATCTCAATTTTATGTTCAATGAAGTAATGTATAAATGTATTATCTTTATTCTTACCGTTGACTTTTTTACTGATATTTACCGTGGTGATTTTTACCGATGGTGCTTTTTTCCGGGGGTAATTTTTTCCGGGATTCCCCTCCTACACCCATGCTGCCCAAATCCGACCCGCAAGAGTCAAAACCCAATCCGAAACCGATAAATAACATATCTCAATTTTATGTTCAATGAAGTAATGTATTATCTTTATTTTGACCATTGACCTTTTTACCGTTGACCTTTTTACCTGTTGACGTTTTTACCGTTGACCTTTTTACCCGTTGACGTTTTTACCGTTGACGTTCTTACCGTTGACGTTTTTACCGTTGACGTTTTTACCGTTGACGTTTTTACCGTTGACGTTTTTACCTAAATTCACGAAATACACGGAACACAACTCACCGAATTAACCACACATGGTTGCGAAACACACAGGGTCCCATTATTTTGATCACTAAATTCACAAATTATTTGCGCGAAACCCCCATTTACAAAACTCGCCATGTATCTTGGGTTATACCGTTTTTGTTTATTTCAACCGAAAGTTTTCTCTTTTCCCAAGATTAACACCGGCAGCGCTAAGCGGGTTTTTTTCAACAGGCTTATGAATAAAATTTAATTTTTATTTCGTGAAATTTTTATTTACATGCTATTTGATATTTTTATAGTTACTTTCGTAATAATTAAAATAAAGTATTTTAATTATTTACTATCTGTTCGCCTGTAAAATGCATTTTGTGAGCCATGGCCAATGCCCGGTCTAAAGTCATCTGGGCCCATCAAGCGACCGTCTAGACGGGCGAAGACTAGCTAGTTTATATATATAGAGTGATACCAAATTCATTGTGCAAACTTTAAAGGTTGGCATAGGACACTGTAACAATCATTTATTGTATAGGAATATATGGGCGCAAGTGACGCGTTGAGGCGGAAACACCAGGGTGGCTAGTTTGGCCCTTTTTTTTTATTTCAAAATTTCGCATGCATACCAGAAAATTTCTAAGATTATTTAAGACTCAAATTTCGCGATTATATAAAGTAAAAATTCTTCTTCTTTGAAAATTTCCTTGTGAGTTCGAGTGTGCGAGTTCGAAATTTTCGTATTTAAAAAAAGGCCAAACTGGTAACTTTGACAAATACAGGAAATGTTTGCCAGAGTTGCCAGTTTGACCTTTTTCGAATGTAAAAATTTCTAATTGATACTGGAAATTTTCAAAGAAGAATTTCTGTTTTATAAATTCACGAAATGTCTATCTTAAATAAACAAAATAGTATTACAGATATTTTCTGGTAGGAATGCGAAATTTTTAAATAAAAAAAAGCGCTGAACTGGCAACACTGGTGTTTCCGCCTCAACGCGTCACTTGCGCCCATACATTCCTATACAATAAATGATTGTTACCGTTTCCTGTACCAACCCTTAAAGTTTATACCATGAATTCGAGATCACCCTGTATAAATATTTTATTTATATAGATATATTATTGATTTATATATAAAAAAAATTGCTTGTGAAAGAGTAAATAAGTTGCCAGAAAAATATGCTGCCAAATTTTCTTCTCTTGCCAAGGACCCTATACTGAAAAAGTTACCAAATAAATAATTTAAATAAAAAAAAAATAACATGAAAATATGTATGATGGTTCAATAAAATATAAAAAAGATTTCATGCATGAGCTATACCTTTTCCTGAAAATATCTGAAACTCGATCAAAAGATAAAATATAAGTGTAAAATTTTAAAACACTATGTTTTCAATACCGTAGTTCTGAATGTTATTCCTAAGCAGTCGGAGTTTTTTAACCCCGGACACAAAAGATGAATATTGTCTATACTCTATACCAGGCCTGTCCAACCTTTCAGTAAGCCAGGGCGCACCTAAGCTTGTGGCACACAATCAAGGGCGCCATTATTCATATGATTAGAAAAATGCAAGAATATTATTTCCCTTTAGCAGTGATAGCGATACCCACATGTCTACAGGATACACAGACAAAGTGGTATGCGTTATTAAAATGGTATGTATAGTGGTTAATCATTGGCGTTCTAAGTTGGAGGTGGCTCATCTAAAAAATTGAACAAAAAACATATCATAGTAAATTTAACGTTACATTTTTCTGAGGTTTGGGGATGAAAAAGAGGGGGGGGGGGGAGGAATTTTAAAGACTTTTACATGTAAAGGAGGCAAAAACCTTAATAACACCTGTAATACAATAAAAAGTAAGCAAATATTAATTATTTTAAATCAAATTAACTTTGGAGATGGAATTTTTTTTAAAGAAATCCAGAAAAATTAAACATTTGAAGGGGCGCCAAAAAAATCTTCAAAGGGCGTCATGGCGCCCACGGGAGCCATGTTCACAGTCCTGCTCTATAGCATCGATATAAAAGTGCGAGAGGCAGTAGCAATTTCAACCTTGCCCTTTTGTGCAAGCTGATTTTAAAATGTGTAATTGATATTAATTATCAATCCCAAAAATAGCCGTCAACTGTCGCGATAGCGATGGATGAGGCCATGTTAAAAGAAAATTACACAATTAAAACAGAAAAGTATGGCAACCCGATTGCAAAAAATAATCACCATTGGTAATAATATCATTCAATTTTCCGTAACTTGCTAATATTTGTCAACCAGGGCACATTACCATGTTTTTAAAAGCCGCGAAGTCTGAACGGGGGTTGACGAGCATAGCTCACAGGTAGATTAGCCCCTTAGTATTGCAAAATTTCCTCAAAAATATATATCCAGTATTCTTTAAAAGAATCGTTAATTGTGTGTTTGGCAAAATTAGATTTTCTGTAGAAACTCAGTAGGCCGGATCGGACTTGATTTAATTAATTTTGTCACGGGCCGCGCCGGGTCCGAGTCGAACTTTTAATTTTACACTGCTCCCGGATCGGACTGGAAATTCCTGCCCGTGCAAAACTCTAGTGGCCTATCCTACATGAAATCTGAATCCCCTTTGTTGCGACATAAAAAGGACGTATGGGGGCTTATATCATGGAGTCGTAAATCAGGAATTCTCGACGAAATAAAATGTTCTAGTACTGGATTTGTGCCCCCTGATTTAAGTCCCCGTCTTCTGTGACGTGATATCTTCTGTGACGTCATCAAAATGACGTATGGGGATGCATATCATGGGGGTGTTAATCAGGATTTCATCCAAAGTAAAATGCTCCAGCACTGGATTTGTGCCCCCATTTTTTGTAACGTCAAAATGACGTACGGGGGCTTAAATCAGGGGGACATTAATCAGGCTCTCAATGAAAGGAAAATTCTCTATCACTGGATATGTGCCCCCTTCTGATATGGGGATATATATCATGGGGGCATTAATCAGGATTTCTTGAAAAGTGAAATGATCGAACACCGGATTTGCACCCCCATTTTTTGGGACGCCAAAATGACGTATGGGGGCATAAATCCTGGGGACGTTAATCAGGCTCTCAACGAAACGAAATTTCTCTAGCTTTACATTTGTGTTCCTTTCAGATATGGGGGCATATATCAGGGGGACATTAATCAGGATTTTGTGAAAAGTGAAATGCTCAAGTACTGGATTTATATCCCCTTTTCTCGTGACGTAAAAATGACGTATGGGGGCATATATCATGGGGATGTTAATCAGGCGCCTCGTCCTACAGCAGCAGCAAAAACCTGTTCGTGACGTCACCTTGCACAGCTCTATGCAGAACCAATATGCAAGCTGCCTATTCGCTTACATAAAATGGATTTTTATTGTTATAAATAGTAAACAGTCACTTTTAAAATGCACATTCACGCTGTAAAAAAATACAAATGTTTCTTAATGTACGAAAATATAATATAACCACGAACGAAAATATACAATAACCTCTTCCGAGTTAAACACGATTCCGAAAAGCGTTATTTATCTTTCGAAACCCCCTACACTCTAAAAAGGACATTTTCAAAATTGAACAAAAAATACTCAAATCTGAGTATGTCCCATAGTCAAAATGGCTCCGAATCAAAATTACTCAAGTTTGAAACATGTATATACTCATTTCTGAAAACTTGCACACACTCAAAAATCATTATGTGCTCATATTTGAGTATGTCCATGTTTCAAAAATGAGTATGAACTGACCTCTATGTGCTCCGTTTTGAGTATGTCCATGTTTCAATATTCTGAGTATTTCTGGTATTTCAGAATTGAAAGCATTGGGGCGTCCTATTTGAAACAAAAATTTTCATAACAAAATGAAAACATCAATTTACTCAGATTTGAAAGTGTCATCAGTGCAGAAACCAATATATTTTCGAGATTTAAAGAAGCATTTATATATAAAAAAAAGTTTCTTTAATGTTAATGTTAATTCTGTTAATTTATCATGTTAGTCTGTAAAACATGTTAGTCTAAACCTGAAAATGTTTTCTTGCGAATGAATAGCATCGGAAACACCTATATTACGTGTTGAGAATACTGATTAATTCACCATAAAAACTACTCGGAAACGTTTCCGAAAACCAATGGTACCAAGAGAAACTTTGTTTTTATAAATACTTTTTAAATATGGAAAATATATTGGTTGCTGAGGTTTATAAAGATAAAGTTACGGTTTTCGGAGTCTGAATAATTCTGAAAAGGTTATTGTATATTTTTGTCCGAGGTTATAAGTAATATTTTTCAAAATTAAGAAACATTTGTCTTTTTTTTAAATTTTTTTATTTACAGTGTAGAGTAATTTTTTTTTAATTAGAAAATAATTACTGTGATGTCTATTTTTTAATTAGGTAACATGAAGAAAATCAAACGATCATTCTCATGTCCTTTTCCTTGGGGATTGTATCCTGATAAAGAAGATTGTTCATTTTTCTACGATTGCATGGGAGGAAAAGTTTATACCAGGAAATGTCCAGGTTCTACTTTATTTGATGCAGTGGAAAGAATTTGCGTTCACAGTAGAAAAGCATTGTGTGCTCGAGATTCAGGTAGGCATCTCTTTTATGACGAAAACAAGAATTATTTTAATATGATTAAAAAGTTTTATTTCGATAACAAAAGTGAATGGAAAGATTTTAGATAGTTATGTGAGAGTACAGTTTCTTTAAAAGGTTTATGTTTTGTTTTTAGGGTATCGTTCATCTCACGAAATCCTATTACTCCCGCTTTGATGTATGTCCGTCACAGAGCCACTTATCAGAAACTATGTAACTTACAGTCATGAAATTTTGTGTACTTACAGCTAAATACCTATTATTAAGCTCAAAATCATAAAATTTGAAAAAAAAAATCGTATTATTTTAATATAGAGAGATAAAAAACCAAAAATCTAACAGCCTTTTCCTATTAAATTTAAACATTTTTCGTTATAGCAGTTGCCAACAATTAAAAATCCACAATAAAATTATTTCTACAATAATTAATTTTCTATTGAAAGATTTCCACGTGAAAAATGAAAATGAGATAAAAAGTTTCACCAATTGAAAAAAAAAGATTAATATGACGTCATATTGGTAATAAAACGAAAATTTTCAAACATTTCTCAATAATACAAGGAGTATGAGTATGTGTAAATACAAAAAGCAGCTTAATATGACGTCATTAAGAATTAAAAAGAAAGTTAATCTGACGTCTAACATTTTGAAGGTTACAACATGCAACAATTAATGCAACATGTTTAATTTTGAAATTGATTTTTTTTTTAAATATCGCATTTAGTCCACATGTCAGATATTATGACGCCCGCTATAGAACCGGTTCAGATTTTCGAAAAAATGAGAAAAATAGACCGGTAAATTTTTATTTTATAAAAATGCTGATTTATTTCTTTTTTTGAAAATGAAATTTATTTGGATTTATTAAACGAAGGATAAAGTGTTTGAAAGGAATATTAAACGAAACCCTTTGTGCGATCTTCGATTACACTTACCCACTTGTTTATATTGTTTGGTGCATGGAGTTTTGTAAAACATAATCGTTTAGGATGAAAGAGAATGTTTCAATAAACTGATAAGCGTGAATTAAATTTAGCTAGAATTTAAGAATCATACAAGATTTAATTTTTTTTTATCATAGATATCGAAAGTTAATAGCTTATCACTTTGAATAGTTATGTTTAAATCCAAAAGTACTTATTTTACAATTTTATGGAAGAGTTTTATATTCATAGAATAATTGACGGATAAGACATTATGGGAAAAATCTGTGGTATTAAAATTATAAATCAGTATATTTGTATAGTAAAAATATTACTGTTGACGAAAGTAAAATAAGACCTTTCGTAATAATAAAGATATAAATCAGGTAGAAGGTCTGATACTGCTGCTTCTTGCGGAATACCTTGTATCTGTTTAAAGAAAGAATTCCTTTGATATATAAAATTGCTGAAGAATTTAGTTAAGGTTTTAAAATATCCAATTCTGATTTATCCGTTTTATTAGTATAGATGGTAGAGTGGGCAATATTATGAAAATAATATATTTATAATTTTGTGAAGATTTTTAAAATTTATATATTGAATATATCCTTGAAAACATATATTTTACTAAATTTTACATTTTTTAAGGCCTGTAATTTATGTACTAATTTAAAACTTTTTTTAAGCCGTGCATATTGTCTTTTTTAATAAATTAGCTGTAGGTTTGTGTTGGAACATTTAAGAATAGACTGTTGCACACGTATTACAAGCTTTACAACCGATTGTAACAGTTATTCAAGAATGCTTTGTGAAATTTTGAGGTCATAACAATGTAGAGGTAGATATTATTATTATTTTTTTAAATCCAGCAATTTGAGGTAGTTGAGGATTTGTATATTATTTTCTATACGTATAGTTAATGACTGTGACGCTATTTTTTTTCGATGTCTCGGTTTTCAGAACTAAACTTTTGCATTTTAACGACTTTTCGAATGCTTAATTTTCCTCTGCATTATAAGTAATTTCCCCTGTGTGTTTTATTTTAAGAAGGCTACTCAATAGCTATGTTCACATGATTGTTGAATTATTTGTTCAGTTAAAAAATATATTAAAAATATTCATTACATCTTACATTTTCATATATGTGTGTGTGCTGTGTTGTGTTGTGTGTGGGGGGTTGGAGGTGAGGAGTTGTGTGTGCGTGTCGGGGTAATCTTTCACGACATCAACTTGAAAAAGTCCACTGAACTGTTGGAAATTTCTCGTGAACTTTCTTTTCAAATTTATAAATTGTAAATTATAAATTTACAAGAAAAAATTCCTATCGAGAGTATGATATAATGTACATGAATTTCAGAATTTCATTTTACTTCGAGGCATACTTAAAAACATGGCCAAACTTCTGAGGCACACTAAAATTATGATGACGAAAAATCATATGAATGAAATATATACTCTTGTTCCGTTAGAACAAAGACCATGGGGCAGCCAGTATTTGATCGCTATAATAAAATTTCATTATTGTGGAATTTTTCAGTTTTGCACTTTTTTGCGAGAATTGGTCAAATGCAAAGTGCTTCTAATTAAAAATAAAAATCGAATATATTACTCTCTACACTGTAAAAAAAGACAAATGTTTCTTAATCTAAGAAAATATAATATAACCACGAACAAAAATATACAATAACCTTTTCCGAGTTACCCACGATGCTGAAAATCATCCTTTATCTTTAGAAACCTCAGAAACCAATATTTTCGAGATTTAAAGAAGCATTTATAAAAACAAAGTTTCTTTTTCTGCCACTAATTTTCAGTAAGGTTTCTGCTCAGTCTTTCGTAGTCAGCTAATTGCCATAAATGAAGGCCTTATTGGTTCACTTTTGTCACTCACTCATGGAAATGAAATCTGGATTTTGTCCCATAGCAGAAGTTCAATCCAATACTTGGCCAATTGGCATAGTGTGCGAGATAATATGGGAGTGACTATTCTTAACAAACTGAAACGACTTTCCTTGTCTCATCGGATACATCTACTGTGGATTCCTTCGCATGTCGATTTTGAGGGAAATGAGATAGCGGACACCTTGGCCAAGACGGGTACATGTGATGTCTCGGTGCCTTCTGCACCCCAGCACATATGCACCAAGTGTTCCACTGAGCAGGCCTCCCCTGATCATACCCTTGCGTCCCTGGGGCTCTCCAAGAAGGATCTTGCTGATGATCCCTTGATGGTGCTGGATTTCCTTAGGGTGCATAATATCATGGACCTGGTCTAGCCCTGCTGGCCTAAGGGGATGTGCAACAACACGTGAAACTTTCTGTCACATTTTCTGACTCATTTTTAAACTTAAAGACATAACTTTGACAGACTTTATTATTGAAGCTATTTGGAATCGAATAGCGTTCTCGATTTTTTTTAAAATAAATTATTTATAGAGTTATAAGCTATTCTTGTCACGCGAAGACAAGTTTTTACACTTTCTCGCGCTGCCGCGTCGGGAATTCGGTTCAAAACGCACAATTTGACAGTATTTTCTAAAAGATCTTCCGCTTTTTGCAAAAAAAAAAAAAAATGGAAAACGCAATTCGATTACATAGTTTTTGAATAAGAACATCTGCCAATTTCAAGCGTTTCCGAACAAAAATGAATTTAGAAATGTGTCGGAAAGTAGTTCATTTGGATTTGAAAATATCCTTAAGAAACATTTGTATATTTTACAGTGTAGTGCGATTAATTACACAATTTCTGTTGAATTTACTACTTTAAACTTTTGTGGAATACTTTATCTCTTGCACAATCAAATTTCATCTTCTTGCATATTTCTTAAATAATAGGTTTTGTTGGGGATTGTAAAAAGTTTCTTTGTAATGGACTTTGCATTCTATCGGATTTCGTTGTGATAGAATTCGACTCTATGTCATTTATTATTCATTTATTAGCCCAAACAAATCTCTATCAAAGCAAAAGAAAAAAAAAAAAGCTTTCTTTTAAACTTGTAATGGAAAGATTATTAAAATTTTTAAAAACTTATTTTTTAATATTTTCTTTAACATATATTAACATTTAATGCGAAATCTAAGCTTGGATTTATTTAAAGTTATTATTAGAGTATTTTCTTTGAAAAATAGAATTTTCGAATATACATACTCAAATATTTTTCTAAGGATATAGTCGAGATTTATTTTTATTTTTAATATTATTCGTCGCAGAAAAGCTCATTTCTCTTAAATACGATGTTGAAAGCGGGACTTTTGGAATTGAGAGAAAAATAGTAAATTGTATAATATCCATTGTTGAATTTTTTTTATTGCAATCTTCCACCCTTTCTTATTTTCGTTAACTCCACCACTAATGCAATATTTAAATTTTCCGACGTTACATCTAATCTGGAGAAGTTGTGTCAAGCGTTTTGAGTGGATGTATTCTACAAAACTGATAAACTTTTAATATGAAGTTTGTAAAATTTGTTCAGTAATATTTTTATCTAGGTTACAATCACATATAATTACTTTAAACATTTCTACTGAATTTTACACTCTAACCCTTTACCTTCCGGAGTAATAATTTAACACCATAACATACAAACATGCATAATATACACTAAGGCTCTACAATCCGTAAAGTACAGGGTGTATAAAAAAAACTTGACACATTTTAAAAATTTATAAAAAAAAATATATATGCAAGACAGAAACTAGAAATTCACGTATGTGTTACTTTAGATATTGGATTTTTTTCTGTGTAAAAAAAAATCAACAGATAGTGCTAGTTGCTCCGTGATAGCATCATTTACAGAATGATTACTCCATCCGAGAAAGCAATCTGTGTCGGTAGGTATTTCAAAACCGAATCTGTTACGCAAGTGCTACGAAACTTTCGCACAAAATTTCAAAAAGATCCTCCAAGTCGTAACAGTATCTTTTCTTGGCATAAAAAGTTTTTAGAAACGGGAAGTGTGCTTGATAATCGGCAAAAATGTGGGGGACCGAGCACGTCCGAAGCCGACGTCGAAAGAATCCGCCAAGCTTTTTATCGTAGTCCACAGAAATCGGTACGCACTACCGCGAGGCAATTATCAATTCCATTTCCCTTTTTAAATAACGAATTTCCAAACAGGTGGATTGGACGAGATGGTCCCACCCTATGGCCTCCTAGGTCTCCAGACATTACACCTCTGATCTTTTTTTTTTGGGGGGGGGGGGATTTGTTAAAGGCAAAATTTATTCAACAAAAGAACTGAAAACACGCATGACTGCAATTTCATGTGTCTCGCAATCGATCTTGGAACGCACATAGGCCGAGATAGATTATCGACTAGATGTTCTCCGTTTCACGAAAGGTGCACATATTGAAATTTATTGACTATAATAAAAAAAAAAACTGTAATATTTCCGGTAACAAATACGTGAATTTCTAGTTTCTATCTTGTATATATTTTTGTAAATGTGTCAAGGTTTTTTGATACACCCTTTATTTCGGCCTCCCATAATATACTTCGTCAATCCATCCGAGTCCTGACCTTTAATTTATAATTTGGTTTTGTGCAGTTTTTCTCTACCTCTTTCAGCCATCTCTTTTTGAGTCTTCCAACACTCCCTTTTTACGTCCGTTCGTAATTATATAAATACGTAGCACCTATTGTCGTCGCCTGGTCCGTCCGTCTGTCTGTCCGTCCGTTCGTCCGTCTGTCTGTCCGTCTATACGCATATAACAACGTAAAAACTTCCCAACCGAATGGTTTGAAATTTAAGATATATTATTTTTGCAGAATTTTGTTGGGACATTTCAAATTTTATGAAAATCGAATCAAAACTTTAGAAAATATTAATAAAAACATTTATTAAAATATTTGATTTTTTTAATAGGTGCTTTCTTGTTATAGGAGCTTCCGAGGTTTAATCGTCAAGCGACAGAGATACTTATTTTGCTACAGAAATTAATCTGCAGACGATATAATTCATTTCACAGAATTAAAAATCATCAACGTCTGAATATTTATATAACTAGTTATAGTACGAATGCACCTCATTTGTCACGTTTGACGTACAATTTCCAACTTGTTCTATTAACCTTCCGTTGTGCTATATTGTCTTTGTATTTCTGTCATCATTCATTCTAATTAAATGCGCATTCTTCTCGTTTTAAGGGTATTTATAATATCCTTTTCGTTATATAGGGGTTCAATTTCCATATTGGATCTAATTCGCCACGCATTGCCCTTCTTAACTGGTCCGAAAATGTGTCTTAAGATCGTTTTTCCCAAGCAATGAGTAACTTATCTTCTTTTTGTGTTGTGCTCCAGGTCTCACCATCACCATAAATTACTATAGATTATTTAACTCTTAGATTATTAACTCTATAGATTATTTAACCTACTAAATTTTAAGCTTAGTTGCTCGGTAAATTAAAGATTATTTCAAAGTATTTCGAAGAGAAAAATAACATCTATTTCCTTTTGTATGTCGAGTTTTAATCTCTGTTTCACCATATTATTGCAAGCGTTCATAGATCCTACATCATGTTTAAACTGTGATATTTTTTTAATCTGAGAAAAATTAGGAAAGAGTTATACACCAGAAGATGTAAGATCATTTTTAGGATTTCCCTTATAAAGAGTATACAAACTGTGATATAATCTTCCAAGAAATGCAACTTTACCGCAACAATCTGTATTACAATGTAAATGGTATAATATGGAAAGTTGTATGTTAAAGTGACGTACTTCTGTTAATTTTTCAAATCTTAATAGAACTTGACCGAGAATTTTTGCAGTTCCGATCTGAGGTATGGCCATGGCACACAAGTGTGCCACGGCACACCAGGTGAGAACTCATGCTTAGACTGTACATACATATAGATACACTTACATAATACACACTTAAAGCTACTACGATTAGTATTAGTTTTTAAAACAGCTATCTAGAAGATCGATTTTTTTACTATAAAAATTCGAGTAAGCCGCTTGTGTTCAAAATAACATATAAATTTTCTAATATTTTTGACCAGTAAACTTTTTGTCTTAAGGCGGTTCTCAAATAAAAATTAAATAAAATAAAATTTCCCCGCTCAACAAAGCGAAACATTCTGACGCATTTTCTAACTCATATTTAAACATAAAATCATGATACTTGCAGACATGATTATTGAAGCGTTTTGTAATCAACAGTTTTGTTTTCATTTTCCGATAAATTAATTACATCTTTGGTTATAAGCAATATTTGTTTCATTACGGCAGTTTTTTTGTTCGTTTCCTGCGCTATCGCGTCCGGAAATTCGGTTCAAAGCCCCAACTCTGATAGCATTTGCTGAAAATTCTTCTGTCTTTACCGAAAAACAGGATTTTTTTTTTCAATTATATAGTTTATTAATAAAAGCACCTGTCAATTTGATACGTTTGCAAGCAAAAATAAATTGAAAAAATGTGTCAAAAAGTGGCCATTTTGGATTTGAAACAGCATTAAATATTTATTGAAAACCAAGATAAGTTTAAAATCTTTAATTTCAACATGGGAAAACAGTGCAAATGCTGAATGAAATCCTAAACGGTCTTTTATTTTACAGAATCATCATTTATCTCTAATTTCTGAAATATCTTGTTTTTTGTGATTATGAAACATAAATGTCTTAATGCCAAAATAAAAAAAGAAATCTAATGATTTATTTGGTTGTATCAAAAGTATTTTCGTTTTTTGAATACTTTTATACCAAAGCATGCACTCTCTCACCCCTATTGTTGAACGTAAAGTGTTATTTAACAGACTATATGTCCCTCTATATTCTATAATCATACGGACTTCTTTCTTTCATTTTTTAAGTCGCATAAAGAGCGATACAAATGTTGAGATTTGATGCATGTTAAGGCATGATTTTAAACTAGGCCTTAAAACCAATGAAGCTGTCCTCAAATATAGCGCAGTTGGAGAACAGGACAAGAGTAAGTGTCAGGACAGTTCAAAACAAATTCAAACGTTTTAAGGAGGGAGACCTCAGCCTTGAAATCAAATCCAGAAGTGACAGGCCATCAGTTGTGAATTTTGACCACTTGAAGAGGAAAAAGAGGAAAATCGTAATTATAAATTAATAATCATCATAATTAAAAATTAATAATTATTGAATGTGTAGTTTTGTTAATTTTTAGCATCAAAATTCATTGTGAAAAATGGATTTTCCTCTTTTTCACTTCAAGTGGTAAAATTCACAACTGATAGCCTGTTACTTCTGGGTTTGATTTCAAGGCTCAGGTCCCCTTCCATAAAACGTTTGGATTTGTTTTGAACTGATATTATTCTTGTCTTGGCTTCCAACTGCACGAGTTTTGAGGACAGCTTTATTGGTTTTAAGGCCTAGTTCAAAATTATGCTTTAAGATGTATAAAATCTTAACATTTGTATCACGCATTATGTGATCTAAAAATGAAAAAAGAAGCCAGTATGATTATAGAATATAGATGGACTATATCCTCTCAACCAATATTTCATGTTCAACAGTAGGGGTGAGAAACTGCTACATGTTTTGGGATAAAATAATTCAAAAAACGAAACTACTTTTTATACAACCAAATAATAGGCGTGTCTTTAGGCCTATAAACAGTAAAATTTTCAAAAGTGAATAATTTCTAGGCATTACTTTAAAAATATTCATGAGATGTAAATTAAAGAAAATTCATTAACATTAAAAAAAAGGACCCAGAACTGGCGACAAGTAAATAAAGTACAGTACACTTTTTTTGTATTATTTTTTATAGTGATAACAAAGTTCATTGTACTTTATTTTGTCGTCAGAATTTGTTTTAGATATCCACAGGCATATCAGTCAATCATTTATCCCTATTCCCTGTTCCATCATACAAGATGATATGCAAATTTTCTTATGAATGCACTGTCATTTTAAAATCACCCCCTTCTCTATTCTGATTTTATCTGAATTTAATTCTCTATTAAGATTAACCCGCAACTTAGGGTAGGTTTCAGTTAGAGGGGACTTAATATCCCAGCCTTCTCTAAATTATTGTTTCAGGAATGGTTAAAAGTTCTTAAATGCCATTGTCTGTATTCGCCTTGCTCTCCCCGTATATATATATATATATATATATATATAAATCAACACGTTTATAATCTAGTATGTCTGCACTCATTATATAAATCAAAGATATATATTATTTTTGCAATTTTTTTAAAAAGGCAGTATGTATTTTTTTCACTTTTATTATTTTTTTCTTTTACAGATATCATCACTCTAAGTGATAGAAGAATTTCAGAACAACCAAACAGGATTGCTACCACAATCCCTTCTGAGTCATTTGGAACATCCGACATTGATTCCGAAGAAAGAAATTCTGAAGAAGTTGATAAAAGGAATCGTAGCAAATCTAAAAACAAATTTGTAACTTCGAAATTGTCATTTAGTTCAACCAGCACCAATTTTAAATCATTTAGAACAGCAGATTCTGAAGAAGATAGTTCGGAAGAAAAGCATCATACAAAGTCTAAAAACAAATTCATAACTTCTAAATTATTATTTCTTTCAACTAGCACTGTGAATCCTAAATTATTTAAAAAAACGAATTCTGATTTTGAAGAAAATAGTTCTGAAGAAGAAGAAAATAGCTCGGAGGACAAAGATAACAAGATCCGTCCGAAATATGAATTGAAATTTGCAACTTCCGAAATTCAAACTTCAGCTGACAGTAAATACAAGAAAGGAAATTCTGAGGGAATCGTTCCTGTCTCTACTATCATGTTCACGGAAAAGAAACACATTACCTCACCTTCCCAGGAAGCTCCTGCTTCAGAATCACCATTTCAGAGTTCAGCGATTAAATCATTAGTCAACACAGAAAATAAACTGAAATCACTCATAAATACTGTGACTCCTGCAGTTAGTGACAAAGATGTCGATGTAAACGGTGACACCGAAGGAGTAATCCGGTCTACTGAAACAGTGTCTAAGAAATTTATTTCATCCTCAGCCAGTCATGATAATTTAAAACTAGTTATAAATACTGTGTCTCCAGAAGTTAGAGGAAAAGAGGACGATAAAAACGATGATATCACAACAGTATCCCAACATGCCTAAATAACATCTGTGGAATTTATTTAATCTGCAGAAGTTTGTAGTGAAGATAAGCCGATTATTATCCGATAAAATATTTGGATTGTATGTTTGAAATATCAATATAGTCGATAAAATGTCCTAGAGGTTTTGTGTTCGATTCCCACTCTACATGTTGCAATTATACTGAATTCATAACATTCTGACAACATAAACTAAGTAAAACTTTTTTCTAATTGAAAAAAAAAAAAAAAGTTAAAGCTATTAAAGTATATTATAAATACGAACTTTAAACTATTATTTGTATTTTTCGATTGCTTAAGATTTGTTTACAATAAGATATACAATAAAATTACTTTTAGAATTCTGTATTTATCTGTATTTTTTTAAATACTGATTTAACTCTGCACTGTAAAAAAAAAAAAAAAAAAAAAAAAAAAAAATTAAAAAAAAATTAAAAAAAAATTTAAAAAAAGGAACGAAAATGTAATATAACTACGAACGAAAATAATACAATACCGTGTTCCGAGTTACCTCGATTCCAAAAAGCGTTCTTTATCTTTTCAAATCTCAGAAACCAATATATTTTTGATATTTAAAGAAGCATTTATAAAAATAAAGTTTGCTTTTGCTGTCACTGATTTTCGAAAATGTTAACAAAATAATATTAATTTTGATGTTAATTCTGTTAATTTACCATGTTTGTCTGTAAAACATGTTTGTTGAACATGAAAGTTTTTACTTGAGAATGGAAGCATTCGAAAAGCCTCTATTTCGGGTTAAGAAAACTGATGAATACGCTATAAAAACTTCTCGGAAACATTTCCGAAAAACAGTGGCAGCAAATGATTTTTTTTTTAATATATAAATATTTCTTTAAATATCGAAAACATATTTATTTGTGACGTTTCTACAAAGATAAAGGATGCTTTCTGGAATCGTTGGTAACTCGGAAGAGGTTATTGTATATTTTCGTTCGTGATTACATTATATTTTCCTCAATTAAGAAACATACGTTTTTTTTTTTTTTTTTAATACAGTGTGGAATTGATGATGTATGTATGCTTATTTGTTTCCAGGAGCACTAACACTTTCTACAAAATATTCATTTTAGTACATATATGGGATATTAATACTATTCATACCTATAAAAACTTGAAATAATTTTAAACTATTGAAAATAGATAAAAAGATATTCCCAACATTTTAATTTATGTAATTTGTTATACAAATGGTTATTACAAGGAGCCAAAATATTCACCTTATGTCTTTTATTGCAACTGAAAAGCCAACATTAAAAAAATCAGCACGTTTATTCATTTAATTTTTGAATCCAAATGTGCTAAACAAACACTATTTTACTTTAAAAAAAAAAAAAAAAAAAAAAAAAAAAAAAAAAAAAAACAGAGTGAAATAAAAAGGGTTTTTTAAAAATGTGTGCCATCTAATCGGAAAGCGCCAGGATCACTAAAAGTTTATTTTTGGCATACGCAAATATTTGAGTATAGTGTATTGTTTTACGTATACCATGGTTTGGCACAAATTGCATGTTAAACAACTGGGAAGATTCAGCGGGGATAGGTTAAGGCCACGAAGATATACATTTAGTGCCAGGCTATCCCTTAGAACCTTTCAACGATGTGGGTCGTTTTTAAATTATCATTTTTTTTTTTTTAGTTCGAGTTGAGGAACCATGTTTCGAACACATACCACGTTTTATTACTTTAAAAACTTCGAGTGAAAAAGACTCACGTGATCCACAGTTCGTGTCACCCGATGATAATAACAGTCAATTTGCTGTATCATCATAAACATGGCTAAAAATTTATCAAAAAATAATAGTGACGTGAACTTAGTTGTATATAAACACCAATAGCCGTGAAGAATACTTTAATAATGCTATTCCATCGTCCAATACACAGCCTTTTCCTGTATGCATACACACACATAGGTTTGACACGACACTATTGCCATATTAAATTATTAAAAAAAAATCATATAAATTACATAAAACATTAAAACCAATGAAATTTTATTACTTACTAATGCTGTTATTTGTTAGTGTTGAGAAAATCCTTGATTACATGTTCTGTGGGCGGAGTTAAGCTCACGGCGCACGTTACGTAATGTGACGTAACCCCGAACCGATTAGAAAACTTGTTTTTGTCAGTTGGATAAAATTTGTATCTTGAATACGGAGCATCTAGGATGCTCTCCTGGAACTTATAATTATATTCAGTCTAATATTATTTTTAATTTACTTTTGTGTTAAGTGTGTTGTCAATAAAAATAAGAAAAGACATCAAGACTATTATTATGCAACTATCATCCTCACACTTCTCCAGAATATTATTATTTTGTTTTGTACTTTCGATAAAACGTTTTTTCTGACACCTGCTGCTGATAATTATTACCATAATTTTTCATGGTGCCGAAACCCGGGAATATAAGAAATTGTTCTGAATTTCGCCCTCGAACCTCGTTTGATTTATCGCAAGTTTTTTTTTTCTTTTCGTGGGAAAAGCTCGGATAAAAGGTACTGTAAAAACTTTTTTATTATTATTATTGATATTCTAAAATGGAAAAAGTCGATAAGTTAAAATCAAAACGTAAGCTTGCTCGAACTTCATGCACGAAATTAATTTCTTCTATCGATAGATTTATGGAAAGTATTGATACTCAAAGTGACAATGATCAATTTAAGCTGTCTGAATATTTAATAAATTTACAAGAAAAACAAAATGAGATTAAAAATTTAAATGAAAAAATTGAAGAATTAATTGATGATGAAACGGAATTTGAAAACGAAATTCAAAAGTCACTTGAGTATGAGGAAGCTATATCTGATTCGAAAACCAATATAAGAAGTAAATTAAAACAATTCAAGGTCGAGCAAGCTGAATCTGTGAAAAGTAATAATAGTATTTCTAATTTAAATAATGCATCACAGAATCCTGTCAATTTACCCAAACTAAATATAACCACCTTTAGTGGTGATCCAAGTAAATTCTTGGAATTTTATAATAGTTTTGAAAGCGCTATAGATTCAAATGAATCATTAACTACAGTTGATAAATTTTTATATTTGAAATCTTTCTTAACCGGTGAAGCTTACAAATCAGTAGCTGGTTTTGCTTTAAAAGAAGAAAATTATGAGTCTTGTTTAACATTATTAAAAGAAAGATACGGAAAACAAGACCATCTAATTAGTTGTTTTGTTAATAAATTATTAGAAATCGAACCTGTTAAATCTTCATCAAATATTAAGGGGCTCAGACATATTTATGATGAAAGTGAAGTCAGTATTAGGAATTTGCAATCTATGGGTATTGCATCAGATAAATTTGGATATATATTAATCCCTATTTTGTTAAAACAATTGCCACATAATTTAGTGGTAGAATTTCACAGAAAAAGGGATCCTAAGAAAATGGGTGATGTAGGTGAATTAATGAAATTCATCAAGTTTGAAATTGAATCTAGGGAGGCTGCAGATCTAGTGTCAGGAATTTCGTTGAAAAGTCAGGAAACGTTTCGTTCGAAAGCTGAATATTCTAAAGAGAAATTTAAAGTAAAAAATAATTTCCCGACATCAGTTGCATTAAATACTGTTACTAAAGGTGTTTGCATTTTTTGCAATTCTAATACACATACTGGATTAGGATGCAAAATCCTAACCAATGAACAAAAAAGATTTAAGTTAAAGAAAGACGGACGCTGTTATAAATGCTTTTTCAAACACTTACAGTCAGCTTGTAAAGTAAAAATTCAGCCCTGTCAAACATGTCAAAGCACACAACATAATCAATTATTTTGCCTACAAACAAAATGTAAAAAATTAGTTGAAAATCAAGATTCAAAATTAAAACAAGTTAGCCAAAATCCTGAAAATGAAACAGTAATGCAATCTATTCATAAGTCCAAAAATTTGAGGAATAATTATATCACTCTACTGCAAACAGCTTGTGTTCAGGTGGAAAGTGGATCTAAAAAATTATTTGCCAGAATACTATATGATTCTGCTTCCACAAAAACCTTCATTCGGAGTGATTTGGCAAAGGCATTAAATGCCAAAATCTTAAGAAAAGAAAAACTTTTCATTTATACATTTTTTAACAGAAATCCTACAGAAAAAGAATTTGAATGTGTATTAATAACCTTGAGAAGTAGATATCATCCGTATAATTCGGTTAATGTTGAGGCATTACTTACGGATTAAATCTGTGGTACCCAATTATGTCAAAATATTAATTTTCAGGTTCAAAACCTTATTTCAAAGGAATATCAATTAGCTGATATATTCGAGGTAAATTTACCAGTTCAAATTTTGTTAGGAGCTAATTATATTTATGAAACATTATGTGGATCGCTTACCAAAATAAACAAGCAATTATACTTTCAAACGTCTACTTTCGAAACAACATTAGTTGGACAAATGCCAGATAATTATTCGATGAATTCTATTTCTTGTTTAAATGTAATTTGCTATTCGAAAGAAAGAGATTTAACATGTTTAAATGTTTCGGGTGAAAATTTAAATACACAATTAAAAGCATTTTGGGAACTTGAAGCAATTGGTATTATTGAAAGTAATGAAAAGAAAATTTCTAATTATGAAGTAATAAATGAGTTTCAAGAAAACTTAAAATTCGTGAATGGTCACTATGAAACACGCCTTTTATGGAGAAATTCTCGTGATTCGCTTAAAAATAATTTTGAAGTAGCAGAAAAGCGGTTTTCTAGTTTGGAAAATAAATTCCTGAAAGATGAGTCTTTATTCAAAGAATACAATTCTATTTTGCTTGACCAAGTTAATGAAGGTATAGTAGAATTTTGCCCTAAAAAGTTTTCCGAGAATAACTGTTACTACATGCCCCATAGACCTGTCATCCGAGAGGATAAAATTACAACAAAAACTCGGATTGTTTTCGATGCTTCCTCTAAACAAGCGGATTCCTTATCTTTAAACGAATGCCTGAATCCGGGTCCTAACTTGAACCCAAATGTTCTGGATATTATTTTAAAATTCCGATTACACAAAATTGCCCTTTCAGCTGACATTGAAAAAGCCTTTCTCCAGATATCTATAGCGGAAGAAGATCGCGATTATTTAAGATTTTTATACTATGAAGATTTTGACAAAAATAAAGAAATTGTCCCCTATAGAATGACTAGGGCTACTTTTGGTGTCACCTGCAGTCCATTTATCCTTGCCTGTACTATCAAAAACCATATCAATAAATATAAAGACTCTCACAAGAAAACATTTGAAATCCTTAATTCGTCCCTGTATGTAGATGATTTGTTTACCGGAGAAAATGATGTTGTAGAGGCTTTTAATTTATCTAAAGAAGCTGTTGATATTTTGAAAGAAGGGGGAATGAATTTAAGAAAATTTGAAACTAATTCCGTGGAGCTTAGAAAAAGATGGATTGATAAGAGCATACCTATTTCTAATTCCGATCCACCAAATAACTCTCTAAAAGTATTAGGTTTAACTTGGAACAATAATGAAGATAATTTGGGACTAGAATTACGTCCATTGTTATCAAAATTAAATAATGATTCTTGTACAAAACGGAATGTTTTGAAAATTGCAGCCATGTTGTTTGACCCGGCTGGGTTAATCGCTCCTTTTATTATTCGAATTAAATATTTATTGCAACAATTATGGGTAATGGGCATATCATGGGATGAAAATTTTTCTGGTGAGTTAGAAAATGATTGGAAAACTTGGATTTCAGAAATACAGGATCTCTCACAACTGAAAATTCCCAGATATTACTTTAGCACCCTGATCATGGAAAAGGAAGGTCTCCAGTTACATATTTTTACAGATGCTAATCCTAAAGCCTATGGCGCAGTAGTATACTTACGATATCAAATATCTAAAGAAAAATTTAAAACTAGTTTTGTCATGTCTAAATCTAGAGTTGCCCCCTTGAAGAAATTAACTCTCCCTCGCCTTGAATTGATGGGAGCAGTTATTGGTGCAAGACTTGCAAATTATCTTAAAAATATTCTCCAGGTATTCCAGTTTGTTTTCTGGACAGATTCTGAAATTGTCCTTTATTGGATAAAAGGATCAAAAGAAAAATGGAAACCATTTGTCGCGAATAGAATTTCAGAAATTCATGACTTGTCTGATCCTATTTTATGGAGACATTGCGAAGGCAAATTTAATCCTGCCGACCTAATCACTAGAGGTTGTTCAGGAAAACAATTGGTCAATTCTCAAAAATGGTGGTACGGTCCTGAATTTCTTTCTTTGCCTGAAGATCAGTGGCCCAGAGTTAAAATACCCGCAACTCAAGTGTCTAATGTTTCTGAAGAGCGGTCTCGAAAGGCAGAAATTATTTCTTGTGTAGTTAACACAAATAACGCTGATAAAATTCAAATTTTAAATTTGTCAAGGTATAGCTCACTGAAGAAAATGTATCGAGTAACTGCATCGGTATTTCGATTTATTTTCAATATAAAACTAAAAACAGAAAAACGAAATCTTGCAGAATTATCAGCTGATGAAATAAAAAATGTCGAAAATTTTTGGGTAAAGCTTGTTCAAGAAGAAAGTTTTCCTGAGGTTATGAAATGCTTAAAGCTTAACAAAAATATCCCTAAAGAATCCAACCTTTTGCAGCTAAATCCTGTGTTGTCAGAAGAAGGATTACTCTTGGTACGAGGGCGGTTACAAAAGGCTAGCTTGTCATTTTATGATAAACATCCTATCGTGCTTCTTCCCAAACATAAATTTACTGAATTGATTATTAAAGATTCCCATGAAAGGGTTTTGCATGCAGGAGTATCAGACACACTGGTACAAACTCGTGAAAAGTTTTGGATTTTGAGAGATAGACAGTGCATAAAATCAGTCCTCAACAACTGCACAATCTGCAAGAAATTTAACATACGTCCTCGTCAACAAGTAATAGCACCTCTTCCAGGTGACCGCATGAACGAAGCACTCCCATTTTCTGTTACAGGCCTAGATTTTGCGGGGCCCCTATATGTGAAGGGGAGTGAGAATAATAATTACATCTTATTGTTTACTTGCGCTATCACAAGAGCAATTAAGCGTCTATTAAGAGCAATTAAGCGTTCTTCGTTTTTGACGAAACGCTTTCTTGAAATATGCTCCGAGTAAACGTTTCGTCAAATCGAGTAAATTTGCATCCTCAAAATTACGAAGAAAGTGGTTTCGTCAAATTGATTCTTTGAAAGTTCCAAAAAAAAAAATGTTTGGTGGCTCCATCTGTCGGAGCTTTTAGAAGCTTTTTTAATTGACTTGGGGCAAAATAACACCGTCCTGCGTTAAAAATAACATTAAAAATAAGATTATTTCTTTACTCTTTCATGTATAAATTAACTTATGCGGCTGAAAACGTTTACTTGAGAATTGATGACATTCGAAAAAAAGGTATTCCAGGCTGAGGACACTATTTAATACACTATAAAAACCCTTCGGAAACGTTTCTGAAAAATACGGGCAGCGAAAAATACTTTGTTTTTATAAATAATTCTTTAAATTTTGGAAATGTATTGGTTTCTTTGGATTCAAAAGACAATGGAACACACTATTCGGAATTTCGGATAGCTCAGAAGATTATATTATTTTTCCGTTCGTGGTTATAGTATATTTTCATAAAATAAGAAACATTGGTCATTTTTTACAGTATAGGGTGGAGTGTTGATACAGGATCATCTTAGCAGTTCAGCTATTTCAGCCGGAAATCAAGAAGTACTTTCAAAAATAACTTTCATTTTCGTTCATTCATCATCACCACATTTTAGGTCACTCTGGTGAAATACAAGTTTGAACTGAAAAAAACAAATTAATGATTAGGAAGATATCGAAATTTATTTTTTGTGCGTTCGTAATTATATAAATACGTACCACCTATAGTCGTCGTCTGGTCCGTTCGTCTGTCAGCATATAACAGCGCAAAAACTACGCAACCGAATGGTTTGAAATTTAATATATATAATCGTTGCAGAATTTTGTCGAGTCAATTCAAATTTTATGAAAATCGAATCTAAACTTAAAAAGATATTAATAAAAGTTTTCTTCATTCTATTAAATACTATCATACGTAATTAATTCAACGATGGTTCGGGTTCAAGTCTGTCGGGTTCGGGTCGGATCGGATGCAACCCGATCAGCGCAGGATTCAAGTGTCAGACGGTAGAGATTATTAAGAGTGTACTGTATGTAAAATGATTTAATAAAGCAATTGATTTGACAGTATTGTAATGATTGCAATAAATATAATGTGACACCAATAATGCAAAAATCAAATATTTAAGAATTTTAATTAACCCACTACTACCTCCATCCCTCAAAAAAGAAATATCCCCCTAAATTTTGGGCTAAAAGGGAAAATTCACCTCTAAAATTCTATGCCTGAGGGGACGAATTTTCTTTTGGCTATGTTGTACACAGCTGAGAAGCAATTGATAGTTTTTTTCTCACATATATTTTTAAAATTAGCCAAAATACTCATTAATGATAAGTGTCTCATTTTGAGAATGTTATGTTGAGAATAGCAAGACTTTAGAAAACATTTTTGATATTCATTAGTTTCTGTGCTTAAAGTGTTTATTTAATGCTTATGTTTTCATTGTAACCAAAGCTGACAAGTTTTTTTTAGCTTTTAAACAATTTTTGAAAAAAAAAAAAAAAATGTCTGACCTGTGATGACGAATAAATTTTCTGAAATCTCAGATTCCTTGGGGCAACTGCCATCCCAGACCCCCATAAATGGCGCCCCAAGTACCATAATTTTTGTATGATGCTTAGGGTTCTTCTCCCTAGCTTTTTCAGTTTCTTAATGTTGCTATTGTCTCAAAAATTTCATTTCGTAGCACATTTTCAGGATAATTTTTCAATTTGTATTTTCTGTTAAGAGCCGTAAAAGAAGCACTTGGTATTTGGGTAATTTTAATTTACAAAATCTTTTACGTATTACACAGACCGGAAATTCCATAAAACCACTTCCATATTATCTCTTTGCAAAACGTATGCAATTTAATATAAATGTTCTTATTGGTGAAAAGTTTGCCATAATTTGTGCAGGATACTTAATGATACTTTTCTTTCCTTAATGTTGCTATTACTTCCAAAATTGAAACCTGTAGCAAATTTTCAGATTAATTTTGTAGTTGGCATATTCTTTAAAGTACCGAAAAATAAGCACTTGATATTTATTAGGGGACATACTCAACTGTTAGTTCTAGATCTGTGTTCTTTACGAAAAACTACATACCTGCATCTTTAAAATTAAATGAGTTATGCTTAATTAAAAATTAATGAATGGGCATCATATATCAATTTAGAAATGTAAACTCGTGAGATATTGCAAGAAAGAGGATAGAATATACAGGGGCTAATACTTTAAACAAAATATAATCGATGGTTGCAACAATATTTGTAGCTTATGTCAAGAATGTTATCTATGGAAGGTTTTTGCCATGGGGTTCAAGATAAAGATAGGAACCACCCGCCCGAATCCAACCGTTCACGTTGTATGGGTCCATTTCTTCTGCAAAGTCATGCATAAAGGAAAATAAAATAGAAATATGATTTCATCAAAAGTGGTATCATTGGAAAGCTCCTTCTTATTATGAAGATTAAAAAAAAAAGTGCAGGAACTACCCTCCGGGATCCAATCGTTCACGAGATATGGGTCCATTTCTTCCGTGACATAATGTACAAAGAAACAAACAAAAAAAAAAAAAAAAAAAAAAAAAAAAACTCTATCAGACTCTATTTAAATTCATATTCATGTTGTCTTCAGTAATGACATGTTAAGATTTCATTTCAATCCTAGCAATTTTACGCGAAAAAAAAAAATTAATTTAAAATGTGCATAGATATATTACAATCTACACGGTATAAAGCTCGTTTGTATAAAAAATCGCCAATGTAGGAATGTAACCGAATTATAAGTTTTTAGTTCGTGAGTGAATGGAAATTTGTACTACATGATCATATACGGGATTTTTAAATATCTTTTAATGAAATGAAGTTATAACATTTCAGCTTCAAGCATTTTGGTATTTTAAGATTACTTGGAAGAACTTTGAAATATTTGATCTTGAAAAAAGTAACTTTCAAAGATATGGTGTTTGACAAGAAAATATGTATGATGGAATAACATAATTATAAATTAATAAGAAAATTGCAAATCGTAGTCAATTTTCAAGATAATTTTGCAGGTTTCATCTTTAATAAAGTGCCGTAAAACAAGCGTTTGATATTTAGTGGAGTTTTAATTTATACACAGATAGAAACATAATGTTCGAGAATTCCAGGAAACTATGTCTTTTTCGCCTACACTGCGAATAAAAAAGTGTTGATTTTACAGTATAATACTGGAACCCCAGCTGCCAGTATTATACCGTAAAGTCAATAGTAATAAACCGTAAATACGCTGCGGCGTAACTTTTTTTCTTCTTTTTTTTTTTTTTTTTTTTTTTTTTTTTGTAGCGAAAAGTGAAACGTAATTCAAATATTCCCACTGATGAAAAATGCACCATAATTTGTGCATGACGCTTATTTTTTTTTCAGGTTTTTGTTGTTCCTTTATGTTGATATTGCTCCGAAAATTGAGTTTTGTAGTAAATTTTCAAAATGTTACAAAGTAATCCGCTCCTATGATACACATTGAAACACTTTTTGAAAATTAATAAAAAATAATTATACATTTTTTTTTTTTTTTATGGAGTTAGAACTATTTCCTCCTTGTCTTAGAATACATCAAAATTATTTTAGAAAGCCATTTTATAAATCCCTTATTCTTTACACGAGTTTTGTTGAATAAACTCTTAAAAGTGGTGCAAAATAGCACCGGAATACCTTCAAAATTAGGAATTTTTCACAACTGGAGTGTGCTATGTATTTTTGGTAACAACGCTTTTTCAATAATTGTAAAAAATACAACCACTCAAAAAGATAAATAGTTATGTCTGTTTAATTGTTAACAAATTATAAACGATCAACTGGTTTTTACGAAATAAATAACTACACATAAATTAAAATACTGGTAGATAATTTTAAAATAGTTTTTCCCTTTACACTTTTTATAAAAAATATTTTATTTTCTAAATATATTTATTGCTATACTTTTATTTTTATTTTATTTTTATTTTTATTTCTATATATATTTTTTCGAATGATGGATTACAAGTTTAAAAGGCGACATATATGGCAAACGTGACTTTTCACATAATCTCACACTCCTTGATTTTCAATGCAGTCTTGACGTAAAATCTAATGCCGGATAAGAACTCAATTGCAATTTTTTCGTTTGTCTTTTATCTTATCATCCCTTCGCTCGTCTTGAAAAAAAATCCTTATTCATAAATTATTTGAAAAAGATTAAGTGTTAGGTTTTGAAAAAAATATATTTGTTATGCTTTACGAATTGATGCTATTTGCTAATTTAACTATGTAATATATAAGTTAAGTAAACCACGGAGATAAAATGAAGAAAATAACTATTTTAGCATTTGTTCTATATTCCAGTAAGTGAACATTTTTCTTATTACTGACAGAACAGCTATTATTTTCTTTTGTTGAAAGAAACATTGTTATCAAGTACTAGGTGATCCAACCTGGCATTCCTGTTTACATAATATAGGTGAAAATATTTTTTTTCATTGAAACTAACAGTTTTTTATATTTAGTTATTATTATTATTATTTTATTATTTTTTAAATTATTTTATTATTATTATTATTATTACTTACTAACAATATCAAAAAGCATTTTTCTATTAAAAATATCAATAATGCTTTCAAATAAAATTTCGAAATTTACTAAAAGCGATTATTTCGTATTAGCCGCATGTCAGGAGTTAATAGTCGAAGAAATCACCCCAGATTTCGCTACTCACAGCAGCCCTTTTTGATTCTGATAATTTCAATTGTTTAACACTAGAACGACGGTGAGGGTCCATTTTGGCCCCTACCAAAAGAAAAAATGTCGATTCGAACCGGATATTTTTTCCTACAATAAGTTAAATATATACTGCACAAAAATAAGTTAAATAAGTTGAAAGTCCTAAATAAAAATTCTGGTAGGAAATATTTTTATGAAACTTGTGTAAAATTTCCCGTCGTTCTAGTGTTAAGTGCGCAGTTCGATCACATGTCTGTTAAATTTGTGTTTCATTTCTATAATTTTATTTATTTATTGATGAAGTGTTAATTTCGTTATGTAATAGCCGGAAACAAAAGCTGAACTATTTATATGGTTTTAAGTACAAACGGATTATACTTTCGTCATCATCTGCACGCAATAGAGATGATAAGATTAAAAAAATAATTCATGCTTGAAAATTATTTTTTAAACCATAAAAAATCAGTAACTTGTGACGGAGTTTTCTAACAAATTGCATTTGAAAGAACATTTTTTACCCTATTCGACGACGTAAAAATTTAAAATATGTGCGATGTTTAGAAGTTAAAAAAATTGCAGTAAAAGCGAAATTTAATCACCAGGTGTTGCAAACGTCAAAATGACGTCAGCATTATACTTACGGACATGTTTGTACTTTATACTATTGATTAATTGGACGCTTTTATTATGGAAAATTCCTGAATTTAAACGTATATTTATTCAATTTCAATTGCATATCGATTGTCGAAGATTCTCATGGGAGACAGAGAGTCGCCATTGCTTTCATTTGTAATGTTGTATGCATTGCATGTAATAGCAATGCACGAATTTGAAGTATATTGTGTATATTGTAAATTGTTGTGCGTAAATATGCATGTTTTTGTATGCATTATTGTAAGATGATGTATGTAAAATGGATGAATGCAAGGTGTATGTATGTATGTAGCTAATGTTATGCGTAAGTATGTAAGTAAGTTTATATGTAAGTATGGAGGTAAAGCATTAAGTGGGAACTTTAATAGGAAGATAAAAAATATTAACGTATGGAGGAAATTTAAGCTTCTTTTCAGCTACACTGGTCGTTTTCAGTTCGTTACATTCTGTTGTCTTCGGTAATGACATGTTACGATTTCATTTCAACCCAAGCAGTTTTATTTTTAAAAAATAATAATAAAATAAAATAAAGAAAAAAAAAGTTAAAATGTGCATAGATATGTTACAATCTATACCAGCGGTCGCCAACATTTCGGACCTTATAAGGACTACTAAATTCATAATTTGAAATCCTGCGGACCACTAATATGATTTTTTAGAAACATAAATACATTTGGGCAATAATGATGAGAGTATACTTCCATTCTATCAATATGAAATGCAGCTATTTAATACAACAAAATTATAAATGTTTATTAAATTATAAGAGAATTGTAAATGCCTATTTAATCATAACAAATATCTTTAAATGTTGTTTAGTAGTAACAGAACTATTAAAAATGTTAGTTTAACTTAAACTTATCAAAGTATCACACATTTTTAGTCTGATATTTGTTCCTGCACTTTCGAAATAAATTCTATGGTTTTTTAGCGCCAATGATATTACTACAAGATGGACAGCCGATTTTTAGGTGCGCTCGTAATTATATAAATACGTAGCACCTGTAGTCGTCATCTGGTCCGTCCGTCGTACGCATATAACAGAGCAAAAACTACCCAACCGAATGGTTTGAAAATTAATATACAGTATGCCCACTAAAGTCCCTTGCCCCCCTCTTAACTTCGGAATGGCTGCTGCTATATTCATAAAAATGGTGTCTAGGTATAGTAAATTAGCCATGTGCTACTGAATGAAACCGGTGGAAAACTGGTGGAAAACCACATGGTGGAAAACTGCGAAGTTAGCATTCCTATCTCGAAAACGGAAAGAGATAGGTAAAAAAAGTGATTTACAAAGTTGTAGAGCATCATCGATTTAATACGAAAAGACACATTGTGGATATTAATGCGAAGCATAGAACGGTTAAAATGCGCATTTGTTTTTTCGTGATTTCCTACACTGGGATGTCACGAAACTTGAACGGAAGGAGAAATGATTATCCTTCGGGCAAAACACGACACTGCAATGTGGTACAGTGGTATCGCTTGTGATTTCCAATCAAAACGACTCATTAAGAGTGCAACAGCTATTGCACCAAGATCTGAATATTTATACAACTAGTTATAGTAAGAACGCATCTCATTTGTCACATCTGACATACAATTTCCAACTTGTTAATTCAAGCAAAGATTGTTACCGAATTTCAATTGCTGTGGCAGATAAAAATGTCTTTTCGCACAAATATATTTTTGAAAATTGAATCATAATTTTCCTTGCTTTTTCTCTCAACAATAAATTTTCATTAATATAAGAATTTCTTTTAATATTGTTTTTGTTTTATTATTAATAAAACATAAAAATTGCAAATAATATCCATACTTTTCTGCGGATCACCAAAATTTTCTCGTCTAATCATCGGTTTGCGACCTCTGATCTTATACGATACAAAACTCGTTTGCAGGAAAAATTACTAACGTAGGAATGTTAGCTGAATTTAAGTTATTATTTAAAACAACACAAATGTCACAAACACATATGCATCATTTAATAAAACTTTAGTTAAGATGTTTTTCAAACATACATAACTATATTTCACAATGATAAAAACCTAGCGCTTTCGAGCAACCTTAGCTCATCATCAGGGTTATAAAACTAAAACGCAGACATACACAAAACAAATAGTCTAAAACAAGTAAAACATCGTTTTCTGTTGAAGAATTGTCAAACCATTACAAACTTTTTGAGAAATTGAAACGTAATTTAAAGAAATATGAAATAAATTTGGTAGCATCCCCTCCAGTTAAATTGAAAGCGTTACTACATAAGAAGATTGATCCCATACTGATAGAAGATTTAGCAGGAATCTATAGAATCCCAGTTACTATAGAAATAATAGAAAATAGGATGAAATGTTATAAAGTTAAAGACTACATTGGTATGGCTTTAATTTAAAAAAATTGGCTTAAAAGAGCATATTGCTAATATAAAATACAATAGAAGTAAAACGGCATTTTCCAGATTAAAACAAGAGCAGTCGATTAAAATAGATTTTGATAAAGCTAAAATATTTAAACCTACATCCTCATTTCATAAAGCAATAATAAATGAATCCATAGAAATTTTAACCAGAAAAGATAAGACATGCAATGATTCGTTATCTTATAATATCCCTAAATTGTGGTATAAACTTTTGCAGATTGTTCAAGGCTGAATAATATTAGCACATCGCACATCCCTCCCAATGTTTCCCACCCCTAGTGACCTGTTTGTAATGGTTTGACCATTCTTCAACAGAAAACGATGTTTTACTGATTTTAGACTATTTGTTTTGTGCATGTCTGCGTTTTAGTTTTATAACCCTGATGATGAGCTAAGGTTGCTCGAAAGCGCTAGGTTTTTATCATTGTGAAATACAGTTATGTATGTTTGAAAAACACCTTAAGTAAAGTTTTATTAAATGATGCATATGTGTTTGTGACATTTGTGTTGTTTTAAATAATAGTTATAGTACAAAGGTGAATATAGATTCAATTGAGTGTTCATTTTCATAGCTCAAGTTTATTTTGAATTTAAGTTTTTAGTTAGTGAGTGAATGGACTTTTTGTATTACATTATCATATTTGGATTTTTAAATATATTTTAATAAAAAGTTATACTATTTCACCTTCAAGCATTTTAGTCCTTTACTATTACTTAGAAGAACTCTGAAATATTTTATTTTAAAAAGAGGTCACTTTCAAAGATGTGGTGTTAATTAGTGATTACCTCAAAACATTTCAAACTCTATTAAGTATTAAAAATAGTATTATAGTGCTTTAAATGGTATTATAATGAAAAAATTTAATTTCAACATGTAACATATTTTAAATGTGTTCAGTTCTAATATGAATACAAAAACTCCAACTTAAAAATCTTTGTAGGATCGGTATAAAAAATTATAAACATGTTTTAATTTATAAATGATATTTAATATACTATTTTTATTTATTTTATTTTATTTCGATGACATTGGGATATATTATTTAGAAAACTTTCAATAGCAACCCATTTAAAATAAATACTACGTCTGGAATGTTTGTGTTTGTATGAACATACTTTTTGATTGCTTAATTCTTTCAACTGAGATAAAGAAAAATAGAGCAAGGATTCGATAATTATAAAATTTTAATAAAATTAATTTTAAATAATTAGGGCACAAGTAAGAGAGGATAGAGGGAAATATTCAAGGGAGTAGGTTGTCGTTTGTAATCCATATTATATGCACGCCTCTCACTATTTTTTTTTTTTTTAAAGCTATCCATCATTTTTCGCCAGTCACTTACAATTAATAACAAAAGAAGTGTCATGATTTGAAAAAAAAAGGGTTTCTTTCTGAATCATACATTTTTCTGAATCACATTTTACTGCACTGGACTTCATTGTAGTATGGCCAAAAAACCCTTTTTATGAAAATATCATTTACACCACTATGACTTTAACCGCTTCATTTATCCTATTATGTTAACCAGAGGATGTAACGCGGTATTCCCAAAAACATACTGTCCGGTGTGAAAAAACATAGGTAAAAACCATCTCTTTTTTACTAAACACTGCATATAGATTTTTTATTCATATATATATTAGATTGTTCAATAGCAACACCAAAACATTTTTATATGAAAAATATCAGTTATGTATTCAAATAAACTTTTAAAATTTATTAAAAGCGACATTTTTGTATTGGCCGCATGCCAGGGGATAATAGGCGAAGAAACCAATATTTCGCTACCTACAGGCGTCTTTTTTATTCGGATAATTTCAGCGGTTTAAGCGAGTAGTTCGATTACATATCTGTTAAATTTGTGTTTTATTTATGGTATTTTATTTATTTATTTACTTATTAGTGTTTAAGTTTCGTTATAGAGAACTAGCCGAAAGTAACTACTGGACTATTTATATTGTTTTAAGTGCAAACGCTTTAATCTTCCGTAATAGGGCTCCACTTAATACAGCTAGATTTTAAAAAATAATGCTTGAAAATATTTAAAAAACTATGAAAAATCACTAAATTGAGATACAGTTTTCAAACAAATTGTATTTGAAAGTACATTTTTTTTTCTATTCGACGGTGTCAAAATTAAAATTGTGCTATGTTTAGAAGTTTTTAAAAAAGTGTGTTAAAATAAATTGCTGTTTTTGGTCGTTGCCATCGTTAAGATGAAGTCAGCGTTACTCACAGACATGTTTTTTTTTTTATAACGTAGATTATCCTATTATGTTAATAAATCCTATTATATTTATCATATTATGTTAATAAATCATATTATGTTAATAAATTCTATTTTATTTATCCTATTATGTTATACCCATTCCTAGGATACTGCCATATTCATGCTTATAACACTGTATCGGAAGAATTTCTTTTAGTAAACTTAGAAATAGTATTTTGTAACCGCAGTGATATCTAATTGCTAATAACTGTAAACAGAAATTACATTTTATGTAAATTCCTAATTGTAATACACTTTCAGGTTTTCTATATTTAGCTGACTCGGTTCCATCGCATGTAGATACCAACAAATGTAAAAAACGAAATGGAAATTTTCCCAAGCCAGGAAGTATCTGCAGATCCTACTACAGCTGTAGAAATTGGATTCCGGAAGAATTAACCTGTCCCAGAGACGAACACTTCTTTCCTGAAAAAGGATACTGCGTAGAACCTGAAAGATATCCTTGCTTTGAAAGTAAGTTGGCGGTTCGAAACTATTAGAAATTGCTTCTCCTCATGGGCATTCCCACTGCTCAAAAGTAATTTTATAGATTTTCAGGCTTCGCCCTCAGCCGAGTGGTCTTCCTCAGGCATTAAAATATTAAAATATACCTGACCAATGACCGAAACATGTTCCTGGAGTTTTCGAATAATTAAAAACAAAATTGGCGGAAATTGTTATCTGCAAAATTATCAAAAAGTTCGTACGAAGCCCAGGTATCGATAATATTCAAGATAACCAGTGATGGTGACATAAAAATCTCTCTCCAAACTTATCTCGGGAATATTTGCAATATATAAGACACTTCTTAACATTATGATCTCTTTCCTGACTTCAAAAAATGCCTTATTTCATATAATAGATTAGCGAATAGCCATGATGTCTATCACTGTCGATATAACGCATTGAATTTCATTAAAAAATAAAGAAAAACACATAAAAACATATGTAAAATTAAAAGGAAGTTCAATAATAATGATAATAATAATAAAAGATTTATACTCACAATATTTGAGAAGAACTATTATATGAATTCAACAATTATACTATAGTCAAGAAGCTTAACTACTACGGTTACAGTTAAGATTTAATACAAACAGTTTCATACATAACCTGCATATTTTTATTATACAAGAATAAAAATTCCTTCCAATGTGTTTGAAAAAGTGTGTAGATGTTAAAAAAACTACCTAAATAAATTAAATACGTAGCCATTTAAAATATATATATATGTGTATTTTTAGTAAAATGGTATGAATTCAAAGTAAAAGTAAAATTCGTTACTCAGAAAAGCGAGATATACATAGGGTAGGGACGTTCAGGAGTGCACAGTGTACAAGAGTACGCAGAGCGAAGTAATCTGTTCTTTCACTGTATTCAATATTTTAAAAAAACTGCTCTATGCCAACTCAAGAGCACCCGGGCTTTTGATCCTCGACAATCATTCATCGCATTGCACACTTGCAGCTGTTGATTCATGGCGACAATATCACATATTGTTATTCTTTCTTTGCCTCTGCGCAGTAGCCACATGATACACCCACTAGATAGATTTTTTTTTTTTTTTGTCTACTAAAAAATATTACTCTGCTGAGTTCGAAAACTGGATGAGAAATCATCCAGGTCGAACAATAGTGATCTTTCAAGTTGCATCAATATTTACACCTGCTTTTGTAAAAACTGCTACAGTTGCTAATGCCATTGAAGGATTTAAAGTAACGGCTATATGGTCTTTCAAAAAGGTCCTTTTTTATACTGAAATTTCAGCAAGCAGCGTCACTGAAAGACCATTAGAATCTGAACTTGTTGAACGACACATGTCTGTAAAACCACAAAACACTAAAAATGAGGAGGAAAGAGAATTGCTTTCAATAGAAAATATTTCAGAAATAATGTAAAGAAAAGATGTACGTTCACTATGAAATAAACCCAACTTCGGTTTTGCAGGGTATTGCTTCGACATCAACAACTTCATCTTACGTTAAATTAACAGAGTTGTCACAGTATCCACTGTCATCACTCGATCTATTGTAAGAGGAGAAAAAGGTTTGGAATCTGAAGCAGTTCACCACACAAAAGGCAGCTTGAAAATGACGATGCAGAAAAAAGCCAAAATCATTTACCAAAAAACAGTAAAAGTAAACACAAGAAGCCTAAAACTGCACCAAAGAAACAGTGTAGATATGTCCAAATCTATAGAGAACCAATCGCAGTGGATTGGATCAAGTGCATTTCTTGCAGAGGCTAGTGGCATGAAAAGTGCACAGACTATGTCATGATCACTACAAATGTTATGTTTGTAGGTGAAATGCTTTCTTTTTTTATTGCGCACTCTTGCACACTTGACTGTGCACTCTTGCCCTCATTGGTTGTACAAGAGTGCGCATTTAGGAGGATAACCCTTTTTCAAATAATGCCGAAAGTGTTTCTTATAAGTTGATTAATACAATTATTTTTTGTTATCTTAATAGCCTAAGAGTATAAATAAAATATATCAACATACCTTAAAGCTCTTCATTTATTGTTATTCAATGAAATAGCTAAAGTGCGCACTCCTGCACCCCCTTACCCTATTTGATATTTCGAAGAAAATTCTACCTATTACACTAGAAAAATTGTGACGATTAATTTTTAAAAAGATTATGTTGATGGATCGAAAATTGGCGGAGCTGCAGTATCCACCGATTTAGAAAATGCTGTTCTGAAAATAAGTGCACTTTAAGTTTTCGTTACATTTTACGCGTTGTGGCGCGCTCTAATCCTATACCTTTGAAATATGAAATTGCTCTTTCACTTTAAATATCGAATTTTCACTAATAAAATATGATTTTCGTAAGTACAAAAAATATTTTAAGCAAAGAGGGAAAAAAAAAAAGATTTCGAAAGGATCAGGGTCCATAAGCTTTTTTTTTTTTTTTTTTTTTTGGGGGGGGGGGGGGGGGGCATGAAATAGACTAAAACTCGATTTTGTTATACTGACTTAATTATTTCACTTTTTAATATTAAAAGGTTTATCCAGTACGATTTCGACAATATTTTTTGCATTTTGTTCGTTTTTATTTTATAAAAGCTTTGAGCTTGATACACAAGCTCAAAGTTCGTATTATTCGTAGTTTTTGATGAAAAATGCGCAATTTCTCCTAATTTTACCTCAGTTATTTATATGAGCGTAATCGTGCAACACTTTCTTCTTTACATATATTATAAAATACATCAAAATGTACACTATATTTAAAAATAAAAGTGTTGCAAAGCTGCGCTCATAGTAAAATATTAAAAAATATATTAAAAACTGAGGTAAAATTAGGATAAATTGCGTATTTTTCATCAAAAACTACGAATAATACGAACTTTGAGCTTGTGTAAATTATATAAAAACGAACAAAATGCAAAAAATATTGTTGAAATCGTACAGGATAAACCTTCTAATATTAAAAAGGGAAATAATTAAGTCAGTATAACAACATCTAATTTTAGTATTATTTCATAGGCCAAAAACACGGCTTATGGACCCTTATCCTTTCACACACAAAAAAAAAATACACATAGGTATTGTAATACAGATTTGTAATGTAGAGTCGTAATTGAACACAGATGCATAATACGTATTTGTACTTCATTGTAAGTTTTATTTTTTTTTTATTATTATTTTTAATAATACGTGATTTTTTTTTTTCTTGCAGAACCCAAACATAAACAATGTCCTTCTCCAAATGGATTTTTCTTGATACCAAATACGGGTTGCAAAGAGTATTATGACTGTTGTAATGGTGTACCCACGAAGAAAACGTGTTCCAAAGACCTCCTTTTCAATCAAGAAAGAGGGATTTGCGATTGGGAAGAACTTGTGACTTGTCCAGATAAAGGTACTGAACATTCAATTCGTACAACATTAAACAACCAGCAAATTAAATAAAATTTTCAAAAAGAACGCCAAACGTCTTTAAAAGGGTGGGCAAAGTCGGGAATGATGGAGAAAAAAAAAATTAATTTTATGTTAATAATTTTATTTATATGGTTGTCTTAAATTCTAAATGCATATTATATAGGATGCTTTCCTGTCATACAATTCAAATAGCAAAATTTCATTTACAGCACAATTATATGATTCGAATAGAAATAATGTTCATCGCAAAATCTTGAATTCCGATTTTTTTTTCTTTTTTACTGTGAAGAGTTGATTGATTGTAACTTATTTTTATGTTATTTTACATTTCTAATATGCAGTTTGAACGCTATTATACAATTAACAAATATTTATAAAGAAATTTACTGTAGAACAAAATAATAATTAAATCAGACAAAGCAATGTCGTAGATTTTTTTTCTATTTGAAGAAAGATTTTTGGGAGAAATGAAAAAACAAAAAAACATTTCAAAATATGCCTTAAAGGGTAACACCACTTTGACACCGTGAAATTTAATTCTTTTTCGGGATTTCTTGTAATGCGAAGTGTTTATAAAAATCCATATACACTAGTTTATTATACACTGGCTGACCCCCCCCCCCCCAACCCAGCGTTGCCCGGGCCCGTAATAATAACCTTAAACAGAACTCTAGTGTGTACGATTTTTTTAAGGAAGCTGCACCAAGGGCCCCAAGAAGGAGATTAATATTCAAAATGGGTGGTAGCTGAGGTCCGATTTTTTTTTTTTTTTTTTTTTTTTTTTTTTTCTGGTCACAAGTGGAAGTCCTAAGAAGTTGTTAGAAAAAAAAAAGGCTAGTGAATCGGACGATTTTTATGAGAGCTATAGTAGGGGGCTCAAAACGGGCCAACTGATAGTTTTGAGCAGGGCCCTAAGAGGAAAAAAATCTTAAATGGTCCTAGTACTTAGCGCTTTAGATCTTCAATTAGTCGAAATTAAGCATAGGTTATAAATTAATCATTAGAATAAAATTTTAAAGTAATGCTTAAAAAAAGGCCCTAGGACCCCAATAAAAATATGAGGGTAGTGTCGCGGGGGGCGGAGTTCAAGACTCAACTTTAAAGTTATGCATTGAGAGGGTAACGCAAATAGGGGGGCAAAAACTGAATGGCGCACAAAAAGTTCATGGGTCCAGGACCAGGCCCTAGGGGGCTAGGGTCCTAAATGGAATGTAGAAATGGGGGAAAACTAAATAGAGAAAAGCCCCAAAAATGAAGAAGATCGGGTTAAAAGGGGGCAAGTTATTAACAATTTAGGGAACAAAAACTTCAAGGGACCCTGTACATAGCCCCACGGTGACATGGTCTTAATTGGAATGTAGAAATGGCAAAATAACTAAATGGAGAAAGGGGCCACAAAAACGAAGAAGATCGAACAAAAAGAGGGAAAGTTATTAACAATTTAGAAAACAAAAACTTCAAGGAAAGAATGTTGAAATGGGGAAATAAATAAATGGCGAAAGGACTCCAAAAGAAAGAAGAACGGGTAAAAAGGTGGCAAGTTATTAACTATTTAGGGCACAAAAACTTAAAAGGGTGCCAGGGTCTTAAGTGGACTGTAGAAATGGGGGAATAACTACATGGAGAAAAAGCCTCCAAAACGAAGACAATCGGATTGAAAAGGGGAAAGTTATTAACAATTTACGGCACAAAAACTTAAAGGGGCTCTTCAACCGACTGAACCCGAAACAATTAGAGTCAATCCAACCGCAACAACAACAAAAAAATTGCCAACAGGACCCAACTCAAACCGCGAGTCAGTTCAGGATCCGGAAAAATCGGGCTACCCGACTTATGCAGGAATGTAATTCACATTAGGTTTAAATCTCATTGTTGTCAATAATCGCTTACTTTGACGCGCAGTAGACGATGATATGTTAACATTTTTGAGGTGTCCTTGTAAAAGAACTATACACGATATGACGATTTTAAAGGTTTAAAATTTTGCTGTATACTTTAACACCAAATTAAAATTTCGTTCCGACTGGTCAATTTTTACGAAATCCTATATCATTTACGAAAGCCTATACTTTATGCCTATAAAGTAACAAAAAAGATACGAAAACAGACAGACAGAAAAACATGTCATTTTTAGATCCTAGATTCCAACGGGGCCATTTGCAGACTGAGACCTTTACAACAAAAATCTAGTATGTTGTAGCCATAACAAAACGTTCTTCTACATAAATCATATCTATTGAATATACCGATGACGAGGATTCTAAACTTTCGTTGAATAGTATGCATTTAAACTGGAGATATAAGCATTTAATTTTTTGAACAAATCATTGAATTTTGGCAAACCCCCCCCCCCCCTCTTAGATGTCTGCAACCAAAATTCAATGACAATGTATTCCCACATTCAGGATACTAAGCGTGAAGTTTCGTTGAATTCGGTGAAATTTTAACTGGTAATATAAGCATCGCATATTTCGAACAAATCATTGAATTGCGGCATACCTGCTTAGGTGACCGCAACCAAAATTTAATGACAATCTATTTCCATCATTAGGATTCTAAATTTGACGTTTCGCTGAATTCTGTGCACATAAACAGTAGCTATAAGCATCACATAAATCGAACAAAGTCATCGATTTGCGCACCCCCAATTGGGGGATCTTGCCCAAAAACTAATCAGCCCCAGTTCACATAAGGATAGAATTTCGCGAGAAATTTCATTCTATTCTACGCAGTAGTTCGAGAGTTAAAGCTCCCATAAAATTTGTGTCAAATACAGACAGACAAACACACAGACTCCCGGACAGACATTTTATGAAAACAGTCAAATCGTGTTCAGGACCCTCTTTAACGTATAAATCTGTTCAAAACTAGAAGTCGAAATTTTCGCGAATCTTAACTCACAAATCACGAATTACTTTCTTCTTGTATAGATAGAAGAAAGTAAAAAAAGAATGAAAATTGGATCATCCGTTCAAGAGTTTTGTGTAGACATACATAGGAACAAAAAAAGATACAAGCGAATTGTATAATCCCATAAGTTGAAAAGTCGGTTGATATGTAAAATTTTACCCTAATGGCAAGTTCTATATGATTAAGAGCATTTTATAAATATGAAATGCTGTTGCTTAATTGATGTGAAGTACATCATATTTTTTGCAATTGTGTTTTCTTTTCACAGATCATGATTCTAGAGAATGTCCTCTTCCAAATGGGCTATTTTTAAAACCAAATAGTGGATGCAAAGAATATTATGACTGCAATAATGGAATACCCACAACGAAAACATGCTCTCCGGGATTGCTTTTCAATCAAAAATCCAGGATGTGCGATTGGCCTGAACTTGTATCTTGTCCTGACGATGGTACAACAACATTTTAATCAACTTAAAGCTCTTCATCAGTGTGATTTCAAATTCCCCTCGCTAATGCTAAAATCTATGGTCATGTGATGCCTTCCTATTTTTAAAAAATCTCCTTAAGAAATCACTATTTTTAACTTTTCTTTTTCTGTTTGCTATATTCTTAAAGGATGTCTCTTTCTATCTTAGTTGTGAAAATATTCCTAAACTATATAGTCAATTTATAATTTTATGTGTTAAAATCTTAGCGAAGCTGAAGTAAGATTTTAACACTTCTCATAAAATTAATTGTACATTTTAGAAATATTTTGACAACTAAGAAAGAAAAAGACATCCTTTAAGAATAGCACACAGAAAAAGAAAAGTTTAAAGTATTAATTTACTGATATATACTGAAGAAATATTTTATAAATACGAATGCATCATACGGCCATAGGTTTAACATTAGCGAGAGGAATTTGAAATCTTACTGACATATAGTCTAAGAGCTAGCAACGTTTTCGTCACATGATTTTAGCATGCCTCATTTTTCTATATATTCTCCGTCTTTATTGTGTAGTACGAATGCGGCCGGTCTGGCTGATAGAAGTGGTTGCGTTTACCTGTGGGGGGAGGGGCAATGCAGGTAAAAAAGTGACAAAATTACGTCATTTTAGCATGGATTTTGTTTATAAAACTTGAATCTGCTAACTATTTGTGATATTAAGTTATTAGTCTGGCACCGTTTTAACGTTGCCAACACCGTGCCAGACTCTCATTTATAGGCAAAATGAGGTGTCAAATTCACGTCATTTTAGCATAGCTGAAATTTTAGTATGTTATACTTTGGCTATCAGATAAGCCATAATTAATTTGCCAGACCGAAATTCGGCTGCTAAATTACTGCCAGACGCCGATTTAAATCTGGCAGAGAAAGCACCTATTATGAGAGTTTGCAGCTTTTGTAGTGCTTTGGCTACTTTCAATACACAATAAAGCCGTAATTGTTGCCAAAGCAACGATCTTTGCTTTAGATAAAAGTATCTCTCTCTCTCTCTCTCTCTCTATATATATATATATATGAATAGCCGCCCGTCCCAACTTCGCGTGGGTGCACAATGCGTCGACTACAATGCAGGGTAGGTGGTAGGTAATTAAACATTATTCTAAATAATATTCTAAAATAATTCTAAATAGGATAGAAGTGGAGGTGAGAAAAAACTGCAGTACTTACAAATTTTAAACTTTAAATAAAAGCTTGTAAAAATGTGATAAGTAATGTTTTTATATTTATGTACATAATGACAATAATAAATTAATTTTAATATAGCAGAACAACCAGGCTTCACCCGAGTTAACCTTGGCCTACCAGGTAACATAAGTAAAAATTCAATATTCTAAAAATACGCCGATCACAATAACGCATCCGCGTCCATAAACCGTCAAAATGACATTCAGAAAAAACATATGTTATTTTGACGCAATCATGCTAAATCCCTCAGCTTTATAATTGATTAAATGAATTTCTTTTAAAAAATGTCCTACGCAAAATATCTAATAAAAAATCAGCAGTAGTTGTCTTATTTGTCTAATCTTCCATAATCGAGTTCATATCCTTTGTTTAACCCCCTTAGTGGGTGAATTTCTAAAATTGCTTTAAACACGTGTTTAACTATTATTCTTTAGTAGAATTATTATCCTAAATTTCATGCTCCTACCTGAAACTGCTGCTGAGATAAGGTGAAATGACCTAAAACGTTTGACAATCCATTTAACCCCCTTAGTAGTTGAATTTCTAAAATCGCTGAAATACGTGTTTAACTATTTTTTTTAGTAGATTTGTTATCCTGAATTTTGTGCTCCTATCTAAAACTGCTGCTGAGATATGGTGAAATGACCTAAAACGTTCGAACCTGCATTTAACCCTCTTAGTGAATTAACTTTTTTTAATATTCTCTCTTAACTTTTAAATAATTTAGTAAATATTTTCTCTTAATTATCTGAATAAACTTATATAACCTTATTTGACGGTCTGGCTGGCAGAAGATGTTGTGTTTACTTGTGAGAGTAAGGGCAATGCAGGTGAAAAAATTACAACATTAAATTTTGATAACATGAGTTTTGTTTATAACATTTGTTTCTGCAAACTATTTGTGATATTAAGCCATTAATGCCAGACGGTTTCAACGTTTTTAAGACCGTGCCAGACTCTGATTTATAAGTAAAAGATAAATCATCTACACGTCATCTACACACAGTTCAAATTTAAATATGTTATTCTTTGGGTATCAGACAAACCGTAATTAATTAGCCAGACACCAATTCCGTTGCTAAATTAATGCTAACATCTAGAAAGAAGTAAGCAAGCAATAAAATTAAGTATGAAAATACGTCGTAGTTAATAATAATAAATAATTAAAAATAATATAATAATAGGCATAAATTAGCAATAACAGGTCAGCGAACTATAGCGAACAGGTAAACGAAAGAAAAAGTGAATACATTCCATTTTGAGTTTTCAAAAAATATATTATAATGAAAAGTAAGTGCTATACATAAATGCTATATATAATAATGAAAAATAAGTGCTATCTATACTAATATTATAAAGGAGTAAATCTTGTTTGTTTGTTTGTAGGGGGTAATCTCTGGAACTACCGAACCGATTTCAAAAGTGATGGTGGCAAATTGATGGTGACAACCCCTGCTCCAACATAGGCTATATTTTATGTCGGTGCCACTAACCCCAGGGGGTGCAGGAGCAAAAAAACGTTCTAAAATTGCGATTTTTAACACTTTCCAACCTAGTTGAAAAGTGTTTATGACTTCGGTTTGTCTGGCCGTATGGCCGTCTGCCGTCTGGCCGTCTGGCCGTCTGCCGTCTGGCCGTCTGCCGTCTGCCGTCTGTCCGTGCTCTAACTCCCGTAAATATGCTCGGATTGCTCTGCAATTTTTATATGTTATAGTCGTTATCTATAGCATGTTCCCTATTTCAACGGAAGTGTGTAGCACTTATAGTTTTTTTACAGGGACACTCAAAAGAATTCCGTTACATTGGGGTCTATGGGGAAAAATCATTGACGGTTTATTTAAATAATGTTTCACTATTTTAAACGCATTGAAATTTATATATATCACTAAGGTGCATTAGAAGAAGCTTAATATGGAATAGGGTGTGCATAGCACTTATAGTTACTTTACAGGGACAGTCAAAAGAATTCTGTTACATTACGTATATGGAGAAAAATCGTCTGCGGTTTATTTAAATAATGTTTCACTATTTTAAACGCATTGAAATTTATATATATTACTAAGGTGCATCACAAGAGGCTTACTACAGAATAGTGTGTGTACAGCAGTCATCGTTCATTTACAGGGACACACAAAAGAATTCTCTACTGTAAGTTAACCATAATTCCTGGAAGTGCGTTTTAAGTTACTGATCGCGATTTTAATTTTAACTCGCTTTTTGTCTATTATGTGGTGTGTATAAATTCTGTATATCCTATACAGGGAAGCACAAAAGTTCGCGAACACATTTCCGTATTATTTAACTCCAGACGGAGAATTTTAAACTGTGCTCCGCGTTTCCTAACTGAACTAAAATTTAACATCCTATGTAGTATATATACAAATCTATAGATCCTATACAGGGCTGAATAAAAGTATTCGGATTACTTAGATGTTATCTTTTAGCTTATTAAACGGTATGATTTGTAAAATTATTTTGGAAGCGTTGGAAAGTGTTACATAATCTATGCTTGACGCATGATTTTTCGTTCTTGTTCAGTTATCACACTGGCTGTCAAGCCCTGAGAGCTTGGCAGCCGGTTCTGTATGTATGTATGTACGTACGTAATGCGATAACTCTTCATAGAAATATCAGTTTTCCTTCAAATTTTGTTTATAGGTTCACTGTGTTAAGGCGCTTCCCTGATTAGTTTTCGGGATTGATTGGTTAAGTATAAAAGGGGGGGGGACAAGGGGCTAATTCCCCCCCCCCTTAATTTATATAAATGGGTTTTTCATGCAGAATTATTCCGTTTTCCTTCAAATTTTGTTTATAGGTTCACTGAGTTAAGGCGCTTCCCTGATTAGTTTTCGGGATTGATTGGTCAAGTATAAAAGGGGGGAACAAGGGTCTAATCCCCCCCCCCTTAATTTATATAAATGGGTTTTTCATGCAGAATTATTCCGTTTCCCTTCAAATTTTGTTTATAGGTTCACTGAGTTAAGGCGCTTCCCTGATTACTTTACGGGTTTGATTAGTTAAGTATAAAGGGGGGGGGATCGGGGGGTGCTAATCCCCCCCTTAATTTATATAAATGGGTTTTTCATGCAGAATTATTCCGTTTTCCTTCAAATTTTGTTTATAGGTTCACTGTGTTAAGGCGCTTCCCTGATTAGTTTTCGGGTTTGATTGGTTAAGTATAAAGGGGGGGGGGGAACGGGGGGATAATCCCCCCCTTAATTTATATAAATGGGTTTTTCATGCAGAATTATTCTATTTGCTTCAAAATTTGTTTATAGATTCATTGGGTTAAGACGCTTCCCTGATTAGTTTTCGGGATTGATTGATTAAGTATAAAGGGGGGGAACGGGGGGCTAATACCCCCCTTAATTTATGTAAATGGGTTTTTCATGCAGAATTATCCCATTTCCTTCAAATTTTATTGATAGGTTCACTGTGTTAAGGCGCATCTCTGATTAGTTTTCGGGATTGATTGGTTAAGTATAAAGGGGGGGAACAAGGGGCTAATTCCCCCTTATCTATACTAATATATAAAGTAGTAAAGATTGTTTGTTTGTTTGTTTGTTTGTTTGTAGGGGGTAATCTCTGGAACCACTGAAGCGATTTTAAAAGTGATGGTGGCAAATTAATGGTGACAATCCCTGCTCCAACATAGGCTATATTTTATGTCGGTGCCACCACCCCCAGGGGGGTGCAGGAGCGAAAAACGTTCTAAAATTTCGATTTTTTGTGTACTGAAGGAGATAGAAGTATCAAATTTGGTATGGTAGTTACTTATAAGATGTAAATGCTCTCTAAGAACAAATTATAAAAACATTCGCAATTTAAAAGGGTGAGATGAGGAAGAAGCGTTCTAAAAACATTCTAAATTACAATTTCTATCGAATCTCTGAAACTACAGAACCGATTTCAAAAGTGATGGTGGCAAATGGATGGTGACAGTCCCTGCTCCAACATATGCTAATTTTTTTGTCGGTGCCACTGCCCGCAGAGGGTGCAGGAGCGAAAAACGTTCCAAAATTATGATATTTTCAATAATGAAGGAGTTAGGAACTTGTCATTTTGTATCTTCGTTACTTACAAGATTTAAATGCTCTATAAGAACAAAATCTAAAAAAATTCGAAATTTAAAAGGCTGAAATAAGCAAAAAAATTTCTAAAAACTTTCTAAATTACAATTTGTATGGAATGTCTGGAACTACTAAAGCGATTTCAAAAGTGATGGTGGCAAATGGATGGTGACAATCCCTGCTCCAACATAGGCTATATTTTATGTCGGTGCCACTACCCCGAGGGGGGTGCAGAAGCGAAAAACGTTCTAAAATTGCGATTTTTGCGATGCTGAAGGAGCTAGATACTTCAAGTTCGGCATGATTGTTATTTATAAGATCTAAATGCGCTCTAAGAACAATTTCTAAAGAAAAATGATCTAATGATTCTGCGATTTTTCAACTATTGAATTTCTAAAATTACCAAATTTCACAATAGAGTACCATAGCGAAACCTTCACGCGTAAAAATATAATGATAAGGGCGACGTGTCCTGACGTGTATATTGACTATAGCACGAGTCACAAATTATAGTATCCTTATTATTCTGTTAAAATATAAAAGTGAATTATGAAATGTCAATATTTTGTTTGATTAAAGGTTCGTTAAGAGAAATTGACCAGCGTAGCGGGCGTAGCTTGCTAGTATATAATAATAAAAATAAGTGCTGAATATAATGAAAAATAAGTGCTAAAAAGTACATTAACTTAAAATATTATTTCAAAATTATTTCGCCTTGTGCATTTTCAAGGTCTTCATCTTCGTCACTGCTGTCATCATTATAAGAATTATTATCATCTTTATCATCATTAACATTGCCTATTTCTTTCTAACCACTATAAGTTTATTTAGAAAATTAAGAGAAAAAAATATATGTTGTATAGTTTAAAATTAACAGCGAATATTAATAAAGATTAATTATAATATTACTTAAAAATTAAGACAGAATTTAAATAAATGGTTGACAATTTACGGTGGAGTTTCAGTTTTGCTCTTTTTTCGCTCCTTTGGCGATTTTATACATCTCTATACTTATAAAAGAGCATGTCCTCATGACTCAGAATCAACGCCGAGTCTCAACCGCTGCTCCTACGACTACGAAATTTGGAAGATATGTACCCACTAAGAAAGTATTTTTGAAAATTCAGCCCTACGGGGGTTAAATGGGAGGTTCGAAAGATTTAGGTCATTTCTCCATATCTCTGCAGCAGTTTTACGAGGAGTATGACATTCAGGATAACAAATCTACTAAAAAAATAGTTAAACATTTATTTCATGGATTTTAGAAATTCAATCACTAAGGGAGTTAAATGGGGGTGGTTGAGAGTTTAGGTCATTTCCCCGCCATATCTGAAAAGCAGTTTTAGATAGGAGTGTGAAATTCAGCATACCAATTCTACTAAAAAAGGAGTTAAACATATACTTCAGCGATTTTGGAACAAGCGATTTTAGAGCCAGCGATTTTAGAGTCAACATCGACTATGAACTCGGTTATGAAAGGCTAAACGAATAAGACATCTATTGCTAATTTTTTATTAGATATTTTGCGTGGCATTTTTCAAATCATAAATATATGTACTTTTATAGAAAGCAACAATCGTTGCTTTGGCGACAATCACGGCTTGGCTGTGTATTGATAGTAACCCACACGAAGTCGGGACGGGCGGCTATTCATATATATATATATATATATATATATATATATATATATAGAGAGAGAGAGAGAGAGAGAGAGAGAGAGACTTTTATCTAAAGCAAGGATCGTTGCTTTGGCAACAATTACGGCTTTATTGTGTATTGAAAGTAGACAAAGCACTACAAAAGCTGCAAACTCTCATAATTAGGCGCTTTCTCTAACAGATTTAAATCGGCGTCTGGCAGTAATTTAGCAGCCGAATTTCGGTCTGGCAAATTAATTATGGCTTATCTGATAGCCAAAGTATAACATACTAAAATTTCAGCTATGCTAAAATGACGTGTATTTGACACCTCATTTTGCCTATAAATGAGGGTCTGGCACGGTGTTGGCAACGTTAAAACGGTGCCAGACTAATAACTTAATATCACAAATAGTTAGCAGATTCAAGTTTTATAAACAAAATTCATGCTAAAATGACGTAATTTTGTCACTTTTTTACCTGCATTGCCCCTCCCCCCACAGGTAAACGCAACCACTTTCACGAGCCAGACCGGCCGCATTCGTACTACACAATAAAGACGGAGAATATATATCCCTGACGGCTCGACCTACAGGCACAGGTAGATTTCGAAGACGCAGACCGTGGGGCGCCTGTTTGTCGGGAATTGCGGAAGAAATGACCTTTTTACGATGATGCGGCAGTTGGAACCGCCTACTTCGAAACCTAACTTGTTTGCAGGCGGAATCGGCAGGGATTTTTTTGTTTTTAATTTTTTTTTTTTTTTTTGCTATAACGGTTGGTTCTATAAAAAACTTTCCAATATAAAAGTTTTAAATAATATTAAGAGGATTAATAATAAATTTAAGCGGATTTGAAATCTTGAGAATTGGCGAAGTTATGAATTTTTTTCTTCTAAACACCCCTCCCCTCCCCCCTTAAGGCAATTTTTAATTATATCAAAAATCAGTCATACATAAATTTTCGGCCCTTTTCCTAGAAGTAATAATAACTTCAAACGGATTCGATACGTATCATAAGTAAGAAATTATGAGTTTTTTTCTGTTTTCACAAAAAGCCCCCCCCCCCCCCCCTTGGTTCGATTTTGTCCATTAACGAATTTGACCGAGACTGTATGCCCCTTGATTTTATGTATCAGTTTCGAAAATATGCGGGAGTTGGAACCGCCTACTTCGAAAAATAACTTGTTTGCAGGCGGAGCCGGCAGGTATTTTTTTTTGTCTTTAATTTTTTTTTGCTATAACGGTTGGTCCTATAAAAAACTTGTCAATATAAAAGTTTTAGATAATATTAAGTGGATTAATAATAAATTTACGCGGATTTGATATCTTGTGAATTGACGAAGCTATGATTTTTTTTCTTCTAAAACTCCCCTTTCCCCCCCCCCCTTGGGGCCATTTTTAATTATATCAAAAATCTGTCATACATACATTTTCGGCCCTTCTCCTAGAAATAATAATAACTTTAAACGGATTCGATATGTATCATAATTAAGAAATTATGGGTTTTTTTCTGTTTTCACAAAAAGCCCCCCCACCCTCCCCCCCTTGGTTCGATTTTGCCCATTAACGAACTTGACCGAGATTTTATGCCCCTTGATTTTATGTATCAGTTTGTAAAAGATTAATGCAGAATTTTTCCAGTTATCGTGGTCAGAAAAAAGTGACATAGATAGATAGATAGATAGATAGATAGATAGATAGATAGATAGATAGATAAAGTTTTGAACTGGGGGTGGTTTTGGGTTCTGGGAGTCATGATCGGCGTAGATCTGCAAAAATTTTTCAAAATTTCCAACTTAGGTGAGAATGTAATAGGTAGTATTTCTTACGAAATCTACCTAATGAGCCTTGCTAAAATCACGTGTTTTCTGACGTTGCTAGCTCTTAGACTAATATGAATAAAAGCATTTTATAAATATGAAATGCTGTTGCTTAATTGATGTGAAGTACATCATATTTTTTGCAATTGTGTTTTCTTTTCACAGATCATGATTCTAGAGAATGTCCTCTTCCAAATGGGCTGTTTTTAAAACCAAATAGTGGATGCAAAGAATATTATGACTGCAATAATGGAATACCCACAACGAAAACATGCTCTCCGGGATTGCTTTTCAATCAAAAATCCAGGATGTGCGATTGGCCTGAACTTGTATCTTGTCCTGACGATGGTACAACAACATTTTAATCAACTTAAAGCTCCTCATATCAGTGTGATTTCAAATTCCCCTCGCTAATGCTAAAACCTATGGCCATGTGATGCCTTCGTATTTTTAAAAAATCTCCTTAAGAAATCACTATTTTTAACTTTTCTTTTTCTGTTTGCTATATTCTTAAAGGATGTCTCTTTCTTTCTTAGTTGTCAAAATATTCCTAAACTATATACACAATTTATAATTTCATGAGTTAAAATCTTAGCGAAGCTGGGTTAAGATTGTAACACTTCGCATAAAATTAATTATATATTTTAGAAATATTTTGATAACTAAGAAAGAAAGAGACATTCTTTAAGAATAGTACACAGAAAAAGAAAAGTTAAAAATATTAATTTACTGAGAAGATATTTTATAAATACGAATACATCATAGGGCTATAGGTTTAACATTTAGCGAGGGGAATTTGAAATCTCACTGGCATTTGAATAAAAGCATTTTATAAATATGAAATGTTGTTGCTTAATTGGTATGAAGTAGTACATCACAGATTTTTGTATTCTACTTTCTTTTTTTCAGATTATAAATCTAGATAATGTCCTTTTCCAAATGGGCTATTTTTAAAACCAAATAGTGGATGCAAAGAACATTATGACTAAACCTATGGTCGTGTGATGCATTCGTATTTTTAAAATATCTCCTTAAGAAATTAATATTTTTAACATTTCTTTTTCTGTGTACTATTCTTAAAAGGATGTCTCTTGCTTTCTTAGTTGTCAAAATATTTCTAAAATATATTCTCGATTTATAATTTTATATGTTAAAATCCTAGCGAAGATGAGGTAAGATTTTAGCAATTAACATAAAATTAATCGTATATTTTAGAAATATTTTGACATCTAAGAAAGAAAGAGGCATCCTTTAAGAAGAGTACACAGAAAAAAGAAAAGCTAAAAACATTAATATCCTGGGGAGATATTTTAAAAATACAAATGCATCACACGGCCATAGGTTTAACATTAGCGAGGGGAATTTGAAATCTCACTGATGAAGAGCCTTAAGGGCACTTGCTATCCTGCATTTTGTGAAAAATGACAAAAATATCATTTTTTTTTTTTCAATTTCTTACTTAAAATAAATTTCGACGTCCGTATTCCTATAAAGCTGGTAATTAAAGCAATATTAGCTTAATATATATTAAATTTAAGATATTAGATTTAAGATATTTAATAATTAGCTGTTAATTAAAGCTGTTAAAGCAATATAAAAATATTTGAAACGTTATTCCAAGAAACAATTCAGTCATCAACATAAAAATATCAGACAATAAAATAGCTTTATTATAAGCTTATACTAATTTTAAATGAATTGCCTCAAAAAAACTAGAACTAATTTCATCCACCTTATAAATGTTAATGTAAAAAACCTGTGTGTAAAGAGCTTAGAAGCCATTTTTAAATTAAATGTCATTTAACATAAATATAAATAAATAATTCTGTGTATTAACATTAAGTAATAACTCAAATATTTCGATATATTACTATTTTCTGTCCGATATTTGTCTGGGAATATCGATGTCCATAAGACAATATAGAGGAAATGGGGGATTAATGGGACATTTTAACAAAAATATTTATTTTAAATATTTTTTTAAGTTATTATCAATATTATATATCACATTTCATACATTGTTTGACTACATCTTATGTCCAATATCTATTCAAGGTTATTATTATATAGAAATATATTATGGAATTAAAAAAAAGTTCCTCTTTGTCCCAATCATCTCCACAGTAGGGATGAATGGGACACAATATATTTCACTCCCTGTATTCAATGTTAAGGACTAAAAGCTGACAAAAATGCCTCCTTGGCAAAAGCTCAGAGATTATAAATTGTAATATGATCTCCAGGATTATTTGTCAGCCAATCATCTTGGACTCATCTCAGCTTTGTCTTAAAAGGCCCATAAACGGAAGCATTCAATGGCTGAAGACGATCATACAATCAGGATGAAATTTTAAAAGAATAATTACCATAAATTATTAATTTATCAACCTGTATAATATTATTTAGTTAATAAATATGTTTTTCAGCATCCTCTAGCGATGAATTAGACAGTCCCATTCATCCCCATTTGAAATGTCCCAATCATCCCCATGATGCATATATTCAATTGTTAGCCATTTTGTCTCAAAAATTATTTTGTCACAATGGTTAATATGCATTCAATTTAATTACCAAAATTGAGCCTTGAAATAAAAAACTACAACATATCTTAATTGTTTATATTGCGTAAGATATTTAAGTAACTTCAAATGTAAAAAAAATTACTTTTGAGCAGAGTTTTCAGTAAATGCAAATTTGAGGGAAAATGAAAACAGCCATGTGGTCTTGCTTTTGGTTCTGAAGCACACTATGGTAGTGAAATCTATGAGAATAGGAAGCAACTAAAAAGAAAAGTTTATTGCCTGAAATATTGAGAATGTCCTATCCATCCCTTGTCCAAATCATCTCCCATCTCCCCCATGAAAAATTGTTACATCGATATTTTGAACATTTTTCCCCTTACTTGTAGAGCTACAGTTCTTTAGCCAATTTTTTTAGTCGGTGCGAGAATTCTCCTCTACACAGTTTATGCGCTCTTGACAGAAAGCCATGTATAGATGGTCAGAAAGACTGGCTCACTGATTCACAGAGTCTAGCAATAGAAATATTGATAGTAATTTAAATATATAAATATGAACATAGCTCTGTGTATTTATCGTATGTTTCTTAAGTATATGAATTTAACATTATTGCTTTTTTTTTTATGTTTTAGATCAGTGTAATCCAAATCCTTGTTACAACAATGGGAAGTGTAGTGTTACAAATGGGAAAGTCACTTGTTACTGCAAAGATCCGTTTGTCGGAGAAAGATGTGAAAAGGGTGTGAATTATGTTTTCACTTAGTATTTTAACATGATAGCTCATTAAGAGTTATATGCATTTCTTTAAAAAAAAAAAAGTGGCAAAGTAATATTTCATGTAAAATTACGTTTTTATTTCTTTGTTTCAGACCAGTGTCATCCAAATCCTTGTCTTAATAACGGATCGTGTATCGTAAAAAACAGAAAAACAGTTTGCTTTTGTAAAGATCCTTTTATTGGAGACAGATGTGAAACAAGTAAGAAATTCTATTTGTCATATTTAGCTTATGAATAGAGTATTGTGAAGTATAAATTCACCGATAGATAGAGTGATTGAAAGATACATTGGTTGATCCGTAAACAGAGTTTATAAATAGAAATATGAAGAGTAATTTAGATATAAAAATAGAGAAATAGCCATAATCATTTTTCCTATGGTCCTTAATTATAAGAATTTAACGTACTTCTTTCATTTTTGAATTAGATCTGTGTGATCCAAATCCTTGTAATAATGAGGGAATATGTAGCATTACAAGCGGGAAAGTCACTTGCTCATGTAAAGATCCATTCATTGGAGAAAGATGTGAAAGGGGTACGAAGTATATTTTCACTTAATAATTTTCAAATGATATTTCATCAAGAATAATATGCATTTTTTTAATGATAACTAATTAACATTTGAGGTTTAAATGCCATTTTTATTCGTTTGTTTCAGATCAGTGTTTTCCAAATCCTTGTCAGAATAATGGATTGTGCAGTGTTAAAAATAAGAATGTCACTTGCTCATGTAAAGATCCATTTATTGGAGAAAGATGTGAAAAGGGTACGAAGTATATTTTCACTTAATAATTTTCACATGATATTTCATTAAGAATAATATGCATTTTTTTAATGTTAACTAAACTAACATTTTACGTTTAAGTATCATTTTTATTCGTTTGTTTCAGATCAGTGTCATCCAAATCCTTGTCTGAATAATGGAGTGTGCAGTGTTAAAAATAAGAATGTCACTTGCTCATGTAAAGATCCATTCATTGGAGAAAGATGTGAAAAAGGTACGAAGTATATTTTCACCTATTAATTTCTTATTCTACTACATTAAGAATAATATGCATTTTTTTAATGTTAACTAATCAACATTTTACGTTTAAGTACCACTTTTATTCATTTGTTTCAGATCAGTGTCATCCAAATCCCTGTCTGAATAATGGATTGTGCAGTGTTAAAAATAAGAATGTCATTTGCTCCTGTAAAGATCCTTTTATCGGGGACAAGTGTGAAATAAGTAAGAAATTCTGTTTTATCGAATTTGACTCATGAACCGCCAGTTGCATACAAGACAGTAGACGTCAAGCAATAAAGATATGCTATCGTAGAATTTTGAATCTTGACTGCAAATGATTTTCGAATCTTAACCACCTTGACTGATAGTTAATAGCATATTTATAGCCATCCTGACAAAAATTGCGGAGGAGATCAAACCCATGGTGGTCAAGATTCGAAAATCATTTGCAGCCAAGATTCAAAATTCAAAATTCTACGATAGCATATCTTAATTGTTTGATTTCGTTAGTATGCTGAAAAAATAAATGTATTTTCTAGGAAATCTTTAAAATTCAATCGAATGTTTCGGAATGGTATTCTGTAAAAGTAGAATGTCAAAATGAAATGTTTACAACAGCTTGATACAGATCGTCAGACCTGTTTAGCACAAATTTATTGACGAATGCAATGAAAGTCATTTAAAATAATATCCACAAACTTAGCTGTTACGCGACATATGCTACTGGGAAAACATTTTTGGCAATAAAACATTTGAAAACATATGTGAAAAATTTCAAACATTAATTTATTTGAAATTAACATAAATACGTCACAGAAGAAGCCGTTAAATAAGATTATAATTTTCTTTGGCATAAACAAGGCTCAAATTTTCTTTTGTAAATATATTAAATTAAATTATTTGAATACACAATAAAGTTTAATAAAAACTCTTAACACTTACCTCTATTCAATTAGTAAAAAAAAAAATAATAAAAAAAACTCTTCGTTCTTGCGATAAATGTATCGCGGAAATCGTGAAAAACATAGCATAGCGGCGACACCTGCTATGTATGCACCCAAGCCTAATAAGGGTCTATTTATGTCAAAGTCTAACAGAATATGAAGCTTGGTGATATTCCGCGCATTGGTTCTTAAGATATAGCTATTGCGGAAATCGTGAAAATTGCTGCATAGCTGCGCCCTTGTTGGGAGATTTACACCAAAACCTAACCAGCAACAACTTATGTTAAGGTTTAATTGAATCTGAAGTTTGATTAAATTCCGTGGATTAGTTCTTGAGATAGAGCGCCCAGAAAATTTGCGTCCCATACAGACATACACACAGACAGATATGAGATGTGATCTTCCCAACTGAGTGAAAAAATCCGGGTCAGGATTCGAACCCGGGATCCCTTGGCTGAAGCTGCCAATGCTCTATCAACTGAGCAATCCCGGACAAATGTGGCTGAACTAATTCACCCAGTTAACCTTAATGATCATAGCATCTGGACTGATATCTGAATCAGCACAACAGAATAAATCACAGGTAATGGAAACTCCAGTAAGCGCTGGAAACGTGATTACACTAGATTAATTTTGACACAATTATTAAAAAAAAATGGTAAAAAAATCATATGAGATGTCATCGTCTCAACTGTAATTTATTCTGTTGTGCTGATTGAGAAATCAGACCAGATGCTATGATCATTAAGGTTAACTGGGTGAATTAGTTCAGACATATTCGTCCGGGATTGCTCAGTTAGTAGAGCATTGACAGCTTCAGCCATGGGATCCCGGGTTCGAATCTTGGCTCGGACTTTTTCACTCAGTTGGGAAGATTACATCTCACATGATTTTCTTATCAATTTTTTGAATAATTGTGTCAAAATTAATCTAGTGTAACACAGACAGATATTTCTGAAAAAGTCAAATCGTGTTCAGAACCTTCTAAACCGCATTAATCCGCCAAAAAACGGGAGTCGAAAATTTTCACGAATCCAATACTTTCTTCTAGTAAAGATAGAAGAAAGTAAAAACAGAGGTTTACAATTGATTTCCGACTAACTTTTACTTTGAGTCACATCTCGTAAACATCCAAGATCAATATGCGGTTTTCATGTCATTTTCTTTCTATATAGTACAGAATAGCACTTTAAATATAGAACCATTTCGTGAGCTGATTTTCTCGCTAATCTTGCGTGAGAAGGTTAAGATTAGGAATTTAATATATTTCTTTCTTTTTTCTCTTAGATCAGTGTGATCCAAATCCGTGCAATAACAATGGGACGTGTAGCGTTACAAACAGGACAGTCACTTGTTCTTGCAAAGATCCATTCACTGGAGAAAGATGTGAAAAGGGTATAAAACATATTTTCACTTTATATTTTAACATGATAGTTTATTAAGAGTTATATATATTTAAAAAAAAAAAAAACATTCTTTGCAAAGTAATATTCATAAAAAATACACTTTTTATTTGCTTGTTTTCAGATCAGTGTCATCCAAATCCTTGTCTTAACAATGGATTGTGCAGCGTGAAAAATAGAAAAGTCATTTGCTCTTGTAAAGATCCTTTTATCGGGGACAAATGTGAAACAAGTAAGAAATTCTGTTTTATTATATTCGACTCGGTAACAATCATTTTCATTGTGGAGTATAAATACAGGGTGATTCAGAATTGATCGTTCAAATTTGGTGTGCAAGCAGGAAATAGCAAAAGAACACGATGCCACGTAAGAAAGTATGGTCGCAAACTTACGCATGATGTAGTAAAAAGCATTGTGTGTCCCCAATTTCTGCTCATGCGCAAAGTTTTCCGATTTCTGCAAGCGACATGTTGTTATTATAGACATGTTGACTTCACAGAAGTAACATGAGCTGATTTTGTAGAAGAAAGTGAGGTAAAACCGCATATCTCATTATTAGTTGCTTTTTCAAGCCAGAATTCCCAACAGAATTTAATCTAACTTTGCGAGATACTCTTCACTTATCTTTGTACCATAATATCATTTTAAATATACGATTACTTTGTTACATTTTTATTAATAGATGATTATTTGTAAAAAGTGAAATCATTCGGTCTTACTCCACCGGCGGAGTTAAACCGACAACGGATATGTGCTGGAAATCTTACAGGAAATTAAAACGTTTAGACTTTTTTAAAAAGGAACAAAATATTCTATTTTACAAATTTAACTAAGGAATTAAACTAATATTATTTCAGTTATAAGTCTAATGATTTAATATTTAAAGACTAAATAATTATTATCTCCATTACAATTTTAGAAATTAGGGAAAAGAAGTTCACCTCTTTATGAGTTTTATAAAAATTATAATCACTCTTGCCCCTCGTAATTTGGACTGTCTTTTATTCAAGCATTGCTTACAAGCTCTTCAATTATTGTTTTCCAGTACCTCTTTTTATCCCATGTAGAATATTCAGTTTTACTCCAAGAGAATGAGGGTCACAAAGTAAGTCATCAAACATTTCATAAAAACATAGACATTTTCATTGTGTGAAATAAATCCTTATTAAATATGCACACACAATAATGTATAAAGTTTTAATAACTTTAGATGCGTTCATATTTAAAAGTTTTGAAAACTATCAAACATTAAAACAAAAAATGATAAAATAAACTTTACAACACAGAAACTACACAAATGCCAGTATGGAGATACCATAATGGCAGCTTCTTCGTTTTGCCTAGTGCTAAGTATTTCATCCATTAGCCACGAGAGAGCTGCTCAAATTGAGTCCAACTGAGGTATCCGGTTATCTCCAAACTATACGGTTTTACCCTACTTTGCACTATACCCTTTACGTATCATGAATTAGCTGATATACATCTAATATGTGGTGCAGTAAGGTAAAACGGTCGGTCAGCTGCACGATTGCAAGAAGAACACTACCCCAACCGCCGAATACTACAGCATAAATTTTTTCTTGTGTACACCGATAACTGTACGAAACTAGAACATTTGTCGATAAAATGTGCAATAGGAGAAGCAGCCGATTGACACGACTGTCCTACACGACTGTCAATAGTGCGGCGGATACTACAAGAAGTACGTTTGGATACTTTTCATCTGCAAAGAGTGCAGTTATTTCAAGCTGACCATTACGGTCAGCGTGTGGAATTTTGTCGATACTACCTGCAGAAAACTGCCGTGGATCCCACTTTTCCAGCATATCTCCATTTCATTGATGAAGCTTCCTTCCTCGTGAAGACGTTTGTAACACACCCAAATTGCATCTGTGAGCATTTGATAAAACTCATAACAGAGCGATGTTCCTGTTATTATTCACAAAGACATTTATATGGTTCCCACATCCGCTCCACAGGCGCTTTAGTACAATATGCAAATTCTGTGCGCGATTACTTGACCAGATAGTTTGGAGCAAAATAGAATGGGAAGGAAGACCATTCTCTTGTCTACCAAAGTCATCAGATTTATCTCCCATATATTTGTTTGTGTAGGGCACTATAATACACATTGTGTGCTGGACATCTATTGACAGTACCATGGACCATGTAACACAAATATCTGTTACCGTTGGTATCGTCCTTGAAATTTCGGGCATATTATAGAATGTACCCCCAAGTCAATGCAATGTCACTGTTAGCTCTGTATTCTAGAAAATGGTCGTAACTTTGAATACCTTCTATAACTCCATAATAATGATAAAGAGATAAATATTATTTAACATATATTACTTGCTTATACCGTTTCCTTTCCTTCATCGTCTGGGCATATCTTACTACATGATGTTTACGATCCTACTTTTCTATGTGAAATTCTGTTATTTTGCTATTCCCAACATCCTCACAAAATTTCAACTATCAAATCTGAATCACCCTCTAGGCAGGTAGGCAGATGGATTGAATGACTGATTCATTCATCCATAAACAAAGTTTAGCAGTATAAATATAGATAGTAATTTAGATACAGAAATATAGCTATAGCTCTATGCATTTTTTTGTATGGTCCTTAAGCTTAAAAAAATAACACATTTCATTCTTTTCTGCTTTAGATCAGTGTGATCCAAATCCTTGTAATAACAATGGGACATGTAGCATTAAAAATCAAAAAATCACTTGTTCCTGCAAAGATCCATTCACTGGAGAAAGATGTGAAAGGGGTATAAAGTATATTTTTACTTTCTATTTTAACGTGATTGTTCATTAAGAGTAATGTGCATTTCGTGAAAAGAAAATATTGGCACAGTAATACAGATAAAACCAACTTTTTTATTTGTTTCTTTCAGATCAGTGTTATCCAAATCCTTGTCTTAATAACGGATTATGCAACGTGAAAAACAGAAAAGTCATTTGCTCTTGTAAAGATCCTTTTATTGGAGACAAATGTGAAACAAGTAAGATATTTCTGTTTATCATATTTGGCTCATGATTGCATTGTGGATTATAAAAACTCCAATCGATAGATAGATTAAATGGCGGATTTATTCACCCACAAACACAATTTAGCAATAGAACAATAATTAATAATTTAGATATAGAAATATAGGCATAGCTCTATACACTTTTTGAATGGTTCTTAACTACAGGGTGTTTCAAAGAGAAGAGCAGCTTTCAACAGTTTATTTCGTACAAACTGTAACTCAGTCCGCGCATCACTGGGATGCAGAAGAATACAAAATTTTATCCGTCAGTTTTCATTAATTCAACATGGTTACTTCTTGCAGTGCGGAAAACATCAAAATGCTAGTTCATTTCTTGACAGATGATACACGTTAAACTCATCCCCAATTCACGGCTTTCACAATTTGATTTCGCAGCTATTGAACATTAGAAGACATAGGTCAAACACACATTTTTGGTTCAATGTACTCCCATAAAAACTGAACATTAGAAGACATAGGTCAAACACACATTTTTGGTTCAATGTACTCCCACATAAAAACATCAAGTACTTAAATCTGAAGACTAAGAGGGTCGTAGACAATGGTGTGTTCATGCTCAATTAATACAATTTAATGGACTATAGACCACACATTTAGAATTTTCCTTTATCGAATGATGTACGTAATATGTGTCTGTCTTATATAATTTTTATTAAATAAATTCTTAAAATGTGCTCTTTCTTTTTTAAACACTCTGTATATGAATTTAGCCTTTTTATCATTTCTACTTTAGATCAGTGTGATCCAAATCCTTGTAATAACAATGGGACATGTAACGTTATTAATGGGAAAGTCACTTGTTCCTGCAAAGATCCATTCACTGGAGAAAGATGTGAAAAAGGTACAAAGTATATATTGAGTTTATATTTTAACATAACATTTTATTGAAAGCTATCTGTGGGCACGGCAGTAGCTCCACCAAGACGAGAAAGCACAGCCATACGCATCCTTTTCTGGAAGCAACTCGGGATAGATCTGACCCCTCCCCCTATATTTGTGCTGGAGTTTCCCAAAAACCTGAAACCTCGTTTATATAGAGTACATTGCAAACGGAACCAAATTTTCAAATGTCACGTTTGTATCTTTTCTAATTTAGAAGATATCTGAACTCAAAGTTTCGATTTTTTGACATCCAATCACTTACTGATCATCAAAAAGCTAAGGTATATCCCGTAGTTCTAGAATTTAGCATAAAGGTAGTGTTTAAGATTTAAAAAAAATAAAAATTCGGAAAGTTTGAAAATAAAATAAAAAAATTCGAAAAAAAGGAAAATTTGAAAATAATTCGATTTTTTAGCCCTATGAACTTGAAATTTGGCATAAAGGTACTGTTTAGAATACAAAGAAATGAAAAATTAAAAAATCCGGAAATTTCGAATAAAAGAATCAAAAATAAAAAAATTCAAAAAATCGAAAGTAGTTCGATTTGTTGGAATTTTCCGGAATTTTAAATTTTGTCTTTCTTTGTATCCTAAACACTACTTTTATGCCAAATATCAAGTATCTATAGGGCTGCGATTAATATCTCAGATCGATAGCACCTTTCCTGGTAGCAACTGAGAGTACTTTTGATCCTCCCTCCCCCGTAACTTATTAATGCTTGCCTAGGAAACTGAAACTTCTTTTTATCTTCTAGAGGACTTTGCAAACGGAACTAAAGTTCTAAATTTTTGGTACCTTCAAATAATAGGGACAGGGTTGATGAAAATCAGTGGATGATGTCCGAAAAGAACCCGAAGTCAAGGAAAGGAGGATTACTTACAAAAAGAAGTTAAATCCTATCAAAAACATCATATGCAAAAAATGTAGCCAAATTCCGTTACTCTTTTACCGTAAAAAGTTCTGAGATTATGTAGAGCCAACTTTATCGCACTTATTAACTGTGAAATTCATAAATCACTCCTAGTCTCCACATCTTTAGTTAAAGAATATTTTGTGATTGGCAATTACGCAGCACAAGGATGTCATTACACCTTACTATGGGTGTTATGGGGTGGGATGGTATTATTTGATTAAACAGAATATGTATGCGAGGGATATAAGCTTAACGGAGAGATGCCTTGGGTGGAGGTGTTTCTGAACTGGGGTGTCTGGTACGTATTCACGTTACATCGGATGAAAAACAACCAAAATTTCGGACATCCAGCTCGACCGTAGGGAAGGTTTCGTACATAGGCTTATAAAATTATGTAAAATTAAGTCCACGTTACAAATACATATACCTTCAATGATACATATATCTTATACTATATTAAAAGGAAAAGGGATTTTCGTCAAATAAATTTTTCCCATAAATTTGTCAATTTTGCGCATGCGTTAACTTAAATCTGGAACCTATTGAGTTTTAGAGCACAATCGAATGAGAAAAGGGTGGCCCAGTAGTATAAGGCGCGCGTTTCTTCTATCTGTTCCTATCATCGTGTCGGTTCGATCCCCGCTATGGACAGAATTATTTTTTTTATTTTATTGGCAATAACTCATTTTAATAATGCCATATTTAATTCAGGATGAAAAGTTATATAATTTATATATTTTTTAAACGAATACTTTATAATTAAAATTTAACACCCAAGAATTTTTGTTTTAATTACTAAATTTATATTTAAAGTATTTAAATTAAAAGGTCGTGCATCTAATTATCGATTAAATAAATTGAAGTGGTCTACAATTTTTATTATATTCGGTATGACCATTCTCAAGATGTCATATATATAATAAGATAAGTATGGGATTATTTTTCGTAAAAAAGGAAAAATAAAAGGAGAGAAAACAAAAAGAAGGGAAAATATTCATACAGGAACTCTAAAATATCTTGATATCCATGATTTAACAATTAAATAATGTGTGAAAATGGAAAATACAAATTCAAGTAATTAAAAATATGTATTATAAATCGTAAGCTATAAACAGCAAATTTTAAATTCGGGGTTTTAGAATCAGACTGATAAAAATTAATTTAATGAAAAATTTTAAAGGTCGTGTAGTTAAAAAAAAAAAAAAAATCAGAAATACTAAATATTGTTATTTTTTCAAAATATTGGGACTGTGGTAAATAAAATTTAACAACCGACAATATTTTTTAAATCACTTATTTTATATTATAAATATTTAAATTAAAAAATCTTGCATGTAGTTATCGATTAAATAAAGTGATCTAAACTTTTATCTATATATTGTACGACAATTATCAACAAGATATATTTGAATAACTAAGAAAAGTATATTATTATTCTCCTTAAAAGAAAAGAAGAGAAAAAAGAAAGACGCAAAAATATCCATGTAACAATTATAAAAGAAATCACCTTGATATCCGTGGTTTATCTGGGTTTTAGAGTCAGGCTGATAAAAATAAAATGAATGAAACATTTTAAAGGCCGCGTAATTAAAAAAAAAAAAATACTAAATATTGATAGATCTATTTTTAATTATTGAGACTGTAGTAAGTAAAAATAAATCATTCAATTAATATTTTTTAGTTAAATTCTTGCTAAATTAATTCAATTATAATAGGATGTAAATTGCAAGCTTAAAATTATTTCACTTCATTAGTTGAGTAGGCTGGACTGACAACACAATTTATCCTTTTATATCTATAGAAATCGCTTACACAATATAACAATTCATAAATTTTTCAATATTTAATCAATTTAAAAGCAGCTAATTAAAAATAAAAGCATATTTCTAAAGGAACTTTCAAGCTATTTACCGTCAAATTTTGACGGGTACCATCTAGTATACTATAAATATAAATACTATTTTATGCAATACTTTATTAATAAACTCGATTATTAAAATGTAAGCAACAGCAGTCACATTCTTTTGCTGTGTAATTTCCAAGTCACAAAATATTCTTTATCTAAAGATGTGTAGAGACTAGGAGTGATTTGTGAATGAAAATTTCAGAGTTAATTAGAGAGATAAACTTGGCTCTACATCATCTCAAAACTTTTTACGGTAAAATAGTATAAAATATAGACTTGACTATATTTTTTTACATGTGATATTTTTGATGGGATATAAATTTCCTGACAAAAAATACTCGGTGAAGTAATATTTTGTATAAATTTCCTTTTTTATTTTTTGGTTTCATATAAATGCCATCCAAATCCTTATCTTAATAACGGATTGTGCAACGTAAGAAATAAGAAAGTCATTTGCACTTGTAAAGACCCTTATATTAAAAACAAATGTGAAACAAGTAAGAAATTTTATTTATCGCATTTGACTCATGGCCATAGTCAATTCAACTGTGGAGTATAAATAGACAGATATATAGATAGATTCAGTTATTGAGTGGTTTATCCATAAACAGTCAATTAATAGAAATACAGATAGCATAGATTATGCATATATGCAGAATAGATAACCTTATTTATTTATCGTATGGTCCTTATGTATATGAGTTTAACATAACATATTTATTTTATTCTGCTTCAGATCAATGTAATCCAAATCCTTGTAATAACAATGGGACATGTAACGTTACTAGTGGAAAAGTCGCTTGTTCCTGCAGAGATCCATTCACTGGAGAAAGATGTGAAAAGGGTACAAAGATACGAATTTATATTTCAACATGACAGTTTATTAAAAGTTATCTACATTTCCTGACAAAAATACTCGGCAAAGTAATATTTCATATAAAATTACTTTTTTGTTTGTTTGTTTCAGATCAGTGTCATCCAAATCCTTGTCTAAATGAAGGATTGTGCAGCGTAAGAAATAAGAAAGTTATCTGTACTTGTAAAGACCCTTACATTGGAAACAAATGTGAAACAAATAAGAAATTTTATTTGCATTGTAAAGTATAAATAGACAGATAGATAGATGGATTCAAATATTCAGCGATTTATCCATAAACAGTCAAGCAATAGAAATATAGATTGCATAGATTATGCATAGCTATAGCCATATATAGCATAGATTATGCGTATAGCATAGATTATGCATACCTATAGCATAGATAGCCCTATTTATTTATAGTATGGTCCTTAAGTGTATGAGTTTAACATATCTGTTCTTATCTTCTGTTTTAGATCAGTGTGATCCAAATCCTTGTAATAACAATGGGATATGTAAAGTTACTAATGGGAAAGTTACTTGTTCCTGCAAAGATCCATTCACTGGGGAACGATGTGAAAAAGGTGTAAAGTATATTTTCAATTTATATTTCAACATGACTGTTTATTAAAAGCTATATACATTTCCTGACAAAAAGTACCCAGCAAAGTAATATTTTATCTAAAATATTTTTTTCATTTGTTTGTTTCAGATAAGTGTCATCCAAATCCTTGTCTCAATAACGGATTGTGCAGCGTAAAGGATACTAAAGTCATTTGCTCTTGTAAAGATCCTTTTATTGGAGACATATGTGAAACAAGTAAGATATTTCTGTTTATCATATTTGGCTCATGGTTATATTGTGGATTACAAAAACTCCAATTGATAGATAGATTAAATGGCTAATTTATACATTTATAATCAAAGTTTGGCAATATAAATATAGATAACATAGATTATGCATATCTATAGCATAGATAACCTATGCATTTATCGTATGGCCCTTAAGCATAATATTAGTGTAACATGTAGTTGTTCTTATTTTTGCTTTAGATCAGTGTGATCCATATCCTTGTAATAACAATGGGATATGTAACGTTACTAACGGGAAACTCACTTTTTCCTGCAACGATCCATTCAATTGAGAAAGCTGTGAAAAATGTACAAATTTAAATTTTAATATGACAGTTTGTTAAAAACTATATACGTTTCCTGACAAAAAATACTCGTCAAAGTAATAGTTCGTATACAATTACATTTTTGTTTGAGATGAATGCCATCCAAATCCTTGTCTTAACAACGGGATGTACAACGTAAAATGAGGAAAGTCATTTGCTCTTGTATAAAGATACTTTAATTGGAAACGAATGTGACGCGAGTAACAAATTCTATTTATCGCTTTTGGCTCATGAACAGTTAGTTTCACTGTGGAGTATAAATAGACGTGTACATACACGTATACATAGACAGATTCAAATACTGACTGGTTTATCCATAAACAGTCAAGCATAAGAAATACAGATAGTACAGATTATGGATATATATATATAGCATAGATAGCCCATATATTAATCATATGGTCCTTAAGTATATATTCGTTTAACATAGTTGTTCTTTCTTTTGCTTTAGATCAGTGTGATCCAAATCCTTGTAATAACAATGGGATATGTAATGTTACTAACGGGAAACTCACTTGTTCCTGCAACGATCCATTCACCGGAGAAAGATGCGAAAAAGGTATAAAGTTATATTTTAGTATGAAAGTTTGTTAAAAACAATGTGCGCTTCCTGAAAAAAAATATACTCGGCAAAGTAATACTTCGTATAAAATTTCTTTTTGTTTGTTTGTTTTAGATCAGTGTCACCCAAATCCTTGTCTTAATAATGGAATGTGCAACGTAAAAAATAGGAAAGTCATTTGCTCTTGTAAAGATCCTTTTATTGGAGACAAATGTGAAACAAGTAAGAAATTCTATTTAACGCATTTGGCTCATGAACAGTTAGTTCCATTGTGGAGTATAAATAGACGTATACATTAGACGGATTCAATTACTGATTAGTTTATCCATAAACAGAAAAAATAGAAATTAAATAGAAATATAGATAGCATAAATTATGAGTATCTATAGCATAGATATCCTATGTATTTATCGTATGGTCATTAAGCATATATTAGTTTAACATTGTTGTTTTTTCTTTCGCTTTAGATCAGTGTGACCCAAATCCTTGTAATAACAATGGGACATGCAATGTTATTAACAAGAAACTCACTTGTTCCTGCAAAGATCCATTCATCGGAGAAAAATGTGAAAAAGGTATAAGACAGGGCTAATTGTGTTCCGGTATTTTGTGCACCACTAAATTTATACAGCAATCTTTTTTTTCTTTAATCGAGGAATTCTGCGATGACATAGTAAGAATATTGCTAGGTAATTTTAGTAGTATTCAAAATACCGGAACACAATCACCCTGGTATAAGGTTATATTTAGCATAAAAGTTCGTAAAACACTATATACGTTTCCTCACAAAAAATACTCAGCAAAGTAATAGTTCATATAAAATTACTTTTTTATTTGTTTGTTTCAGATCAGTGTCGTCCAAATCCTTGTCTTAATAACGGATTGTGCAATGTGAAAAATAGAAAAGTCATTTGCTCCTGTAAAGATCCTTTTATTGGAGACAAATGTGAAACAAGTAAGAAATTCTATTTATGGCATTTGGCTCATGAGAAATCAATTGTATTGTAAAATATATAGACTGATAGATAGGAGTATTACTCGCTGATCTAAAAACAGAGTCTAACGATAAAAAAATAGATATATTACTTTGGATTTAGAAATATAGACATAGCTCTATGTAAAAGTAGTCATAACAAATAATAGAAACTAGGTTCATTCCCAATGGTGTTGAATCATCAATTCTATTCAAGAATGGTTTTCGTATTTAAAAGACAAAAAAAACCTGGCTACCACAAATTTTTTATCATATATATGTTATACAAGATGTCCATATATTATTGTCAGGGTTTCTTTACCTCATATCGTTTAATTTTAGAACATGATGAAAAATATTATTACATTTTCGTAAAGTACAACTCAAACAGTGTCGCTAACAACACAAACAAAGTTACATATGCGTGAAGTTAGAATTCAAAACATTATTAATCAAAGAACGATTATAATCAAATAAAAATTAATATTAAAATGTTAGGAAATTCATCAAATAGTTATTAGTTAATTATGTATATTTACCTATCTAACTTTATGGTCATAATTCATTAATAACTTTTTGATAAATTTGATAACATTTCAATATTAATAATCGTTATTTGATTAATAACGTTTTGTGCTGCAATTTTGCGAATATGTAACTTTGTGTTATTGAAACTTTTTTTGAGATGTATTTTACGAATGTATGTACTAACGCAGACTAATCTAAAGACTATAGCGCAGGTAAAGTGACTGCGGAGCCCCTGCTCCATTCCATATTCACGATTATAGTTAGAAGAAAGCTGCATAAAAGTAAAACCTAGCATAATTATCCCTAAGCCACTCGTTACTGAAGTCAATGCAAAACGTTTACTATAAATAGTGCCATTTGCATAAATCTTGATCTAACGATGCATGATACAAACCGATATCTTTCGCTGAATCCTCACTCACGTTGTTAAACACAAGTGGACACGTGTCATCTGAAGTCCGAAATCTCATTTGGCCACACAACCCACTTGCATCAACCCCATTAAGCATTGTGGTCTCATCTATTGGTAAATAGAATCCGGATTCGATATCCTCCATCAACATCTTTACGGTAACTTTCACAAATCACCATGAAGAATGCAAAATGTATAATACACTTTATTTATTCATTATTCAGGATTTATATAACTCAATTGCTATACAAATTTAGACAGATTACGTGCTGAAAGTGGACCTACTTATGCCGTATTAATAAAGACTTAATTAATTTCTTCTGCGTGTTTCAATTATTTTGATCCCTACTTGTATTTATCATAAGATCTTTAAGTATATGAATTTAATATATTTCTTACATTTTTTGCTTTTTATCAGTGTGATCTTAATCCTTGTAATAACAATGGGTCGTGTAGCATTACAAGCGGGAAAGTATCTTGTTCTTGCAAAGATCCATTCATTGTAGAAAAATGAGAAAGGGTATGATGTACATTTTAACTTATATGATAGATCAGTGGTTCCCAACATGGGGTACGTGAGGTCCTGGGGGTATGTGGCGGGTTTACTGGGGGTACGTAAAAATAATATCGGTAATGTTGGAAATCACAAGAATGGTTTAACTGAAAACACATAAAGTTGATACTTTTGGATTATAAAGTTAGCCTCATGTGTAATTCCAATGTGTTACACTGAAAATGAGGGGAATGTCCCGCTATACATAATAATTCATTGATAATTCAATATCACTAGCTCTGCCCACTAATAATCATATTGCATGAGTACTTATATACTTATCCCATCTTCACTAAAACTGTCATTTATCATTATACAGTTACTTTCCCACCACATTTATCTTATTGATCCATTTTTAATAATAATTTCAGAACGCTTTACTTAGTCAGAGCTTCTACTTTTAACGATTTATTTTGAAACGTGTTGAAAAGCAAGCCCTTATTTTCATTTCCGAGTAGACTGGGTTATGTCACTAACTTATATGTATAGGAAAGCTTCCTTCTTTTTAATAAGTATTTACCAATGAGTATATTACAAATTTAAAAAAAGCGTTTGCATTATATGGGTGAGGGTAGAGGGTGGGGGCATGTTTCTGATAAGAGGTGGTGCTCGAAAATGAATAGCCTAAGCAAGGGGCACATGAAGGAATAAAGGTTGGCAAGCGCTGTGATAGATCATTACTTTAATTAATGCCTATCCCCCAAAAAATTGTCAAAGCAATATTTCATGTCAAAATATTTTATATTTTATTAAACCAATGCCATCCAAATCCTTGCCTTAATAACGGATTATGCAGTGTTAAAAATAGGAACATCATTTGTTCTTGCAAAGGTCCTTTTATTGGAGACAAATGCGAAACAAGTAAAAAATTCTCTTTATCACATTTGGCTCATGAACCGTCAGTTGCATATTGGAGTATAAATAGATCAATAGATAAATGGACTGAGAGTAATTTAGGTATAACTAGTCGGATGTGCCAATATCCCAAAACTTTCTTCTATCTCAATCATGTTAATACTTCTAATTTCGTCCTCACATCGCCAATAAAATCAATATTTTTCGTCATTCTGTTGTACGTCAGCTGCTTACGAATCATCGGGTTACCGGGATGCAATCAACTGATGTATACTAAACTACGAAAAGTTATTTTGGCTTGTACCGACCGGAACAGATAGCATCCCTATTCCTTGGTTTTACGATTTTAGCTAATTTTACTGGAAAACACGAAGTTAAAATGCGTGGAACCCAATTAAAGAAGATTCATTCCCAGTTCTCGTCAACATTGAATTTGAATGAGAATATCGCCAAATTAGTCTTCTATAGCCAAGTTGGCTTCATTTGTGGCAACCTATTTTTGTCGCCAAATTTGGCGATATTTCGTCAATTGCCGCCAAGCTTGGCGAGAATTTGACGTTGGCGAATATAAATATATAGTGTTAAGCATTTAAGAATAGGAACAATGGTTCCAACAATGAAAGAAAATTTGCTGAAACCCTGTTAACTAAAACTCATAAATTAAACCCGTTTATGGATGAATTCTGCTGTCTTGTTTGAAAATGTCAATCACCCTAAAATTTCAAACGGATATATCTCCGCCATTTTTTAATATAGAGACAAAACAAAAACTGCTCCGGATTCTCCGGATCAAGGCCGAGCATTTAACGGAAAAAACTTTTAGGATTTCTAATTTTTTATACATCTTTTTGAATTTGAAATCTTTAAATGGCTATCACAGCGCCCCCTTCCGGCGGAATATCCCCACATTCTAGTAGGACCTGCTGGCTACAGCCAAAAACATATTAAAAAATTTTGGTTTAATTATCTGCATAACATCATACACTTTTCGATGATACAATAGTGAAAATGGAACAAAAATATCGATCACAGCGCCCTCTTTCGACGAAATATCCCCAAATTCTGATAGAATCTGCTTGCTATAGCCAAAAACATAGAAAAAAAATTAGGTTCAATTTGAAGCATAACTTCATACACTTTTAGATGGTACAATAGTGAAAATGGAACAAAAATATCAATCACAGCGCCCCCTTTCGTCGAAATATCCCCAAATTCTAATAGAACCTGCTTGCCACATCCAAAAACATAGAAAAAAAATTAGGTTCAATTTGAAGCATAACTTCATACACTTTTCGATGATACAATGAAGACACACATACGGACAGACGGACGGACGGACGGACAGACGGACATTTTGTAAAAACGTGTTTTTCGGAATCTCTGACCCCTAAAACGTGTAAATCCGTTGAAAACCGGAAGTCGAAAAAAATTTCGATTACAATACTTTCTTCTATTATAGATAGAAGAAAGTAAAAATATAGACACAGACTTTTGCTTCTTTTTCGCATGATCTTTAAGTATTCATTTTTTTTTCTTTTTGCATTAGATCAGTGTGATCCAAATCCTTGTAATAACAACGGGATGTGTAGCGTTACAAGCGGGAAAGTAATTTGTTCCTGCAAAGGTCCTTTTACTGGAGAAAGATGTGAAAAGGGTAGGAAGTATATTTTCACTTTATATTTTAATATGATAATTCATTAAAAGTAATATGCGTTTCTTTTTTTTTTAAAATAAATAACATTTTACGTAGAAATACCTTTTTATTTGTTTGTTTCAGATCAGTGCGATCCAAATCCTTGTCTGAATAATGGATTGTGCAGCGTAAAAAATAAGAATGTCATTTGCTCCTGTCAAGATCCTTTTATTGGTGACAGATGTGAAACAAGTAAGAAATTCTATTTGTCACATTTTGCTCATGAACAGGGTTGTCGAGTAGAAATAAACCAAGATATAAATGGATAGAATAATGTATTTTTTAATCCATAAACAGTGTTTAGAAATAAAAATATGAAGAGTAATTAGATATAGAAATAGAGACACAGTCTTACGCATTTTTCGTATGATCCTTAAGTATACGAATTTAACATATTTCTTTCCTTTTTGCTTTAGATCTGTGTGATCCAAATCCTTGTAATAATGAGGGAATATGTAGAGTTACAAGCGGAAAAGTCACTTGTTCATGTCAAGATCCATTTATTGGAGAAAGGTGTGAAAAAGGTACGAAGTATATTTTCACTTAATTATAATAACATAATATTCTATTAAGAGTAATATGCGTTTTTATTTTTTTATTTAACCAAATAACATTTTACGTAGAAATACATTTTTATTTGTTTGTTTAAGATCAGTGCCATCCAAATCCTTGTTTGAATAATGGATTGTGCAGCGTAAAAAATAAGAATATCATTTGCTCCTGTCAAGATCCTTTCATTGGGGACAGATGTGAAACAAGTAAGATATTCTGTTTGTCACATTTAGCTCATGAACAGGGTTGTGAAGTATAAATAAACTGATAGATAAATTGATTGAATGATAAATTTTTTAATCTATAAACAGTGTTTATAAATAGAAATATTAAGAGTAATTAGATATAGAAATAGAGACACAGTCATATGAATTTTTCGTATGATCCTTAATTATAAGAATTAAACATACCTCTTTCATTTTTGCATTAGATCTATGTGATCCAAATCCTTGTAATAATGAGGGAATATGTAGCTTTACAAGCGGGAAAGTTACTTGCTCGTGTAAAGATCCATTCATTGGAGACAGATGTGAAAAGGGTGTGAAGTATATTTTCACTTAATTAATTAACATGATATTTCATTAAGAGGGATTTCATTAAATGCGTTTCTTTTTTTAAAAAATTTAACTAAATAACATTTACTTAGAAATAACTTTTTTGTTTGTTTGTTTCAGATCAGTGTCATCCAAATCCTTGTCTGAATAATGGATTGTGCAGTATAAAAAATAGGAAAGTCATTTGCACTTGTAAAGAACCTTTTATTGGAGATATATGTGAAACAAGTAAAATTGATTTTCACATATAGATTTTTTCACATTTTATTTGTTTTAGATCAATGCCATCCGAGTTCTTACTTCTGTAATAGTATATGTAGTATAAAAAATAGCAGAATTATTTGCTCCTTTTATTAGAGAAAAGTGAAAAACAAATTCAATTATCTAGTTTTTCATTATTATTATTATTACTAGCAAAACCCGCGGCTTTGCTCGCGTAATTCTTGAAAAATGCCAAGTGGTATTCGTTGGCCTATTTATTTTTCTGCCACAGATAATTCAGAAATTACTAATTAAGCCACACTAATTAAGCAAATTTCTGTAATGGCTATATTACAGAAATTGCAATTTTAAAACTTTTCTGTTCCAGCTCACATTAAAATTTCAAAAATTTTAAAAACCGTTCTATGGATGCATTTGTGTCTATAACGTAACAGCCATGTAAAATTTCAAGTTTCTATCCCTAACAATTTCAGATAAATTATTGTTTAGAAGGTTTTTAGAACTTTTTCAGCTTATTTAAATTTCGATATTTTTTTTTAGAAACCGTTTTTATCGAGCACTAAAATCTTAAAAATAGCCACCATGCCAAATTTCAACTTCCTATGCCAGCAACTTCACTAAAATTGCAATTTTGGAATGTTTTTTGCTTCTGCACCTTTTTTAAATTTCGAATTTTGTAAAAACTGTTCTGTGGAAGCATTTAAGTATAAAAAATAACAGACATGTTAAATTCTAAGTTTCTTTTGCTAATAATTTAGAAAAAAAAAAAAAAAAAAAAAAAAAAAACATAATTTATAACGTTTTCCGCTCAGTTTACACCTTAAAACTTCGAATTTTTAATAAACTGTTTATACCGAGCGTCTGCATCTTAAAAGTTACAACTATACTAAATTTCCAGTTTCTAACCCGAATATATCCAATTAAATCATAATGTAGAACGTTTTTAGACCGTTTTCCGATCATTTCAGCCTATTAAATTTTGATTTTTTTAGAAACCGGTCTTAGCGAGCATTTGCATTTTAAGAGTAGCCACCATACCAAAGACGAAGCTTCTACACCAGCTGTATCACATAAATTGAAATTTTAATACTTTTTTTTTTTTGCTCCTGTCTTTTTACATTTTAGTAAACTGTTCTGGGTGATCATTTACGTGAGTAATAGCCAGGTAAAATTTTTAAGTTTCTAACCTTGATAGTTCCAAATACATCGTAATTTAGAATGTTTTTTCAACGCTTCTCGCGCATTTCACTCTTTTAAATTTCGATGTTTTTCAAATTGTTCTGTGCGACCAAATCAGCAGCCATGTAAAATGTTAAGTTTCTACCCCTAACAATTCCATAGTAATTGCAATTTAGAACGGTTTTTAAACGCTTTCCCTCATTTCACCCTTTGAAATTTTGAATTTCTTTACAAACCATTGTCAGCGAGCATTTGTATCTTAAAAGTAACCGCCATGCAAAATTTGAAGTTTCTAACCTGTTAATTAAAAAAAAAATCGTAATTTAGAATTTTTTTTCTCTTTCACCCTTTTAAATTTAGATTTATTTAAAAAAAACTGTTCTGTGTGTGCACTTGAGTCTTAAAAAGTATCGGCCATGTTAAATTCCAAGTTTCTGTCCTTAACAATTCCATAGAAATCGTAATTTTTTAGAACAGTTTTCCCTCATATCACTCTTTTAAATTTCGAATTTTTTTAAAACTATCCTTAGAGAGCATGTATATCTTATAAGTAACTACCATGCCAAATTTTATGTTTCTAGCTCGTTCAGTATAAAAAAAATCGAAATTTTAGAAAGCTCTTCGCTCTAGAAACCCCCTGAGGGTAGTGGCACTGACATAAAATATAACCTGTGTTAGAGCACAGACTGTCACCATAAATTTGCGAGCATTACGTTTAAAATCGGTTCGGTAGTTTCAAAGATTTCAAGAAATTGTAATTTAAAAGGTTTTTAGAACACATTTAGCTCATTTCATCCTTTTTAATTTCGAACTTTTTAGAAACTGTTCTTAAGGAGCATTTACATCTTATAAATAACTACTATACCAAATTTCAAGTTTCTAGTCCCTTCAGTATAAAAAAGAAATCGAAATTTTAGAACGTTTTTCGTTTTTGCACCCCCCCCCCCTGTGGTAGTGGCACCTATATGAAATATAGCCTATGTTACAGCAGGGACTATTACTATCATTTTGCCACCATCACTTTTGAAAATGGTTCTGTAGTTCCAGAGATTTCACAGAAATTGTAATTTAGAATGTTTTTAGAACGCTTTTCGCTCATCTCACCCTTTTAAATTTCGAATTTTTTTAGAATTTGTTCTTAGAGAGCATTTACATCTTATAAATAACTACTATACCAAATTTCAAGTTTCTAGTCCCTTCAGTATGAAAAAGAAATCGAAATTTTAGAACGTTTTTCGCTCTTGCAACCCCTCCCCCCCCCCCTGTGGTAGTGGCACCGACATAAAATATAGCCAGTGTTACAGCAGGGAATGTTACCATCAATTTCCTACCATCACCTTTGAAAATGATTCTGTATAGTTCCAGAGATTCCATATAAATTGTAATTTAGAATGTTTTTAGAACAATTTTCGCTCATCTCACTCTTTTAAATTTCGATTTTTTTCAGAATTTGTTCTTAGAGAGCATTTACATCTTATAAGTAAGTACCATGCCAAATTTCCTCTTTCTAGCCCCCTTCAGTATAAAAAAATCGAAGCTTTAGAACGTTTTTTGCTCCTGCACCCCTCTGGGGGTAGTGGCACCGATATAAAATATAGCCTATGTTGGAGCAAGGACTGTCACCATCAATTTGCCACCATCACTTTTGAAAATGGTTCTGTAGTTTCAGAGATACCATAGAGATTGTTTTTAGAACGCTTTTCGCTCATCTCACCCTTTTAAATTTCGAATTTTTTTAGAATTTGTTCTTAGAGAGCATTTACATCTTATAAGTAACTACCATGCCAAATTTCCTGTTTCTAGCTCCTTCAGTATAAGAAAAAAAAATCAAAATTTTAGAACGGTTTTTGCTTCTGCACCCCCTTTGGGTAATGGCAATGACATAAAATATAGTCTATGTTGGAGAAAGGACTGTCACCATCAATTTGCCACCATCACTTTTGAAAATGGTTTGGTAGTTCTAGAGATTCCATAGAAATTGTAATTTAGAATGTTTTTTAGAACGCTTTTCGCTCATCTCACCCTTTTAAATTTCGATTTTTTTTTAGAATTTGTTCTTAGAGAGCATTTACATCTTATAAGTTGTCAAATTTCCTGTTTCTAGCTCCTTCAGTATTAAAAAAATCGAAATTTTAGAACGTTTTTCGCTCCTGCACCCTCCTCCCTTGGGGTAGTGGCACTGACATAAAATATAGGGTAGCTTTATACTTTTTTGTATTGAAAGCTATCTAAAACACGTAAAGGATGAACTTAGAGTAGTACACATAGAAGTCACATTAGTACACGAAGTTCTTTACTTCATGTACTATGTCAAATCAAACAATGAATTAATTGTCCACCAGTTTTGATAAATGAAAAACAAGCTTATGTATCCCAGTCCCAAGGAACAAAGTGATAGCAAATTAAAACAAGTGGGTAAGATGGCACAAAGGGTTTCGTTTCATATTCATTTCAAAACACTTTATCCTTTCTTTAATGTATCCAAATAAATTTCCTTTAGCAACCACTAAAAAAAAGTCATGTTTTTTATAATGTAAAAATTTACCGGTCTATTTTTTCATGTTTTCAAATATCTAAACCATCCCGATAGCTGGCGAAGCCCGTTATTATACTCTGTCATAATAATATCTGTCATGTGGACTAAATGCGATATTTTAAAAAAATATATATTTCAAAATTAAACATGTTGTACACCTTCAAAATGTTAAAATATGTGAATATTTCCATAATCGGGTTTTTATCATGATTCAATACGTTCTTCAAACTCATATATTTACTATTCTCTATATTACTCGTATTGATACTCGCTTTGTATTATTCTCAAACATTTGAGAAATCCGTTAAACTTCCGATATGACGTCAGATTAATTTTCTTCTTAATTGTCTAATGACGTGATATTAATCTGCTTTCTGTACATACACATGCTCATACTCCTTGTATTATTGAGAAATCTTTGAAAATTTCCGCTTTATTACCAATATGCGTCAATCATTTTTATTTCATATTAATCTTTTTTTCAATTGGTGAAACTTTATATTTCATTTTCATTTTTCACATGGAAATCTTTCAATAGAAAATTAATTATTGTAGAAAGAATTTTATTGTGGATTTTTAATTGATGGCAACTGCTATAACGAAAAATGTTAAAATTTAATAGGAAAAGGCTGTTAGAATTTTGGTTTTTTATCTCTCTATATTAAAATAATACGATTTTTTCAAATGTTAATATTTTGAGCTTCATAGCAGGTATTCAGTTATATATACACAAAGTTTCAACTCTGTAAGTTATATAGTTTATGAGAACGACTCTGTGAATGACAGACAACGGAGCGGGAGTAATAGGGTTTCGTGAGATGAACGAAACCCTAATAAAATGACAGTTTTAATCAATCACCTGTCAGTTTAATTGCTTGTTAACGTGGATATATGAGCTTGTTCTTAATTTGTCAAAGCAAGTGCCCCATTACAGGTACCTTATCTATTACTGGTACACTTACCTTATGTTGGTAAATACTCAATAACGTTAAATATTCAATATCATATATCTAATTAAATACGTAATACTATGCACGCATGAAGAAAGGGTGTGGGAAAAAGGCCAGAATATATTCAAGATTTCATCTTTTCGCTGAGATGGAACTTTTTTTTTGCACATAAAATACAAACGATAAATCCCCTCTTTCGAAACTTAGAAGGTTTCACGATATTAGAATACTCGTGATTTCTGGCTTTCAAACATCTAAAACTAAAGAAAACTACAAGCACTTTATAATCGTTTAGATATTTTGTGTCTATTATTCGTTGTGTTGCAGACCAGTAGCTTATTGATACAAACAATAAAAATATACTTGTAGAAATTATTTTTCAATTAAATTCTCAAATTAATTTTTGGATGATTAAATTTAAAATTAAATTCAAAATTTCATTTTTTTTAAACTTTTTTTCTTGGGGGAAAAAAGTGTTTCGCACCAAATTCATAAACACATAAAGGTATAGTTATAGTACATGCATTTCTTTACAAATCAAAAAATGAATTAATGGGCCAGCAGTTTTGACAAATGAAAAACCAGCTTATGCATCCCAGTCACAGGGAAAAAAGTGACAGGAAATTAAAACTAGTCGTTGGGGGCCACCGTAATACTTATCCATCATGGATATGCATAATGTAAAATATTAAAATAAAAAATGTGTAAACTACTTATAAAATGCATTGCAATTCAAATAAAATCGAGGCTTGATGACGTCACAAACTTTAAAGGCTCGATTACTGAATTGTTTGAAAGAAACATCCTTATAACTCCAAAAATAATAATCCTATTAACTAGCGGTTTATTGCATCTGATTAAGCGTCAAATTTCCAATTAAAATATATCTTTGAAGTGAAATTTGGATGAAATACAGGGTCATGAAAAATCGAAGAGTGTGGAAAATAGGATTCCAAATATCTCGGCAACTCATTATCCGATCGAGTTCATGCTTTATGCAAAATTTATGTTTTTTTATTTTCTTTTATATTCATTTCTTAAAATAAACAATTTCGAAAATTTTTATATACCTTTTATCAGAACGAATATTTTGAGAGTCCGAAAAAAATAGTTCCGGTTAATCGAGGTTATTGAAATGAAATAGGCTTCTGCCCATTATTACATACTAAGTACATACCAAATTGCAAGTCTCTATCTCAATTTTTTCAGGAGATAGAGCGTTTACAGACACACAGACGGACGGCAAATTTTTTTCTCTAAAAATATGTTTTTCGGAATCTCCAGTGTCTGAAACGTGTAAATCCGTCAAAAAATTTTTTTCGATTTTCAAAACGATTACAAGACTTACCCTATACTACGTATGATGGGTAAGTAATGACAGTTTCAATCAATCACCTGTCAGTTCAATTGTTTGCGAGCGTGGATACATAAGCTTGTTCTTAAATTGTCAAAGCAAGTGCCCCATTACAGGTAACTTGCTTATTACTTGTGCATTTACCTTATGTTAGTAAATACTCAATAAATATTCAATATCATATATCTAAATAAATACGTAAGGAAATTAAATATTAGATCTTGATCAAAATGTTAAGATGCTGCAAAAATGATGCAGGAATTTCAAAATTTCCTAAACGTTATTTGAGAAACATATATTATTTAGTATGTGTAAATACACTCAGAAAATTTAAATGCGTTTAGCACCAAAGCGATTTCCCGAATAAAAAAGGCTTTAAATGCTAATTATGTTACGGAAAAAATTCCTGGTTTGTTTTTAAAAATTGGTTCATGGCAAGTTATTGTTTAAAATAAACTGTTTGCATTAGCAAATAATTTACTGGAGTAACTTGAAGAAATTTACTCTCTTTTTTTTTTTAATCTATCTCAACAATGAGCATTTGTTTTGCTACAGTAATGTAAAGTAATTAGTGGTAGAGTTACCGCAAATCTCAATTGACTGTCCAGAAAAAAAAAAAAAGAAAGAAAAGAAGAAAAAAAAAAAACATGAAATCAGGTTAACATAAAATACCACTGACGCTATCTGTCAACGAAAACATAGATTTTCATTTTAGTTGAACAAAAAATTAATATCAAATTGAGTAAAATTGATTAAAAGATGCTTTACATAAGAATACGCTCATAATAGACGCTTTCAGTGTGACATTAGTCATGACGTTTTGGTTGGAAATCGATTCCGAACAAACGGTTGCTATGTTTCATTTCTTATTAAGTGTAAATCGTAGAAAATGTTACCACTGCATATAAAGTATTAAAACATAAGATATAGCTATAATAATATACAAACAAAGTAGAAAATACAACATAGCACCCGTTTGTTTGGAGTCAGTTTCCAACCAAAACAACATGACTGACGTCACGACTAAAAGTGTCTATTGTATTTTAATTTTATATTCTAATATTTCTGCTGCTTTTGCTTATTAAAATTTCACTGTCTGCAGCAGTCATTTCTTAGTGTTATGTTTATAATTTCTTGCTATTATTTTTTACATTTTTTTTTTTTTTTTTTATGTTCTTTAGATTTATGTCATCCAAATCCTTGTAAAAATAATGGAACATGTAGTGTGACAAATGGCAAAATAATCTGTTCCTGTAAAGACCCTTTCATCGGAGACAAATGCGAAAAAAGGATGTAATATTTTTTAACACTTCCCAACATAGTTGAAAAGTGTTTAGGGCATTGTTCTGTCTGGCCGCGCTCTAACTCTCATAAATGTACTCTTATTGCCATGTAATTGATATATGTTATCGAGGTTTACTATAGCATGATGGCTATTGAAAATAGAGTGGCTAGCATTTATTGTAAACACATGCTTCACAGTGTTTAAATCAAACATTTTTCTCCGAAGGGATTTCTGAGCTCCAGGGGAGAACATTATGGAGTTCAAGGTTAATATTCACTTTTTGATCGTTAATAAGCATAAAAACTCAAATCTTACGTGGGGGTGGGGGGACATTTTGATGCTCCAGAGAGCGTTGTACCTCCCGACCACCCCTAAATACAACACTGATCAGCCCTCAAAACCTTTTACACAGCAAAACAAAGCTGCATCTGAGGTTACAAATGCAGAATATTTTCTGCATAAAAAATTTACTGACAGATGTCATGAAATATACGCTTAAATCATTAACATTTGTTAACTTTTTTTCAGGGACTTGTCTCTCAGATGCTATATGAACCGAAGCTTTGTTTATACACATTCTAAAAGAATAAAAACCCATTCTGTAGAACAAACTCCAGTCTTTTTCTATTTCTTCTTAAACATATATTTGAAAATAGTCAGCATTTCTGGCTGACAATTAATAAAAAAAGAACTTTTACGTGTAATTAAAAGTGAATTCTGGTAGAGTTAATATAAAGTTACACCCAGGTATTACTCAAGTAGATTACATTTTTAATCATTTAAATCCGTAACCAGTAACCATAAACAGTAATCCATACAGTAATCCAAAACAGTAATCCCAAACAGTAATCCATAAACAGTAAAACATCGCTGATTTAAAATTTGCAAGTTTTTTATTTTTGTATTTCAGACAAAATGAACAATATTGAGCACTTTAATTATTTGTTATTTGTGTATAAGATATTCGTTAGATCGTAATTCTCAACAAAGTATGAATTATTTTTATTACGTTTCTTTCATCAACTGACCATTTGGCGAGATAAGCCCGGATCCCGCAGGCAAGAATCTATGGTATCGAATTGGGAGATTCGCTGCGTTTTTTTTGCTGGATTGAAAAAGCGCGGGTCCCGCGGGATTGCGAGTAATTCCTAATGCCAACAGCCTAACAATTAGTTTGCTACTAATTTTTAGGGTACTAAACAAACCTTTGAAACAAATGGAATTAAACTTTAACATTACAAGTTACTCATATTCATTTTATGATATTGACTGTTTTTTATTTTTTTTAGATCAGTGCCTTCCAAACCCATGTTTTAATAATGGAAAATGTTACTTAAAACATCGTGAAATCACTTGTTCTTGTGATTATCCATTTACAGGAGAAAGGTGTGAAATTGGTAAGTTATATCAATTAATATTTCAATTTTACTTTACGTACAGACAAATGATTAATCATACATTGTAACAGTTAGTTCTTTGTAATTTAAAATTAATGACAGAAATTCAGAAAAATTCCAAAACCTGCATATGTATAAAATTGACATTAAATAAACGGTTGCTATGAGGTCATTCCATGGTAACTTACGTTACATTTAGAATAATTTTCTTTAGTAATTTTCATAATATAACACCAAGAAATATTGATATGATTTGTTAATTAAACCTATCCAAAGCGAAATTTGGATGAAAATTACCTACCTTTAGTGCTATTATTTGAACATTATATTTATTATGGTAACTTACGTTCTTTTTGTCAGAAACGTAAGTTACCATAGTAAATATAATTTTTAGCATTCAAGAAATAGTACTAAATTTAATAATTTTTATCCAAATTTAGCCTTGTATAGGTTTAATCAACAAATCATATAAACATTACATTCTGAATTTTTTTAGTGTTATATTACTAAAATTACTGATGTCAATTTTTCTAAATGTAACGTAAGTTACCATGGAATGACCCTATGTCTCATTTCCTATTTCTTTTGTATCCTACAGTTATTCCTTATATCTCAACCTTATAGCTAAGGGTTTTAATACTTTAGATGCATTGGCAACATTTTCTACGATTTGTATTAAATAGAAAATAAAACATAACAACTTTTTTTTTTAATTATTGAGACAGTTCTTTCTCTTTTCAAACATGACTTCAAGACTGATGTCCCGACTTAAAGTGCCTAGAAAATGAAGTTATTTTCACGCAGATTTAGTTTTCATGAATGAAAATGTAGCTTTCCACAGCCAAATCCATTATTTTCCAATAAAAATGTTGTTCAAATAACTTGCAGTTAAATAATAGTGCCAATTAGGTATATAAGGGGATATTTTATCGATTCAAATTTGGGATCGGACGTTGAATTTTTTTTATGAGAACTGAAAGTGGAGGCAGAAATAATATTTACAATCCGATAATATCCATAAATTTAACGGAAGGTCTAGAAGCACACTCATGGCACAACATAACTTGACTATTTGTAGTGATTTAAAAATTTTCCCTCTCTACGTCTGGTTTTGTTCTTCGTTCTCATATTATGATTTTAAAATGACTAGTATTAATATAGTCACATTATCTGACCCAAAGTCCGAATCGAAACTTGAACTGTCTTTTATCGGAATCAAAGGCGGATGTAATGTTTACAATCCGATAATTTTCACAAACTAGGGGGCTCTCCCCCCTGCTCGCTACGCTCACCAACACCCGTTCTGATTTCACAGCCTCTTAAAACCTGGTAATGTATCCTGTTTTAAAAAGATGATGATGATGATATCACGAACGGCGACTATCTTCTGTAATCAGGTTATAATGCTTTTTCATTTAACTGGTTATAATGCTTTTTCATTTAATTCATCTTTTTTATTTTTAATATTCATGTGTAAACACACTTTTTATGACGTAATTTTCTTTATTTCCTGCTTTCAACACGTGATCATTTAATTATTATTTTAAACTTTCATTATTGTTTTTAATAGTCTCGCGCAAATATATTTTTTATTTGAGATAAAACATAATCCTTTGCGCTTATTTAGAAATTGGCAACAATATAAAAAAAATGACTTTTTCAATAAAAGATTTTTTACTCGATTTTTAAGGATTTTTTGAGTTTTTATTGTCCGACCGTGATAATTTTTTGAATTTCTGAAAGCTTTATATATTTTGCGTCTGGTGGTATGATTTTCGAACCCGTAGGATGGCTAGAAAAAAAGTAATAGCTCCTCAAAAAAGTCCCTAGTAAAAAAGCGATGAGACTAACCCGGAATATCTACGCAGAATTTGATTGGTCCATTTCTAAATCGTTTTTGGCTCAGTTCTAGGTTACTTTTTTTTTTAATATAGAAGGATTTAAACGAGAGGTCTAGAAGCACAATAATTGCACAAAGTTATTGCACAAGTCATTGCACGAGTTATTTTGTATAAAGATTTTTCCAAACACAAAACATAGTCAGTTAAACCTGACTATTACTTTCTTCCCATTTCCCGGTCTGGTTTCGTTATTCATTTTTTATTTCAACTAATATGATCTAACAACTAATAACTATACAACAAATATGAGGATGGACAGTGTCATTCGGTGGTTTGTTGGATGTTTTCAAAGTGCTCAACGAGCACTCATTGGTCCAATAGAATTATTGGAATAGATTACCCATTGCACTTCGAAAGTGGTATTGGATGGTTAAAATTTTCTCTGGATTTGAACTCATGCATTTTTTACTTTTTTCTATCTATATATGAAGAAAGTATTGGATTCGTGAAAATTTTCGATTTCAGGTTTTCGACGGATTTATACGTTTTAGGAGGTTCTGAACACCATTTGACTGTTTTTAGAAAATGTCTGCCCGTGAATCTGTCTGTCTGTATATGACACATATTTTGAGTTCGCTCTAATTCAAGAACTACTTCGTAGAATTGGATGAAATTAAATAGGAAGTTCTATCCTTATGTGAACTGAGGTTGATTAATTTTGGGGCAAAATCAACCGAGAAGGGTGTGCCGCAAATCGATGATTTGTGCTATTTATGTGATGCTTATATCTCCAGTTTATGTGAGCAGAATTCAACGAAATATCAAATTTAGAATCCTCGTTATAGGAATAGATTGCGATTAAATTTTGGTTAAGGTCATCTAAGAGGGGGTGGCGAAATTCGATTATTTGTTCGAAATATGCGATGCTTATTATCACCAGTTTAGATGATCATAATTCAATGAAACTTCACGCTTAGCATCTTGAATTGGTGATGCATTGTGTAAAAAATCTACTTGCTAAATCGATCGACTTTCTTGTACTATTTAAATAATTTAATTGATTCGATTTATGTAGAAGAAAGTATTGTAATGGCCACAACATACTAGTTTTGTATTGGATTACTTGAAGAGAAATATATGGCACACAAAATGCTACGACTATTCCTGAACTGAAAACTGCCATTACAACTGCTATCAATATGATTGACAGCAAGGTCTGTTCATACGAAATGGGTGTATTCCAAAGCGGGCTTAGCTCATTGCTATGCCTTTGCTAAAGAAAACGATCGCATTGAAGTCCTTTATCATTAACTGTTCACTACACTGTAAAAAAAAAAAATCAGTTTATATATGGGTAATTTTATGCGAAAATTCTGTTTTTTACCGGAATTTTTTTTATTTTGAGTGGAAGTAGTAGATTTTTTCCGGAATACACGGAAAGCGTCTTTTTTATCTTGCTCGTTGAATGTTGAAAACAAAAATGTTCCTTCCAAGAATGACAAACGGAAATGTTCCTTTTCAGTTGAGAGAAAACGTAAAATATCCAGTGAAATGTTCGTAATTTATGTTTTGGCCTATAACCAAGTCGTTGGATCTGGCCATGTGGTGAAGGGACAGAGCATTCTTCTTCTAATGGCGAGTACCGGAGTTCGAATCCTGAGGAAGGCAAGGCGATAAAAAACGGGTGTGATAATATTCAATACCTGCTCCGTATAAATGTGCATATCAGTACATATAATTATCATATAGATTTTTAATATTCTGCTATTGCGCATGTTTATTTCAAAAAACAGAAATTTCCTGTCTTGAATAGTGGGAAATTTCTATCTTGAAAACGAGGGAATACCAAAACGTAAGTTTTGTAAAAAAAAAAAAAAAAAAAAAACGAAGAATAGGCGGCAACTTTGCTGCCAGTACATTTTCCGTTTTACCACGGAATATTTTATTACTGCGTATGTATGGGTTGACCGGAAAATTCTTCCCGGTTGAGAAAATCAATTCTTACCGGAAAATTCTATCAATTAATGTTTAGACATTGATTCCGATATCTAATGTATAATAATTAACAGAATTTTCTGGTACGAATTGATTTTCCCAAACCGCACGAACTTTCCGGACAGCCCAATATTTTCCATATAGATCATCAAAATTTAATATTTTTCTATTTCAAAAATTGCTATCTGGACCACCTGTGTGTCTGATAAGTTGTTTTATTGTATTGCTTTATATCCTTTTTCTCTCTTCCAGATATCGAAACGCCACCAACAACAGTCGATATATTTTGCCCTGAATCAGATGGTTATTTCCCCCATCCAAACGACAAGCATAAATTTGTTGCCTGCATTAATGGAGATCCGACTGTGATGGACTGCCCATCCGATTTGGTATATGATCATAAAAAACGAGCCTGTGAATATGATTTAGATAAGCTTTTATAGCAGCGAAAACAATGTGCAATTCATGTTTCAATTGGCAACTATTTATGTAATTTTTTGATGTCCCCTCCGTTAAAATATAAAATTTGTGAATAAACATTAAATAAAAATTTTATATTTTAGCTTTTTTTCTTTTTCTTTTTGCAATGAATACTTAACGCACGGAACTCGTAGCTTTATGTTTTTTTTTTTTTTTTTTTTTTTTTACAATATCTCTTTCCATACACTGTAAAAAAAGACAAATGTTTTTTTTTAATCTACGAAAATATAATATAACCACGAACGAAGATATACAATAACTTCTTCCGCGTTACCCATGGTTCCAAAAAGCATTCTATACCATTAGAAATCTCAAAAACCAATATATTTTCGAGATTTAAAAAATCATCTAATCATTTATAAAAGCAAAACTTTTATTCCTGTCATATGATTTTCGGAAACGTTTCCGAGTAGTTTCCTTAGTGTATTATTCAGTTTTCTCAATCCAGAATACCGGTTTTTAAGATGCTATTAATTTTCAATTACTCATTTTCAGCTGCTTAGTTCAATTTATACATGCAAGGGTAACAAAATAATATTAATTTTAATGTTAATGTTGTTAATTTATCAGGTTTGTCTGTTTATTGAGCATGAAAACGTTCACTTGAAAATGGATAGCATCCGAATAACGTATATTCTGGGCTGAGAAAAACTGATTAATACACTATAAAAACTGCTCGGAAATATTTTCGAAAATCAGTGGCATCAAAAGAAACTTTGTTTTAATCAATTAATATTTTAATATTAAATTACTAGCCGCCACTGGTGACCAGTTTGGTCTCCCTTAAATGTATGTTAAACATTGCAACACGTTACATTTATTCATAATTTAATTTTCCCTTAATCCTTCGCCAAATCGGAGGATTCTAATAGACAAATCATGAACTTTTGCGATCATGGTAGCATTTCGCATATTTTTTGGGCACAAATGTCACATACGCACGTTGGCGCGATTCCCCCCCCCCCTCCCCCGCCAATTTGGCGAAAACTTTGTTATGGAAATTGTTGTTTATTTACTTTTATTTTTTATTTTAATTCTATAAATTATTTTTGATATGTATATCAATATTTATTTACAACAAACTATCATTTATTTATTTTTATTCTTTTTTTTAATTATGAGTATTTTTGTTAGCCGGGAGCAGATGATAATTCGCCAAATATCGTTCCCATCACCGTCATTCATACTACAATTAATTTAATTTTAAATTATAAACCTGTCACTCATTTCATTTAAAATACTTAACTTTAATCTAAAATGCTTATATTACATAAATTTAAAATACTTCACACTTTTCATTTAAAAGAGAAAATAAATAAATAAATAAGAAATAATATCATAAATCAAAACATTTGATTTCAAAATCAAAGTATCATTTCTAATTTGTACACGCGATAAATAAAAGCTGTATTAGCGATTTTAAAAATGCTAAAAATCTGATTCATTAAATATTATTACATGAGTTCAATTTACGTCAAGAAAAGGTCCGAAAGTTGAGTTGTATAGCACATAATTATGGTAAACTTTGATTGTCTCACTGGTGCGAATTATTTTTTTGACGCGAGGCAGCGGTCCAAAAATTCATTCGCGGAGAACTTGCTTTGCGAATGATTACCTCCATGATTTAATATTTTAAATGTTCACGACGAATCAATCTTTTTTTTGTTTACTTTTATGAATAGAGAATTTGAACTGCGAATCTTTCGACTGAAGTTATTGCAGAATATATACATAATTGAACGCAAGTCATCTCTCAAATATTAATTTATTTTGAACGATCTTTCTTAAAATGTAACTTTTATGCAGTTTATTCGAAAAAATAATTTTGAATAAAAATGGCCGCTTGGCATATGAAAAAGCGATGCGGCATCCCGGAACTGTTGAGGACAGTCACATGACTTACAGTTTTATTATAGAGATAATGATTATGCGTTTAGAAAATAATTCAAAAATACTGACTAGTTAGTTTAAATAATGATTTTTTTTTCTCCTGATGCCATATATTAAAAGGAAACAAAGCAAAAATTACCATTTTTTAAGAATAATTCATTAGTTCACGCTTTCTATTAAACATAAATCGAATCGGTGAATTTTTCATAACCGGTATCCACGTCAAATTAGCACATTGTAACGAAATTTTTTCGGAACGGTATGAATTGCACTTGTGAAATTAGGCGTGATTTTCAAGATAAACATTGAATGATTATAAATAAGATGTTTTTTTAAATATTTTTCTTTTATACTTAACTGTGCAAAAACAATCTAATGCTCGAGGTTTTCCGAAAGTAAACAATGCGAGTACATAGTATTTTTTTTTTTTTTTTAAGTGAAAACTTCTTTAGGCGCGTTGGGATTTTTTGAGATGGGAAAAAACTATTGAACTCGCGACACTGTTACCGACACATCTGTATATTTGAAGTGGAAACTTCTTTAGGCGCGTTGGGCATTTTTTAAGATGGGAAAAAACCATTGAACTCGCGACACTGTTACTGTAACCGACACCACTGTATATAAGTATGTACATGTATTGTGTATAGTTAGGTATGAGGTTGCCTGTGCGCTATTGCACCGCGGTATAGTAATCGCAGAAAAATGTAAGCGGTATAGTACGCGGTATAGTAACGCAGAAAAATGTAAGCGGTATAGTAATCTGTATAGTAAGCGGTATAGTAAGCGGTATAGTAAGCGCAGAAAAACGTAAGCGGTATAGTAACACAGAAAAAATGTAAGCGGTATAGTAAACGCAAAAAAATGTAAGTGGTATAGTAAGCGGTATAGTAAACGCAGAAAAATTTAAGCGGTATAGTAATCGCAGAAAAATGTAAGCGGTATAGTACGCGGCATAGTAAGCGGTATAGTAACGCAGAAAAATGTAAGCGGTATAGTAATCTGTATAGTAAGCGGTATAGTAACACAGAAAAAATGTAAGCGGTATAGTAAACGCAGAAAAATGTAAGTGGTATAGTAAGCGGTATAGTAAACGCAGAAAAATGTAAGCGGTATAGTACGCGGTATAGTAACGCAGAAAAATGTAAGCGGTACAGTAAGCGCAGAATATGTAAGCGGTATAGTAAACGGCATAGTAACGCAGAAAAATGTAAGCAGTATAGTAACGCAGAAAAATGTAAGCGGTATAGTAACGCAGAAAAAGGTAAGTGGTATAGTAACGCAGAAAAAGTAAGCGGTATAGTAAACGCAAAAAAATGTAAGCGGTATAGTAAGCGCAGAAAAGTGTAAGCGGTATAGTAATCCCAGAAAAATGTAAGCGGTATAGTAAGCGTAGAAAAATGTAAGCGTATAGTAAGCTGTACAGTAAGCGGTATAGTAAGCGGTATAGTAACGCAGAAAATGTAAGCGGTACAGTAAGGGGTATAGTAAACGCAGAAAAATGTAAACGGTATAGTAAGCGGTATAGTAACGCAGAAAAATGTCAGCGGTATAGTAAGCGGTATAGTAACGCAGAAAAATGTAAGCGGTATAATAACGCAGAAAAATGTAAGCGGTATAGTGCGACTGAAGTCTAGTTCCCGAAATTTTTGAATGTAAAATAATATGCATTATTTTTCATGTACAATAGCGCATTACATGAAAATTGTAATATAATTTTTGTAGTAGTAGTTTATAATAATGAATTAAAAAACACTTCATTTAAAAGTATTTCCTGCACAATAAAACATTTCCTGACGTTAAAAAAAATACACACGTAATTGTTCAAGTTTTCACTTCTGTCGGCACTCCCGGAGTGCCACTGTTTTTTTTTTTTTTTTTTTTTTTTTTTTTTTGTACGAAATCTTTCTATTTTTCTATTTTAAGATGTACTCTTTCAGATAAAGAAATTATTTTTGTTTTCTGAAACTGTTTATAGTGTTATACTTTCTTGCTTTAGTTTAATATGCAAGTATTGGTTAATCGAATTTTGGATAATTTTGAACACGTGAACATGTCCTCTTGGGAGTTCGTATTGGAAAAGAGCCCATTGTATTATTTTGCTAAAAATTTGGTTCAACATTTACTAAAACATGGTACCAGAAAAGTTGGTACTATAAGACGATGAAACCTTGTTACAACATTTGGGGCTCCAGTTGAACCATAAATATGTTTAAGTTGAGTTATGACTTTGTAATATGTTGAAGAATAAACTGCCAAAATGTTGAACCATAAAGCGACTATAATTATCCTTTGTAAACATGGGATAATTAGATCAGTATATCTGTTTAAAGTGGAATCAGACATACTGAAGAAACATCTAAGACTTATCGAAACTGAGACATTTGCAGCGTTCTAACCATATGTTGAAGGATAAACTGGTAAAATGTTGAACCACAAAGCAACTATAATTATCTTTTGTAAACATGGGCAAATCAGATCAAGACATTTGTTTAAGGTGGAATCAGACATACTAAAGAACATCCAAGACTGAATCCATTATCGAAACTGACACTTTTGCAGCGTTCTAACCATATGTTGAAGGATAAACTGGTAAAATGTTGAACCATAAAGCGACTATAATTATCTTTTGTAAACATGAGTTAATCAGATCGGGACATCTGTTTAAAGTGGAATCAGATATACTAAAGAACATCCAAGACCGAATCCGTTACCGAAACTGACACTTTTCTAGCGTTCTAATCATATGTTGAAGGATAAACTGATAAAATGTTGAACCATAAAGTGACTATAATTATCCTTTGTAAACAATAGGCTAATGTAACAAGGATAAAATGGACTAATGGAATAGAGGACAAGCAGGTGGATATCACCGTACTCTAAGCAGTATATTGAGAGTGCATAGAACTATTTGTTCGGATTGGTTGTTATGTATTTTCATAGGATGGTGAAAAGTGAAATTCCACAATCAGAAGTTTTCACCATATTCAGAAGTTTTGAAAAATTGTGTGACCCTTGTTTTGGTGCTTCTGCTTCTTTTTTGCACCATCAAAGAGTACAACGTTGAACAGAATTTTTTGTACTCTGTACAGAAGACTCTTCATAGGACACTTCATAAAACTGCTTTCGACACATTAAAATATACAGTGGAGATAGTTTATAATCAAGCAAAGGGTGGCAAGAAATAAAAACAACAGATGTTTTAGTTTATAATTATTTTAATAACCATAAAGATTAAAATCAGATCGCTAATAGACAGAGTATAGATCTTTGACTTACAGAGAAACCAAAATTTTTCGAAGTGGTTATCTTTTGCTAGAAGCTTTAACGTAGAAAACATTTCAGCAAAAAGCTGCATATCATCCCTTAATATTTTCACTCACTCCTCCTGTAGCATTTTTTTTTCAGGAACTGCAAACTTCTGTAAGGCTCAGAAAAAGCTGTTCTCTGCAACATGTCCATGTAAAATAACCCGTTTTATTAAGATCTAGAGAGTACAGAAATCATTATTGGGCTCTTAAGAAGTCCGAGGATGTGACTTGCACTATTTTATGTACTTCTTGGTCTGTGGGCTAAAACAGAATCATGATAGAGAATAGATTGTTCATTTCCCAAGTGCCCTTGAGAGGAAGCCAAGCAATCTCTAAAACGTTTTAACGGTACGTTTGATGGTGGGTTTTGACGCCATCATGAACAAGCAACGTTTTCTGATTGAACAAATCCCACTCCAAATCAAACGACTGGAGCTTTTGACGTCGTTTGATAATGGCTGATATGCTAAGAATATCCTTCGACCGAATTCAATTTTTTTGTTGATTATGGCCCAGTTCGACTGCGAAATTTTTGAAAAATATTTTTACCGCTGATCATGAGCGACTCGCTTTATTGGTGCCATCAATTTTTGTAGTCTTGCATGTTTGTTGGCTGCCGTAAGTTTCTGACACCGGTAAATTTTGGAAGTCTAGCATTCCAGTAACTCTTTTTACAAATTGTTGAACCGGCTGCAGGTTGATGTTCACCTCGTTTGCAACTTTCATCTTAGAGACATTGGGAATGAGTCCAATTCTCTTTGCGGTCACTTTGCATTTTCTGGAAATGTTGAATTTTTTTTTTTTTTTTTTTTTTTTTTTTTGTCTGTATTGCAGACAAGCTATTATAAATCAGACATAATGTAACTAAGAACTTTAGCCTTTTAACATGCCTTCTACTTGTAATATAAGAATCGTATGTTACTGGAAGACAATTATTACAACACTTAAACAACCTATAGCATTGACATCCGATGTTATTTCCGATGTAGAAAAAAAAAATAATGATAATGCTGGTGCTTATTAGTATTTTTAACACTTTCTAACACGTGGTTGAAAGTGTTTATGAATTCGGTTTGTCTGTCTGTCTGCCTGCCGTCTGTCCGTACTCTAGCTCTTGTAAATATACTGTAAATTACTGTACGCTATGTAATTGATATATGTTATTGTGGTTCCCTGTGGCATGTTCACTATTGGAAATGGAGTGTGTAGCATTTTTGGTTAATTTACAGGACCACTCAAAAGAATACCGTTACATTAAGGTCTGTGTGGGAAAAATCGTTTGCGGTGCATTTTAATGATGTTATACTATTCTAAACATAATAAAATTTATATTAATTTCTGAGGTGCACTAAAACATGCTTTCTGGGGAATATATACATTTTCAGGGTCACACAGACACAAAAAAATTGGTTACAGTATTGTCTATGAGCGATAAAAGTACGGAAGTGTGTATTGAGTTTTGGTGTGCGTTTTCAAGTTTAAATAATTCTTTGCGAACTACGTGGTGTGTATAAATTATGTAGACCATATACAGAGCTACATAAAAGAATTCGTAAGCATTACTGTGCATGAGAGTGAATTGCTTAAGGTTGTTTTTTTAATTGAGTTATGAATTGTCCAACTGGTCTATATTTAGTATACTAAGATATGCTTGTATATTATAAATAAATTCATATACATGCTACACAAGCAACTGGATACATTTCCGTCTATGGATAATTATTTTTTAAAGTACTTTTTCAGTCGTAATGCGTTTTATGAATTGTTTACTTAAGCTATATTCTTTCACCTTATTAAACGATGAAGTTCCGTTACAGTATTCTGGATATGTTGGAAAGTGTGTTTCATAATCTATGCTTGGCGCGCGATTTTTCTTTCTTGTTTTATTCGAACTTGAACTTTGTCCGGGTTATTTCTTGTGACCACGTATGTAAGAATATATATATTTGCTTAAGTAGTATAATATCTTGTACAATTTGTTCAGTTTTTTTAATGTTAGTATTTTTTTTTTTCACATTTGTCAGTTAAAATTTAGTTACAGCATATTTTATATCAGTCGATCCGTATTTATGAATGTTTGGAAATTAAAGTTCTTACAGTATATTTATTATTATTGGGTTTTACTATTACTTCGATATATTTCCATAAGCAAGTAAAATGACTTAAAATATCTGTCTCCACTGAAAATCCAAGGTATGTGTCCTTTGCTCATGCCAATCCTATAGAAACTATTGCAACATTAAGTAAATACGGAACTAATACGGAACAAACCATCTGCATAAAATCTCTCCATGACTAATATATTATAAAACTCGTATTATCAACATTTGCAATTTAAAACAATTGTTTATTTTTCTGGTATTCACATGAAAAATCTAAATAAGACCAAACTAGTCGGATGTGCCAATCTCAAAACTTTCTTCTATCTAATACATGTTAATACTTACAAAGGCATAATTTTTTTTTAACTATGCAAACAAGATGCCGAAGTGTGTGTCACTGTACGAGCATCCAGTGCAAAACACAACTACACCGGCTTTGATTTTCATCTTCGATTTCTGCTTCATTTTATTAATCGGAGTATATAACGAGTTACTCTCGATCATATTTTTCAATAAAATCAATATTTTTAGTCGCTTTGCTGTACGTCGCATTTGCTTGCGAGTCGCCGGATTACCCGGATGCGTAGCACGCTTCGCTGCATGAACAGCCGATGTACAACACAACTGCGAAAAATCGAGAAAATTGCACAAAGATCGCTATCACAGCGTCTCCTTCTGGAGGAATATTCCCATTTTCAACTGGGATCTGACGTCCATTAGTCAAAAACGTATATATGAAGTTTGGTCCAATTCTATCTATAACTTTATACACTTACCGATGATACAAAAGAAAAAAATCGTACAACAATCTCTAACACAGCGTTTCTCTTCCGGGGTAATAATATCTCCATTTTCTATTGGAACCTGCTGGCTATAGCCAAAAACATATACATTAAGTTTGGTCCAATTCTATGCATAACTTCATACACTTTTCGATTATACAAGGAGGACACACACACGGACAGACAGACATTTTGTTAATACGTATTTTTTCGGGATCTCTGATCCCTAAAACATGTAAATACGCCAAAAACTGGAAGTCGAAAAAAATTTCGATTACAATACTTTCTTCTATTATAGATAGAAGATAGTAAAAAACTGTCAAATCTTATGATATAATATGAGAAGTTTGTGTTTTCCCTTGCTGCAAAAGTAGTTTTACAGGTGAACATATGCAACTTCGGACAGTTCAGTTGTAGGCGTTTCAGCGATCACAGGTTGAATCTTGAAAATTTAAGGCTTTTCGATGATACAAAGAAGACAGACAGACATTTTGTAAAAATGTGTTTTTCGGGATCTCTGACCCTTAAAACATGTAAATTCGTCGAAAACTGGAAGTCGAAAAAAAACTTAGATTACAATACTTTCTTTTGTTATACTAGTTAGAAGAAAGTAAAAATAAAATAAAAATAATATAAAATAAACTTTTTTTTTTTTAAACTTAATAGAAAAAAATTATTGTTATTTAAAAAAATTACGCCATTAATGTTTTCTTTTAAAGAAAATTAAAACGCGACTAAACAGACTTTATATACCATCGTAGAAACCTGACATATCAAGGAGTTTTACATCACGCTGGTATCCCCTAGTGATCAAAATGCCAATGTGTTTCCTATCTCCCTTTAACGCACATGCTTAGAGACTGAATTCTAGTATTTCCGTGGTGATTATATGTTCAAATATTTTAGCATTCCCTACTCCTTGTGTTTTAGTTTTTCTTCCTTAACAATGTTTGCTTCATGAGAGTTCGTTGCGGTTTTCTCAATAGCACAGAGAAATGTTAAGTTTCAGTTTATGAATTTTCTTATAATACTTTATTTCGCTTTAAAAAAAGACGAATGTTTCTTAATCTACGAAAGTACGATACAACCACGAACGAAAATATGTAATAATCTCTTCCGAGGATACCATCATTACGAAAAGCGTTCTTTATCTTTAGAACGCTCAGAAACGTATCAAGATATTTTCGAGATTTAAAAAAGCATTTATAAAAGTAGTTTCATTTCCTGCTACTGATATTCGGAAACGCTTCCGATTAGTTTTCATAGTGTATTAATAAGTTTTCTCAAAACGAAATATCTGTTCTTAGTATGCTATCCATTCTCAATTAAATATTTTCAGTCGCGTAGTTGAATTTATTCATGCAAGAGTAACAAAATAATATTGATTTTAATATTAATGTTAATGCTGTTAACTTTTCATGTTTGTCTGTAAAATATGTTCGTTGAACCTGAAAATGTTTACTTCAAAATTGATAGCGTCCGGAAAACCTATATTCTGGGAAAACTGATTAATACACTAAAAAAATTCCTTGGAAATCAGTGGCAGCAAATGAAACTTTCTAAAGATAAAGAACCGCTTTTCGGAATCGAGGGTAACTCGGAAGAGGTATTATTGTATATTTTCGTTCATGGTTATATTATATTTACCTGGATTAAGAAACACTTTTTTTTTCAATGTAAGTACACACGTCGAAATTCGACAGAGAGAATATTTTAGAAAATCTGTTATAGTTAAAGCCTATGAAAACTAGTCGGATGTGTCAATCCCAAAACTTTCTCCTATCTCACACAGGTTTCGCATACACTAAACAGAATCAGCACTAATTTATATCAAGTTCAAACTGAAACTCAAGTTTTATTAAATTCCGTGTATTATTTCTTGAGATTAGGACTATCGCTAAAATCATGTAAATGCTGCATAGCAGCGCCACCTGCTGGGCGATTTTTACCAAAAACTAATCAGCATCAATTTATATCAGAGACTAACTGAATATAAAGTTTTACTAAATTCCGAGCATTAGTTCTTGAGATAGAGCTATTGCGGTAATCGCGAAAAAAGCTGCATAGCAGCGCCACCTGCTGAGCGATTTTTACCAAAAACTAATCAGCACCAATTTATATCAGAGACTAACTGAATATAAAGTTTTATTAAATTCCGAGCATTAGTTCTTGAGATAGAGCTATTGCGGAAATCGCGAAAAATGCTGCATAGCAGCGCCACCTGCTGGGCGATTTTTACCAAAAACTAATCAGCACCAATTTATATTAGGGACTAACTGAATATAAAGTTTTATTAAATTCCGAGCATTGGTTCTTGATATAGAGAGCCCACAAAATTTTTGTCACATACAGACAGACATTTTCTAAAAATAGTCAAATCGTGTTCAGGACCTTCTAAAACGTATAAATCCATCGAAAACCGAAAGTCGAAAATTTTCATGAATCCAATACTTTCTTCTTGTAAAGATAGAAGAAACTAAAAATGAATAGTGCTGTTAGAAGAAAATATTGATTTCATTAAATTTTATATAAGTGTAAAATCACATTTACAATTCAAATTCAGTCTTAAGATTTTTTTTTTCAAAGTGTTTCACTCTATACCATATTAATTGTAAGTATCACTTTTTGGCACTATTATTTACACTTTCAAATTTTTATAGGAATGAACTCGAGACATCGCGACATATAATTGTACATGACTGAGTACTGGTTAAGATAAATAAATACTAACACGGCGCAATGTTCGTACTTGGGCTTTATTTATAGTCATACAAAATAAGTGAAAATAATGAAATTGACATCTATGTTCTACTACACATGTAAATCTACTTCTATATGCAAATGGGAATTTCGTTCCGGACGCTTGTACCATATTCAAATATACCATATGCGAACATATAACTGAGTTCAGTTCTGCAGAATGGATTTTGATGGATCTTGCAATGTTAGTTAGATAATTTTTTAGAGAAGATTTTAGTATATAATATATCGTTCTACGTTGCTTAGTTATAGAATTATGCTGGAAAGTTCTATAATCAGGTGAACCCGATTATGAAAGATTAGCTTTTTTTTAAAAGTTCAACTTGGTGGATTTTGCGAGACTTGCATTGTTAGTTAGATAATTTTTAGGGATGGTTTTAGTATATTGCATATCGTTCTACGTTGCATAGTTATAGAATTATAGAGGAAAATTCTACAATCTGGTGAACCCAATTTTGAAATTTTAGCCTTATTGAAAAGTTAAATTGGATGGGTTTTGTTAGTTAGCTTGTTTGCATCGATAGATAATTTTTCATACATGGATTTAGTATATTACAATTCGTTCTATACACATAAAAAAATAAAACCCAATTTCGGTCGAAAGATTCTTAGGTATGTGCCCAAATTGGGCCATGCCTGTTTTGGTTACCACTGTGTATCCATTTTGGGCACTGTTAAATACCCATTAAAAAAAATTATGTCCAGTGAAAGTATTTTTAACTGCTAACTGAAAATTGTTCTCATTTCAAAATTTTTCTTTGTTTAAATAGGAATAATTTCTTTGTTAGACGTTACTCCTGCCCAAAGTTTTGCGCCGTGCCTTACAGTACAGACCCAATATTTTTCACCAAAATTGCCTCTCATCTTGTTTTAAAGTTCTCTAAATTTTTGTGCATCAAGGTTAATTACTTACAGAGTTATTTATACTTTACTGGATTTAAAACTGTAGAATTTGGTAGGCGATGGTGGTGCACAGATAGTTCCAGGAATTAGTTAGGAATTAGTCACTACTTCAAATGTAAATATTTTCATTTTTAGCTCGTCTTTTTGTTGTCATCTTTATTTCAATGTTTACCTCTTAACACGCGCTTTCAACTAATATAGACATTACTAGCAAGCTACGCTGGTCAATTTCTCTTAACGAACCTTTAATCAAACGAAATATTCACCTTGAAATTGACCCTATGTTTTAAAACCATACGGACCTTTACTTGGAATGCCCTTCCGCATTTCTGAAAACGATACTGAAAAATCATTTCCGTTGGATTTTAATGAAGAAACAATACTTCAAATATAATGAAATTGATATGCCTCACTGAGGTGGACTAAAATATGCTATTTGTCGAGAATTGAATAAAAATCCTGCACTCGTGAAATCATTATTCACTTTTATATTTTAACAGAATAATAAGGCTATTATAATTTGTGACTCGTGCTATAGCCAGTATACAGGCTACCGTTATCATTATATTTTTATGCGTGAAGGTTTCGCTATGATACTCCATTGTGAAATTTGGTAATTTTTTAATTCAATATTTGAAAAAAGGCATAATCGTTAGATTTGAAATTTATATCATGAAAAATGCAAATTTTTACCTTTCTAATGCAGTTTGTCTAACAATTTTCTGACAAATACTTTTCGAGCTATTCACTTTTTCAGTAATTTCAAATGTTTCATTTTCCGAGATTAATCTGTGGCAACAATTAGCACAAATCCCAGTCGTCAGCAACGCATAGCTTTTTATTAAAGAGGATTATTCAATTATTTACTCAATTTTAATGCTTATTACTATTGTACTATAACATCCTCCCCTCCCCCTCATATATATATATATATATATAATATCCATATTTGATCTCTTAAATTAATCGTAGAATTTTGAACCAGTTTGTGACATTCTGCATTCCCATCTGTATTATTAATTTATTTACGTAAGGGTAGTGCATTCTTCCTTCACATACCATCAGTTTATAGACCGGGAGGCAGCAGCACAGACAATCACCTCATCGAGTTCACGGCTGAAATTCCAGAATTAGTTAAAACTCGATTCGCATACTAAAGCGCAATCGGTCTGCCAAGTCATATCTTGGTGGAAAACACCTTAAACCCCGATTTTAGCTATTGATTCGTAGGTTTACCATTGTGTTTTCCTGCACCCAGTTCTCCATGTTTTCATACTTTTGGGAGCAGGAAAACACAATCGTAAACCTACGAGTCAACCGCTAAAATCGGGTTTTCACGTGTTTTCCACCAAGATATGACTTGGCAGACCGATTGCGCTTTAATATGCGAATCGAGTTTTAACTAATTCTGGAATTTCAGTCGTGAACTCGATGGGGTGATTGTCTGTGCTGCCGCCTCCCGGTCTATTACTTTTGCCATATGTATAGGGATCTATTATACTATGTTCTTTAACCATTTACGGCTGTTCATCCCCTCCACAATTTTCTATGGAATTTTATTATATATACCCTGGGTTGCCACTTGGCATTTAGGTTTATTTAATATTACAGAGGGGTTCGCACATTTTTTAGATGACTTTCATGGTACTTACAGAATTGTTTTACATAGAATAGTTGTGTTTTAAATGTTCAGTTTGGTAATCCTTATTCTGAACTACCTTTCTACACCGTAATTTCCATGATAATAATGCCTTTTGTAGTTTTGGAAAAGGTAATTTTTCTTATTCCTTTTGAACAGCTTTCCAAAGTCCGTGAAAGTTTGTAGGTCGATGTTTGGATAACGCGCTTTTTGAAAGTCCAAAATCGTAAAAATCCATGGGTGATTCATCACGAGCTTTAGCAGGTATATCAGTGAAGAGTATAGCCCTGCTACCTGTTTCTCGTTCCATTTTTTTTTTCCAGGAAATTTTCAGTGGATTGTGATGTGTGGTTGCTTGCTGTATCTTGACGCAGTTCAACAAATTGATAGCACTGACGGTAAAGAGAAGGTATTTCATGTTTAAAGATTGGGGGTGAAATATGTTTCTGATCGTATATGGAGTTGATCTTAACATTTTTCTCCACTCTCTTTATTTTTAATTTGCCGTTATATTCAAAGCCTGCAACAATCATAAATCCTTTGCTAAAACTTTCTTTAGATACATTGAAAAATGTTTTCAGATTTTTTTCTCCTCTTTGATGATAATAAATGGATCTATTTTATTACAATCAGTTAAATAGACCCAAGCTTCATCTATTGTAACAACATTTTTCCATTATAAATGGTTCTTATAAAGAATTCTGCATCCTGTCCTATGCAAGGCTATATGTCGTGGTGAAAGACGATGAACATTGTATTTTTTGGCCTTTTTAAAATTCAAATCAGTGTTAATGATTTTCTTAGCAGTTGACACTGAGTATTTTAACGATTTAGTAACAGTCCTTTGACTTGAAGGATTTTTTTTTTTTTTTGCCATAAAAGATCTCACTTTTACAACCTTTGAAGAATTCCTTTGTGTTCTTGGGTATGTATTTGGAAAAAAATTTCCCCTTGAAGACAGGTTTCTTGAAGTCAGATCATTCACGTTTTTTCGCTGTCTTATTGACAATATTTCCTAAAGTGGCTTTAGATATAGAAACAACATTCCTTTCACAGCGTTTTTTAATAACTGAATACAAATCTTCGGAAAGTGCAGAAATATAACCTTCCATCCATCGGTTCTTTAAAAGTGCCTTTTTGTTTGTAACCAAAAATTTCAGTTGCCAGATAGGAATTTATACTTTCAGAAACATATTAACTGTGAAAAATATTTTCTCTATGTACTGATATGCACTATGTCTGATATGCACTATTACTGATTAGTTTTTACACCAAACCAAGCTCGTCTAAAAAATGTGCGAACAGCCTCTGTATCAATGCACCTCATCTGTTTACACTGTTGTCATGTATCTTAACCCGTCCACTGCCATTTTTTCCATTATTTTAAATGATCTCAGTTGTTATATCTTGAATCTGTTTTTATTAACTCATATGATTCACATGGTGGCATTTGGTTAACTTCCTAACCCCCTATCAAAAAGTTTCGTGATGAGTACAAAGATACCATTAGATTTTAATTTGATATTAAATTTAATTTGTAAATTCTTAGCCCTACATCATCCTCATAGTGCTTTTCTGATATTCTGGTTTTTGTTAATAGTAAGGTATGAGTGTTGCAATGTGTTTTTTTATATATGATCAAAATGATGCCATTTTGTTTAAAAGTTAATTTGAATATGAACGCACAGGTGCCTTTGGCATTCTTGAAATTTATCTTATTTGATAACATGAGCGTGACAGTGCACTTCATGTATGAAGTAAGATATGTCATTGTTACTTAAAAGACTATTCTACGGGATTCAAAGGGTACACTTGGCATTTTGATAGTATTTTTTAGTAAGGCACGAGCATCACGGTGTGCTTCTTTATGAACCGATAGTTACCTCATATGCTTAATGTTAATAACTCAATGAGTCATGTGCCGCTTGGCAATTCTGTTTGCATCTATTAGTAAAGCTTTAGCTTTCCAGTGTATTTATTTTTTAAACCATAGATGCCACTTCTATTTAAATTTCAATTAAAATGTTAATTTTTATACAAATCTGGGGGTGCTACTTGGCAGCTCTCTTTATAGCAATGCTTCTCAACGGGTGTGCTGCGACACACTATTGCGGCGTGAGAGTTGTGCCGCAAAAACTTTCAGTAAAGTTCAATCAATTTCTTGCGAACTAATAAAAGTACTTTCAAGTACAAAATTCTAAGTTTTGCAGTTTACTATGTAATGAGGTTTAGCATAGTAAAGTTGCATTTTCTCCCAAATTTGTTTCAGCGTTTGAATCGAGAAATACAATATAAAGAAGACATGCTTAGAATGTGTGATCACCAAAGGGCATTACAAACTTTCTGATCAATCGTGCAAAGCCTGAGCCAAAACGGACGTCTGACTTTGACTTTTTGCTATCTGAGCAGGGTAGAAATCAGCTGATTCCATGATAATTTGGGCAGGGTTTGTGCTACAGTACGTGCCTAAACCCGGAATTCGCCTTTCTATAATTACGTAATTAGGGTTTGAATATTCTGAATCACTGAACTGCGATAAAAATAATTAAAAAACGTATCATAAACGTTTTCTTTTCCCGTAATTGCAAAAAGATATGACCCGCTCTCAATCTTACATTTACGAGAAATAAGCTTTTCTGCAGCGATTAATGTTCAAAACAAAAATTAATTTAGGATAGATCCTGAGATTAACTAGAGACTATCCGAAAATCCTATTTTGTAAAGAAGATATTAAAAGAAACTTTTTAATTACAAATAATAACAAAATAATTTGCTTTCTTTCTTTATGGCGAAACATCTTGTTTGTATTAAAAAATATTTTTTTTTTAAATTATACATATTCCTGTCATAGGTTTTCAACCATCATAAGTGTTAGAGTGTCGCGGAAGTTTATTCATGGGTTCGAGTGTGCCGCGAGATAACAGAAAAGGTTGAGAACCACTGGTTTACAGCCTAACTAAGGCATGAGAGTCTCAGCGTACATTTAGATGAATCATTAGTTGTCTTTTTTGAATGTCAGGTGCTTTTTATTTATTATCAAAAAGATTACAGTTCATTTAAAAAGTTCATTTAAATATGAATCTGCATGTGCCACTTGCCATTCTTGAATTTTATTTTATTACATAGCTTGAGTATAACAGTGTATTTTATGAATGAAGTAAGGGATGCCACTCTTATTTACAAGTCGATTCTACAATGATCTAAAGGATGCCACTTCGCATTTTTGTTAATTTTTATTAGTATGGCACGATAATCACTTTGTGATCTTTATGAAACAACATATGCCTCTTTTCTTATGTTAATAACTTGATGAACCTAGGGTTGCCACTTGGCAATTTTGTTTACATCTTGAGGAGATTGAGCTTTCCAAAGTGCTTCAAGGATTTGAACCTATGTGTGCTCTCCCTATATAAGTGCTATCTTTCTCATCTTAACAAATTGAGTCACAGAGTGACTTTTGTCTATCATAATTTCAAGGGCATAAACTGAAGTCTGCATATTAAAATCACAGGTATTCGTTGCTGTTCTTAAGTTTTCAATCGGCCCTCGTAAATATTTTGTTCACAGGTGGTATATATTAAGAGCAGAAAATTTGTTTTAAATTCTCAAGTTATTGTAAATATTGCATATTTCGAATTAATCTTATAAGTATATCAAATTTACAGTATTTTGCTTGAGATTCCCATTATTTTGTATATTTAATTAAATTGCTTCGGACATTTACTTCCTCATTTATGAAGAGGGAATGGACATGTTACAAGTATCCCACCTCGTCTTCTTTTTTTAAATAATTCTATCGGTATCTTTTAATTTTCAATTATTTTGCATTTTTCTATTGTTCAAAATTCTCCCTCTTTCGCACATTTAAGTTTTTCTTAGTCATTCTCGGAGTCCTCGGTCTCTGGTTTTTACTTTAATCTTTCTTTTCTAACCTTTCCTTCAGTGAGACTGGTGGATGTCTCTCACGTTGCCTGACTTGCCGTTTATCTCATAGTTCAGCTTAGTTTTATCATAGTTCTTACGAATTGTAAGTATACAAAGTATACATACCTCCCATATTCTTGCGTTCTCCTTTTCTTTTTTATTCATACCTTCCAGCTACCTCATTTGAATAACTTTTATCGTTTACATCCAAGTTTTTCTATCTCTTTTCTTTTCATAATCGAACGTATACATATTTCTAATCACTTCTAAAAATATCTATACCTGAAAGAAAGAAATATATTTAAATTATAAATGCCAGCACAGGAAGAATTTATTAACTTACCTATAATAAATATACATACCTCCGATATTCTTGCGTTCTCCTGTTTCTTCTCTTCGTGATCCAGTCCGTTCTCCTCAAATAGATTTCTTTTATCGTTTGTATCCAGAATTCCGCATATTTTTTCTTCTGAAAATTGGAGGGATACATATTTCTAATCCATACTTTAAAAATAGCTATACCTGAAATAATTTTTTTTTTAAATTATAAATACCAGCATAAAAAGAATCTGATTGCTTACCAATTGTAAGTATACAAAGTATACATACCTCCCCTATTCTCGCGTTCTCCTTTTCTTCCTAATTCATACTCTCCAGCTTCCTCAATTGAATCTCTTTTATTGCTTGTATCTGGGTTTTTCCATTTCTTTTCTTCTCACGAGTGGAGGTATACATATTTCTAATCCATCCTTTAAAAATATCTACACCTGAAATAAAAATAAATTTTAAATTATAAATGCTAGTATAAAAAGAATCTAATTTCTTACCAATTGTACATAATTCCATTATTCTTGCGTTATCCTGTTTCTTCCTTTCGTGATCCTGTCCATCCTTCTCAATTTCATCTCTTTTATCGTTTGTATCCAGATTTCCGCATATTTTTCCTGCTGAAAATCGGACGTATACATATTTCTAATCCATCTTTTAAAAATATCTAAACCTGAAATAAAAATTTATTTTAAGTTATAAATACTAGCATAAAAAGAATCTAATTTCTTACCAATTGTAAATACACAAAGTATACATACCTCCCCTATTCTTGCGTTCTCCTTTACTTCCTTATTCACACTCTCCAGCTTCCTCATTTGAATCTCTTTTATCGTTTATATCCAAGTTTTTCCATCTCTTTTCTTCTCACAATCGGACGAATACATATATCTAATCCCTCTTTTAAAAATATCTACATCTGAAATAAAAATATATTTTAAATTATAAATACCAGCATAAAAAGAATATAATTTCTTACCAATTGTAAGTATACAAAATGTTATACTTACTCTCATATTCTCTTTTATCGATTATATCCAAGTTTTTCCATCTCTTTTCTTCTCACAATCGGACATATACATATTTCTAATCCCTCTTTTAAAAATATCTATACCTGAAAGAAAGAAATATATTTAAATTATAAATGCCAGCACAGGAAGAATTTGTTAACTTACTCGTAATAAATATACATACCTCCGATATCATTGCGTTCTCCTGTTCCCATATTCTTCCGTTCCCCTTTTCTTACTTATTCATACTCTGCAGATTCCTCATTTGAAACACTTTTATAGTTTACATCCAAGTTTTTCCATCTCTTTTCTTCTCAGAATCGGACGTATACATATTTCTAATCCCTCTTTTAAAAATATCTATACCTGAAAGAAAGAAAGATATTTAAATTATAAATGCCAGCACAGGAAGAACTTGTTAACTTACTCGTAATAAATATACATACCTCCGATATCATTGCGTTCTCCTGCTCCCATATTCTTGCGTTCCCCTTTTCTTACTTATTCATACTCTGCAGCTTCCTCATTTGAAACACTTTTATAGTTTACATCCAAGATTTCCCATCTCTTTTCTTCTCACAATCGGACGTATACATATTTCTAATCCCTCTTTTAAAAATATCTATACCTGAAAGAAAAAAATATATTTAAATTATAAATGCCAGCACAGGAAGAATTTGTTAACTTACTCGTAATAAATATACATACCTCCGATATCATTGCGTTCTCCTGTTCCCATATTCTTGCGTTCCCCTTTTCTTACTTATTCATACTCTGCAGCTTCCTCATTTGAAACCCTTTTATAGTTTACATCCAAGTTTTTCCATCTCTTTTCTTCTCACGATCGGACGTATACATATTTCTAATCCCTCTTTTAAAAATATCTATACCTGAAAGAAAGAAATATATTTAAATTATAAATGCAAGCACAGGAAGAATTTGTTAACTTACTCGTAATAAATACACATACCTCCGATATCATTGCGTTCTCCTGTTCCCATATTCTTGCGTTCCCCTTTTCTTACTTATTCATACTCTGCAGCTTCCTCATTTGAAACACTTTTATAGTTTACATCCAAGTTTTTCCATCTCTTTTCTTCTCACAATCGGACGTATACATATTTCTAATCCCTCTTTTAAAAATATCTATACCTGAAAGAAAGAAATATATTTAAATTATAAATGCCAGCACAGGAAGAATTTGTTAACTTACTCGTAATAAATATACATACCTCCGATATCATTGCGTTCTCCTGTTCCCATATTCTTGCGTTCCCCTTTTCTTACTTATTCATACTCTGCAGCTTCCTCATTTGAAACACTTTTATAGTTTACATACAAGTTTTTCCATCTCTTTTCTTCTCACAATCGGACTTATACATATTTCTAATCACTCTTTTAAAAATATCTATACCTGAAAGAAAGAAAATATATTTAAATTAGAAATGCCAGCACAGGAAGAATTGATTAACTTACATACAATAAATACATACCTCCGATATTCTTGTGTTCTCCTGTTTCTACCCTTCGTGATCCAGTCCGTTCTCCTCAATTAGATCGCTTTTATCGTTTGTAACCGATTTCCGCATATTTTTTCTTCTGAAAATCGGAGGGATACATATTTCTAATCCATCTTTAAAAATAGCTAAACCTGAAATAAAAATATATTTAAATTATAAATACCAGCATAAAAAGAATCTAATTTCCTACCACTTGTAAGTATACAAAATATACATACTTCCCATATTCTTGCGTTCTCCTTTTCTTACTTATTCATACTCTCCAGCTTCCTCATTTCAATCGCTTTTATCGTTTACATCCAAGTTTTTGCATCTCTTTTCTTCTTACAATCGGACGTATACATATACCTAATCCCTCTTTTAAAAATATCTATACCTAAAAGAAAGAAATATATTTAAATTAGAAATGCCAGCACAGGAAGATTTTATTAATTTACCCATAATAAATATACATACCTCCGATATTATTGCGTGAACCAGTCCGTTCTTCTCAATTAGATCGCTTTTATGGTTTGTATCCAGATTTCCGCATATTTGTTTTCTGAAAATTGGAGGGATACATATTTCTAATCCATCTTTTAAAAATATCTATACCTAAAATAAAAATATTTTTAAAATTATAAATACTAGCATAAAAGTAATCTAATTTCTTACCCTTTGTAAGTATGCATACCTCAGATATTCTTGCGTTCTCCTGTTTCTTCCGTTCGTTATCCTTCCTGTTCTCCTCAATTGAATCTCTTTTATCGTTTATATCCAATTTTTTCCATCTCTTTTCTTTTCACAATCGGAGGGGTACATATTTCTAATCCGTCTTTTAAAAATATCTATACCTGAAAGAAAGAAATATATTTAAATTAGAAATGCCAGCACAGGAAGAATTTGTTAACTTACTCGTAATAAATATACATACCTCCGATATCATTGCGTTCTCCTGTTCCCATATTCTTGCGTTCCCCTTTTCTTACTTATTCATACTCTGAAGCTTCCTCATTTGAAACACTTTTATAGTTTACATCCAAGTTTTTCCATCTCTTTTCTTCTCACAATCAGACGTAAACATATTTCTAATCCCTCTTTTAAAAATATCTATACCTGAAAGAAAGAAATATATTTAAATTATAAATACCAGCACAGGAAGAATTTGTTAACTTACTCGTAATGAATATACATACCTCCGATATCATTGCGTTCTCCTGTTCCCATATTCTTGCGTTCCCCTTTTCTTACTTATTCATACTCTGAAGCTTCCTCATTTGAAACACTTTTATAGTTTACATCCAAGTTTTTCCATCTCTTTTCTTTTCACAATCGGAGGGGTACATATTTCTAATCCCTCTTTTAAAAATATCTATACCTGAAAGAAAGAAATATATTTAAATTAGAAATGCCAGCACAGGAAGAATTTGTTAACTTACTCGTAATAAATATACATACCTCCGATATCATTGCGTTCTCCTGTTCCCATATTCTTGCGTTCCCCTTTTCTTACTTATTCATACTCTGAAGCTTCCTCATTTGAAACACTTTTATAGTTTACATCCAAGTTTTTCCATCTCTTTTCTTTTCACAATCGGAGGGGTACATATTTCTAATTCCTCTTTTAAAAATATCTATACCTGAAAGAAAGAAATATATTTAAATTATAAATGCCAGCACAGGAAGAATTTGTTAACTTACTCGTAATAAATATACATACCTCCGATATCATTGCGTTCTCCTGTTCCCATATTCTTGCGTTCCCCTTTTCTTACTTATTCATACTCTGCAGCTTCCTCATTTGAAACACTTTTATAGTTTACATACAAGTTTTTCCATCTCTTTTCTTCTCACAATCGGACTTATACATATTTCTAATCACTCTTTTAAAAATATCTATACCTGAAAGAAAGAAAATATATTTAAATTAGAAATGCCAGCACAGGAAGAATTTATTAACTTACATACAATAAATATACATACCTCCGATATTCTTGTGTTCTCCTGTTTCTACCCTTCGTGATCCAGTCCGTTCTCCTCAATTAGATCGCTTTTATCGTTTGTAACCGATTTCCGCATATTTTTTCTTCTGAAAATCGGAGGGATACATATTTCTAATCCATCTTTAAAAATAGCTAAACCTGAAATAAAAATATATTTAAATTATAAATACCAGCATAAAAAGAATCTAATTTCCTACCACTTGTAAGTATACAAAATATACATACTTCCCATATTCTTGCGTTCTCCTTTTCTTACTTATTCATACTCTCCAGCTTCCTCATTTCAATCGCTTTTATCGTTTACATCCAAGTTTTTGCATCTCTTTTCTTCTTACAATCGGACGTATACATATACCTAATCCCTCTTTTAAAAATATCTATACCTAAAAGAAAGAAATATATTTAAATTAGAAATGCCAGCACAGGAAGATTTTATTAATTTACCCATAATAAATATACATACCTCCGATATTATTGCGTGATCCAGTCCGTTCTTCTCAATTAGATCGCTTTTATGGTTTGTATCCAGATTTCCGCATATTTGTTTTCTGAAAATTGGAGGGATACATATTTCTAATCCATCTTTTAAAAATATCTATACCTAAAATAAAAATATTTTTAAAATTATAAATACTAGCATAAAAGTAATCTAATTTCTTACCCTTTGTAAGTATGCATACCTCAGATATTCTTGCGTTCTCCTGTTTCTTCCGTTCGTTATCCTTCCTGTTCTCCTCAATTGAATCTCTTTTATCGTTTATATCCAATTTTTTCCATCTCTTTTCTTTTCACAATCGGAGGGGTACATATTTCTAATCCCTCTTTTAAAAATATCTATACCTGAAAGAAAGAAATATATTTAAATTAGAAATGCCAGCACAAGAAGGATTTTGTTTCTTACCCATAGAAAATACACATACCTCCGATATTCTTGCGTTCTCCTGTTTCTTTCCTTCATGATTTAAAGTATAAAACTTTCATTCATTTCTTTAAAAATACATAACTTTCATTTTATATACATACACTTAAAATACATATCTTATATTATTACAATGAGGTACACTCAGTTCATATAAATTTTAAAGAAAGAAAGAAAGATAAACAAAAACAAAAACAAAAAGAAATAATACCACAAACTAAAATGTTTATTTTTACCGTCTAAGTATTGTTTCTAGTTTACACACGTGAAAAATAAAAGCTGCTATTACCGAAAAATAAAACAAGAACGAAAAATCATGCGTCAAGCATAGATTATGTAACACTTTCCAACGCTTCCCAAATAATTTTACAAATCATTACCGTTTAATAAGCTGAAAGATAACATCCAAGTAAACAATTTGGAAAACGCATAACATATTTAAAAACGTAATTTCAGAAAATCCCAACATATACAATATTCGGAAAAATATCCGAATACTTTTATTCACCCCGTATAGGATCTATAGATTTGTATATATACTACATAGGATGATAAATTTTAGTTTAGTTAGGAAACGCGTAGCACAGTTTAAAATTCTCCTTCTGGAGTTTCTTTCAATAAACGGAAATGTGTTCGCGAACTTTTGTGCTGCCCTGTATATGAAATACAGAATTTATACACACCCAGTAATAGACAAAAAGTGAGTTCAATTTAAAATCGCGTTCAGCAACTTAAACCGCACTTCCAGGAATTATTGTTAACAGACAGTAGAGAATTCTTTTGTGTGTCCCTGTAAATGAACGATGACTGCTATACACAAACTATTCTGTAGTAAGCCTATTGTAATGCACCTTAGTAATATATATATAAATTTCAATGCGTTTAAAATAGTGAAACATTATTTAAATAAACCGCAGACAATTTTTCTCCATAGACGTAATGTAACGGAATTCTTTTGACTGTCCCTGTAAAGTAACTATAAGTGCTATGCACACCTTACTCCATATTAAGCTTCTTCTAATGCACCTTAGTGATATATATAAATTTCAATGCGTTTCAAATAGTGAAACATTATTTAAATAAACCGCAAATGATTTTTCCCCATAGACCGCAATGTAACGAAATTCTTTTGAGTGTCCCTGTAAAAAAACTATACGTGCTACACACTTCCGTTGAAATAGGGAACATGCTATAGGTAACGACAATAACATATAAAAATTTCAGAGCAATCCGAGCATATTTACGGGAGTTAGAGCATGGACAGACGGACAGACGGCAGACGGCAGACGGCTGACGGCCAGACGGCCAGACGGCAGACAAACCGAAGTCATAAACACTTTTCAACTAGGTTGGAAAGTGTTAAAAATGCTATTGGCGAGATTTGCGTCTGGCTAATATTAAAGTACCTATCAGTCTTCTATTAGTTATACATTTATTATCAGTAGCAATAAAACTATAATTTTCATTTTATGTTAGTGGTAATACAAATACTGCTTGATACATTTTAACAATGACGTTTCTAATGCAGTGGTCATTTATTGTTGAAGCATGTTGCATATGATTGTTGAAGAATAATTAAGCATGAAAAGATGTTAATATGCATTGTTTGAAAAACATAGTTAAAAACTATATTGTTACTCTCATATAGTTAAAATTACAATATTGTTTATTTTAGTAAGCGGGTGGTTTGGCGCAAAATTAATTTCATTGTTGTGCCCATTGTTATGACTCTATTATTCTAACTCTAGCTGCTTGTGTTGACTTGTTTCTGTGATATTTGCCCTTGCGAAGCAGAGTTGGGCAGAATACATCCAAAAAACATTCTCTATACAAAATTAAAAAAATACGTTGGTTTTGGAACTTAAAATACAAAATACTTTTCAAATTTAAAAATTTTCAAATACAAAATACATACATTTTCAAAATACACTTAAAATACAAAATACATTATTATTATATATTTTTAAAAATTATTATGTATTAGGTTGTACTGCGCAAAATTTATTCTGATCTGAAACTGATAAATAAAATGCGAAGTGCTTTTGTAAAACTGATTAAACTCTTTGAAAATATAAATTTGCAAAATAAAGAAGCAAAACTGATTTAAAAAATACATATCAATTTATGGGAAAACATTTTGTATACTAGTAAACAAAGAATGCTTACTGCTAAAGTAAAAAAATGTGTACGGAAATCTGAACATTTTCGTGGATGTAATTCAGCTTCATTTTTAAAGCATATAAATAAAGTGTTATAAAAACACTTTATAATTCCCACAGCAAAGTTAAGAATTATAAGACTTTTTTATAACATTTCAGCAAAAATGTGTCTGCAAAAGCTAAACATCCTATCCATTAAAATTCTTATCGTACCAGACTTGAAAAACTTCCAGAAACGAATTCAAAGACTAGACAAAACAGGCAGGCGTGTATTTTCTTGCTGTGAATTGTTAATTTGTGATTTAAACACAACAGTTTGGAAAAATAGAGAAATGTATTTTGAGTATTTTGAAAATACAAAATATATATACTTGGAAAAGCCATTTCAAAATACATTTCCAAATTACTTTTGTTTTATCGGTTTAAAATACAAAATTCAAAATACAAATGTATTTTGAAAATGTATTTCAAATACATGTATTTTCGATACTGCCCAACTCTGTTGCGAAGTATGGAGTATTGTCCCTGGAATCTGTTCCTAATGAGGTACAGCCCAGAAGATTACTTGAATATTACATTATCATCCACAATGAGCTTGTGTAACACTTGTGAAATATCAGTTAGACGGAAGTGGTTAAAAGTCGATTACAAAATTTGATCCAGACAGACAGACAACAAATGAAATTCAATAAAAGTGTATATTAAGTTTAAAGGTCCGTCTCCATATTGAAAAATTTACAATGCAGGCATTTAATTTTAACACCAGAATACCAAGCTCTCAAATTAGTTTAAGTATAATTTTTCATGAAGTTCTATCAATAATTCCGGAGATTTCCAATAAATCCGGAGACTTCAAATTCAGTACTTGAAGCAAAAGTATACCTTAGAACTGAAATATGATGTCAAATTTTGGGGCTATGGAAAATTTTAAACTTTATTACATCCTTCTAAGACTTTTAATTCATAAATAATTATACAAGACTCAATTTCTAGTTGAATGGTACTTTTTACGTCTCGCTTTCACTATTCGGTGTACAAAAAGTATGCAGTGTTCTTTATCTCTCTCTCTCTCTCTCGTGTGATCTTTGCGAGGGAGGGGAGGGGGGTTGCAGCGACTGTACATTATTGCATTTCTAAATTTAAAATTTGATTCTTTTCCACGAGGACCATAGTATTATATAAAATTTTGTAACTCAAAACAAGGATAATCTGAAATCCTCAGTTTTGTCTTTAACCAGCACATAAAAAAGAACATAACACATTTAAGAATACAAATTAAAAAATATAGAACAATTTTACTGTTCAAGGCATTAAAATCTAATGCAAAGGAGCATTAATAAATATGTACCTCACCTAAACATGCATTATATATCTTCAGCACTTATATTGATGAATCTTTATACTATAGATAAAGTAGACAGTTGTGCCATTTGGGGATGGCTAATGGATGCAATTGCTCCCTCAAGGAATTTGATATGTCAGCGTGTATCTGTCACCAAAAGTCAGACACACACAAAAAAAATAATAATAATTCCGAAATTGCTCAAAAGCTAAAATAACGTCAGATTTAATTACAATAGAAACATTAGCATTAAATAAACATTTTAAGCACAGAAATTAGTAAATATCAATAATATTTGCGAAAGCCTTATTATTGAAACATTCTCAAATTGAGACACATTTATCATTAATGGCTAATTTTTAAAATACAGTGAAACTTCCATTTAACGAAGTCTCTTCGTTACACTTAAACACTTCCTTATAAAGAAAATTCGTTAAATAGAAATCAACTTAAATTCCTTAATATTGTATAATAAAATACACATGCATAAAATAAAAATTACATATAAAATGGAAATATTTGAAAAATGTATTTTAATTCGGGCAGTAATTTATTTTTATGTAATGTAGATATGTGAGGAAAATTTAATTATAACACTGTCTTTAAAAAAAAAACACATAAAAAAGAGAAGTTAACGAAAACTGAAGCACAGCTTTTCTCTTTTTTTCTCAGTAATTTAAATCCTTCACTTTAAAAAAGTCTGTAATATTACTTTGTTATACAGTTTTTTTATAAAAAATACACTGTTTGTAAAACATTTCACACTTTTGAAAGCATCCGAACAATTCATCTATAACATGTTTGTGAAACTGGTATCCCCTTCTTATTGTATCGTTGCCTTTTAGCATTTTTCAATTTCCTCTTCATTATTATCCTCATTGCTCACTGAAGTTTCTTCATTACACTTTATTATGCTATGCAATATGTCACCGTCAGTAGGATATTCAGCTATCACAATTTCTTCATCAACGTTGAGAAAGCTAGAGAGCTCTGCACCTACTTCAAGATCACCTATATTTTTCATTTACTGTCCTTTTTCCTTCAGTATGACAAATAGGTATCGGATTCAGAAATATTTGATTCAATATCAGTTTTCAAGGCTGCTTTCATAAAACAGTTGTGTAAGTCAATTATACGGTCAGCGTTTCATTTCCAAGCTTTCATCAGCTCTGATATACAGATTCTCAAACTAATGTTTTCAATTTTCACTACATTAGCTTTTCTTGGCCAAAATAACTTTGTGCAAGATTCATTTTTGATAATGTACTTTAAGATTTTTTTATTATTCCTTGTTCTAATAGCTAAAGTTTAGAAGTTTTATTGGCAGGAACAAAAATAACTTTGATGTTCTTTAATTGTGCATTTTGAAGCACAGTCTTGTGGATGTGCAGGGCAGTTGTCTATCAGCAAAGCAATGTTGTGACGTCATTTTTTCAGTTGATTATCCCATTTTAAAAATACACTATACAAAAATATCCGAAGTCATCCATGATAATCGTAGTCTATCTCTAAAGATTTTATATCTTTGAAGTTTTTGGGTTTTTACTTTTCCGAATCACCAGTACAGTATTTCTTTTTTATCATCGCCAGTCATGTTCACACATAACAAAAGAACTATTATTTGATTGCTAGTTCCCCCCTCCCCACCCCCCCGACGTACTTGACATCTTTAAAAGTTTTATTTTTTATTCACTTAAAATAGTCATGTTTCATGTGCATTGAAGATGGCTTTTGGAGGATATTCTTCCAAAAGTTTTGAAGCTTATTTTTTCCATTTTTCACGCATCTCTTCTGAAACATCTGAGCTTTCTTCTGATAAGGTTTTATACGTAATAGCGTGTCTCTTTTTAAATTTATCCAGCCATGTTAACTTTAACATTTGAGTGCCCTAACTCTTTATCAAAATCCAAGGCATTTTCGTATCCTTTATATTCGAATATTATCCCTAATCATCCTCACCTATTTTAAAACAGCGTTATAGACTTCGTCAGATGTACAGAATCGAAATGAGTTAAATGTGTTCATTTTCATTCAGTCAATTTCAGCTGAAATAAATTCGTACATCCATCCCAACGGTAACCTCCCCGCTTGAATGCTGTACACGAAAGTGCAATAAACTTCGTTATATAGAATCTGTTTTTCGTAATATGAAGATTAATTTACATGTTAATGGTGTTCAATTTCAAGGTTCGACAGAAAATTTTGTTAAGTAGAAAATTTCGTTAAATAGGGACTTCGTTAAAGGGAAGTTCTACTGTATATATGTTAGTAAAACTATATCAACCGATTCTCAGCTGTTTTCAACAAAATCAAAATAAATTTTTACCTTACCCCTCATAGAAAATTATGTCCCCATCCCCCTAATACAAGAAAGTTTTTAATGACACCCCTGAAAAAGGACAAGTAAGTATATATAAGTAAAAAATATTCGCCGAATTCTTACCATTTAGTGGCGAACTTGTTGAAGACTCAGAATATAATTATCACGAGGCCAAACTTTATAAGCTAAACTAATATAAATGTCTCGAAAGTTTTCTTTATTCCAGCCTATCAGTTTGATATTCTAAACTTTCCTGTCTTTTCCCCTTTTTCCTAGATTTTCTAATGACACACTCGAGTAAAACTCATTGTTAAGGAAAAATTGTCATTGTTGAAAATGATTATGATTTTTCACTGGTATATATAGCAAAAATTCATTGTTGTGTCACCGTTTTAAAAAACTTTGCTTAATGGTATTGTTAGAAATATTCTTTGTTATATTGTTGTAAAAATTAATAAAGATAAAATAGTGTTTTGTGTGATGAAAGTTAAATTAAGAATATATCACAAATTATTATATACACGCTCCTGCTTTTAAATTTAAAACGAAAGCGACATCTTTGGCTTTAACTAGATCATTTAAAAACATGAAACATTGATTAAATTCTATAAATTTAAAATATAACATTTTTATTGAGCATTGTAACATCCAGTATCACTACATTACAGAGTATAGACATACCATTGCTTATAGTTTTTACCGGTTTTCCTCCGTATAAACAAATTAATTTACAATGTTTCATAATTAGTACGTATCTTTACAGAATATTATACAATATAGAATTATAAAATTAGTTCTTATAAATAAATACTGAATAAATGGCTGACAAAAATACATTAATGTATAATATACTGAATATAAATGCAGGATTTATATATGTTTATTAAAATGACAAACTGGGTAACCGACCCGGGACCATGCTTTTAAAGAGGCCCCAGAGCCTTTAAAAATCTGTTTATTTCCTTTTTAAATTAATATAAATTGAGTCCGGACTGTTGTACAAATGTACTTCAAATAATAAAAATATATTTTTATACCCTTAATAACTAAAACAATAATCACCAAGCACTCAGAACTTGTTGAGGAACTGCCGGCATGGCCTGATTACCGCACAGGCCAACTAGGCCACGGCCTTGGGCCCATTGGAGACGAAGGCCCCAAAATGAGTAAACTTATTAAGAAAAAATTTCTCCTAGAAATTTTTTTATTTCAATCTTCGATATCTATGAAACAGATACCTCTATTAACGCCTTGCCTCTCCTTTTCTCTTCTCTAAAAACAGCTTAAATTAGGAATGCTGTAGACAAAATATTTTTTATAGGAAGTTTTTTTTTTAAAAATATTTAAGATGAAGAGATATTTAAAGTATTATAATATAAAACAGCAAAAGAAAATTTAGATTAACCTGAGTTTCATGAGCAATTTTATAAAATGCAGGAAAATTTTCGAATACTTACCCAAAAACATTTTTATCTACTATTTTGGTTTGAGGGCCCTAAAAAACTGCTAGGCCTTGGGCCCTGGACATTCTGAATTGGGCTCTGACTGCTGGAGGTTTGGCGGAGAAAGTGCTTGTCCCTAGACGTATACCTTGTCAAGCTAAGTCGCTAAGTGTATAACTCTGTCCCAGAAGCTCCATATTTTTCCTACATACTCACCTGATTTCCTTTCTGCAACTGACGAGCGTGAGGAAACTTCATCATTGCCAGAAAGAACTTGTACCATTGTTGTCCTCCATTGTTATAACGGACGTGTTTTTATTATTATTATTGTTGTTGTTTTAACAACCAAATATTCATTGTTGACATGTGCAGTGCATTGAAGACCTTGGCAGGAATTTTTGAAAAGTTGCTTAGTGGAAATATAAGAAAGAAAATAATATTTTATCGCTGTATTTTCCAGAAAAGAATCTAAAATTTTATTTAGTTGAGTAAAATAGATAAAACACATTAATGCACAAACAAGAAAAAAAATGCATTACGCATAGATAATAAAACACTTTCCAACACTCTTAGAATACTGTTACAAAACTTCAGATTATTTCTTTTGATAAATTCTAAATAAACAATTTAGAAAACATATACGATATATCCGCAGTTAAAATCCCAATTTCAGCAATTATCAACCTAATATAATTAATAGCGATAATGTATTCAAATTATTTTATGCAGCCCCGTATTTGATCTGTAGATTAGATTTTATATGTAATGCATATATGTGTTATTGAAATTTAAGTGTACTGAAAATTAATTTAGGTATTAAACGCGTAACACAACTTAAAACACTTTTCCACAAACTGCATATTATAATCAGCAGACGGCAGTATTTCACATGCTTTTGTGCAGACTAGCATTTGAATTCATTAATATTATACTCAAACCACTTAGTATAATAAAATTTAGTTTATTTAAAAGACCCGTAACACAGTTCTCTCCCGTCGAGAGAAGTTAATTTATTTTAATAATTTTGTGCAGTCATGTATATGATCTATAGAATTTACACATACATTTTAATCACATAAAATTCTAAAATTCAGTTAAATTTGAAAACGTGTAACGTTTAAAACGACTAAAAATTCACTTCCAGCAATTATCGCCCATGCTCATAATACACCTAAATTGTTTTGTGAAGCCTTGTAAAATAATTTAAATGTTACATGCCCTATTTTCTATACGGAAGATGTTATCATGCATTTCAATAACGTACATACATTTCATAAAGTACATTTCAAACAATTACTGCATACCGGATATTTCATTGTAAATTCATCATGACAGTTGTTTTTCTGAGGACCCAAGTGACAGCAAAATGAAGTGCCGCCAAGAAGATGACGTCACAAAGCAGCGCTCGGGTTGACTTCACAGCAGAGTCATAAAATGTCGGTTACTGAGAGTCGTCGTTCATTGTGACGCTTTTTGGTGGCTTATCAGAATGCAATGCTCATGATGACTTCACAATGGAATCTCCAAATGACGGTCACATGAAAATCACAAGGTGACTTCATTGTAACGTCACCTAATAAACTCGTCACAAAGAAGTAGTCACAGTAACTTCTCAATGGAGTCACCAAATAACAATCACTTAAGAGTAATAATAAGACGAATAAAAGCTATCACATTTTGGTTCACCGTAGTGACTGTGACACTTGCGACCATTTGTGACATCACATTGACTAGCCGTGCTGTAGTGATAGTACCTATTTGCAAAATTTGATGGTTATGTCACTTTTTTATAAACTTTCTATTCGTCATTCCTATATGATTTTGCAATGTTCCGTCGGCTTTGGCGAACGAAATTTCATATACACCCGATAGTTGATCAGGTTCTGTTGGATCTATCTTCCGACAGACTATGTTTTTAACACTTTCCAACATAGTTGAAAAGTGTTTATGAATTCGATTTGTCTAGCCGTCTGACCGCCTCTCTGGCTGTGCTCTAACTCGCGAAAATATACTCGGATTGCCATGTAAATGATATATGTTATTGAGGTTAACAATTGCATGTTCGGTATTGAAAATAAAGTGTGCAGCATTTATAGTTCGTTTACAGGGGCGCTCAAAAGAATTCCGTTACATTATGGTCTATCGGGAAAAATCGTTTGCAGTGTATTTTGATTATGTTTACACTATTGATGATTAGACTATTACAAATATAATGAAAAGGATACGAATTTCTGAGGTGCACTAAAACATGTTTTCTGAAGAATATAGAGTGCATAGCATTTACCATTCATTTACAGGGTCACACAAAAGAATTTAGTTACATAACTGTCTACGGCGGAAAAACTGTTTGCAGAGTATTTTAATTATGTTTCACTATTTGAAACAAAAGAAATTGATATATATTACTGAGGTTTACTACAAGATGCTTGCTGTAGAATTTGATTTGCATAGCATTTACCGTTCATTTACAGAAACACATAAAAGATTTCGGATAAAGTACTGTATCTTTGATTAAGGAATCACGATGGCCCCGGTAAACTGCGAGAATTCAGTACTCTAGCGGGTGTTTCTCAATGTTTCTGATTCGCAGACCAGCAGGAGAAAATCATCTTTTTTCACACAAGGAATAAAAACCGTTTAAACGTTTATACGTTTAGTAACTGGGGTCAGTTCCGTATATACGCTGTTCCATATATATTATTTCATATAATACGTATAACCGCCTTGGTCGTAACATACGTATCCAAAATCTGTACCCTGTATAATACTTATACTCGTATAAATATTTAATAGGGAGCACTAATAGACCGGGAGGCGGCAGCACAGACGATCACCTCATCGAGTTCACGGCTGAAATTCCAAAATTAGTTAAAACTTAATTCGCATATTAAAACGCAATCGGTCTGCCAAGTCATATCTTGGTGGAAAACCCAATTTTAGCGGTTGGCTCGTAGGTTTACCATTGTGTTTTCCTGCAACCAGGGTATGAAAACATGGGGAACTGGGAGCAGTAACACACAATGGTAAACCAACGAGCCAACCGCTAAAATCGGTTTTTCGGGTGTTTTCCACCAAGATCTGACTTGGCAGACCGGTTGCGTTTTAATATGCGAATCGAGTTTTAACTAATTCTGGAATTTCAGCCGTGAACTCGATGAGGTGATTGTCTGTGCTGCCCCCTCCCGGTCTATAATCCAAATAGTAGGTAAATGAAAGTAGGGCACCCCGAAACTAATGCTGTACACACCTAATTGTGTAAGTCGGATTCTGGGTGCCCTAGTACATCCACGCCATATTCTCTTATTTGAACATAGAAAGAGTTTCTCTGGACGGCCAGTGCTCATTCGTAACGGACTTGTGAATTTTATAACAACTTTCCTTTAAAGACATTTGTCATTGTTTGCTTTATCAATTTTTAATTATTATTACTTTTATTATTATTATTTTGCAGATTGCCATCTGATTTTTAAAATATGCTTCACAGAATGTATAGATGATGTGTCAGCGGTGTAGTTGCTTTTATAATATTTTCTATGAGAAAAATGTCCATAAATTCAATGAACGACAAGCATTTATGGCGTCATCTAATGTCACGATGACATTTTCCTATCAAACACCACCGCCTCTGAATACTAGGCCTGAGCGCTGACATAAAAATGGCGGCTGTCGTAGGCGAATTTTTATAAGCGTTTGTACAGTCCCCTGAATTTACACACCAATAATTTCTAAAAGTTTTCATTTACTTATTTGATCTTAGGAAAATATGGCGAAAAAAACTTTTAGAAATTATTGGTGTTCCAATTTGAGAGACTGTACAAATGCTGAATAAAATCCGCCTACGACAGCCACAATTTTTGTGTCAGTGAGCAGGCCTAGTATTCAGGGGGTGGTGTATACACCTAACCAGCGTTCACTATTGTGGTCTACAAACATTAACAAGAGCCAGTCAAATACGGATAATTTCCCACAAATATTGGGGGCTTCACCCTGTGCGTGTGGTTAATTTTCTTTTGAAAGTAAGAATTTATCATTTTATCATAATGTCAAACATTTCTTTTCGAATCAATATTACAACTCACGAAGACACTAAAAATCGAAAACAAAAGAAATTAAGCATCTCCTAACTATTTATAAAAAGAAATGATTCACGAAAATAAAAATTCTTAAATTAATAAAGAGCACTTTGTTGCAGTATTTTTTTTAAAAAAAGAAAACATCATCTATGACAAATAATCTTTTAAGAAATGCTTAATACTGCTTAAAAGTGTAACTTAGAGCTCTCTAACATTAGGAAATTTCTCTAATTCTGCATAAAATTCCGATATCTAAAAAATAATTAAGATCTTATATTTTTTGTGAATAAATTTACTTGAAAATGATATAAAAATGAAGTACATACCTAACTTTGAACTATCCATGGGAAAATTAGTGTGTCATATCAAGCAGAATACTGTAGAAAAAAGTTTAATCCGTTATAGTTTTGCAACACACTGAGCAGGGCCGTGCGAAGAGGGGGGCGAAGGAGGCCTTCACCCCGGGCGCGGAAATTGGGGAGGGGGGGGGGCGCCAAATTTATACTACCAACCACGGTTTAATTTATTTATTTATTCATTTTTTGGTCATCGATCATTTTCTGGGGAATTTCTTTTTCTCTCTTCATCATCCTTTTTTTTTTTTCTGTCGCAAAATATCATTTACTCTCCAATAAATAAGTGCAATTTTCTCTTATGCTATTTAGCTGTTTGCAGTTTCTGAATTAAAATTAAACCTTTTAAAGTTCCAAAATAAACTCGAAATGTTTATTCAATAGAATTTATTTCTGTTTCTGTACTTTATCAGTTTTGTGTTACCTGTCACAAAAAGGAGGAGGGGGGGGGGGGCGCCAAATTGAAACTTCGCCCCGGGCGCAGTTTTCTCTTCGCACGGTCCTGACACTGAGAGAGACACGATTACGTGCAACGAACGACTGATTTGGATTATTATCTACACTGATTGGAAATGATACAAAAATGTTATGTTTCGTTCGAGCAAACATATACTATTTTAAAGCGGAATCACTGTTTACCCAAAAATGCACATTTAAAAAAAATGCCTTTTTGTCCAAGTTTTTTAATCAAATACACGACCTATATGCTTCATCGAGATAAGACTAATTCTTTAGACAATTTTTATGTACTCAGAGCGAAGATTCTCGTTTTGCATAATTTCGCATGTACAATGTTGTATAACAATATATAAATTATAAATGTAAAATGCGAATGTGCAGTGGTCGCTGGTTCAATGAAAAGAAGTACGAAATCTTACTTCATAAACATTTATATATACAGAATTTGGTATTTACAGTCCTATTCATTGTTCAAAAATGCACCCTAGTATCATCGGATCATTGAAAAACAATTGACTGGGGAGTAACACAGTTCTCCTCACAAGAGGTTGTTGTAGAACATAATGTTCAAAGTCTCAACCTCATACCGAATAATAAATTCTTTTATATATTTTATATTATTACCTCTTCAGCTAATATTAGTAATCGAATTCCATAGCCAAGTTTGGCATCAAACTAGCGTGATGGTGGCAACAACAACCAATCTTTCCCCGCCAAAATCTGCTTGCAATTTCCGAATTCCCGTCGAAACTTTGTTGCATCTGCGTTCCTCTGAAGTTGACGCATAATTTCCTGTCCACCGCGGATAGACGATTGCGATTATCATGCTTTCTGATTAGTTGTTAAACCGAAAGCTTCTTAAGTCATTTCTGGTTGAACTTGGGTTCTTATATAATATCTATTAATTTCTATATGATCTAATTAATTTATAACTGTAATATAATAAGTATTATAGTAATATAATCTAATTAATTTCTATATAATCTAATCTCTATATAATCTAATATTTCTCTATAATCTAATAATATATATTAATTTCTTATATCATATATTCTTATATCTTCATAATCCTCCAAAATACCGGAAATGACTTAAAAAGCGTTTGATTTTACAAATAATCATAAAGTGTAAAAATCCCAATCGTCGATCGGCGGTGGAGACGGAAATTATGCGAAGTTGAGTGCTCTTTTTCTTTACCTATCAATTTTCTGGGTCTTTTAATTTTAAACAATTCTTTTAATTTTTTAAAATTTTTTTTTAGAATTTATAACAGAGTATGCCAACCAAAATTCATAATAAAGATTGAAAGTCTACAGCTGTGTTTATAGTTGATTAATTTCGAAATAATTTAGAATGTTTCTCTTGGAGGAAGGAGGAGGGGGGGGATAATAATTCTTTTGGTAAGATTTCTCATGTGAAATTGATTTTATTACATGCTTATTGATTATATATTTTTTAAACTCTTGATATTGTACCTGACAAAACCATGATCACTATAACTTTGTACAAAGATATACAGATACACTGTTAAAAATAAGTAAAGTACTAAACTAACGATAAATTATGAATAAGACTTTATAATTCAGGGTAAACATAAAATATAGGTAACGTCAAGGTGTTGAGTCAAAAGAGCAGGAATAAATAATAATAAAAATAATAATAAATAAGTTCACGTGGTTCTGGAATGACTTGCTCAACAACGTAAAACTTTCTGACTTATTTTAAAACGCAAAGGCATAAAATTGGCAGGCCTGACTATTGAAGCAATTTGGAATCGAAATGAGTTTTCGATTTTTTGATCAATAAATTATTTATCGAGTTATAAGCGATTCGTGTCATGTGACGACATCTTTTTTTCCTTTCTCGACTCATGCTGTGGCATCGGACATTCGGTTCAAAATGCTGACTTTGACAGTATTCTCTGAAAGATCTTCTGCCTTTGCCAAAAAATTGAAAACGTCTTTTGATTACAAAGTTTCTAAATAAGAACACCTGCCTCTTTCATGCGTTTCCGATCACAAATGAATGAAAAAATCATAAAGTAGCCTGTTTGGATTTGAAAACTGACTTTATAGCATCGAATTATAACATCAAGTATTGTTTAGAAGTCAACATATTCAGTAGTTGCCTGTGGTAATTCGTTTCAATAATTCTAAAGCAAAAAAGACGCTGGAGGGTTAAACTTAATTTTTTATGGTATTGAACAGTTGCAAATTAATTTTTATCAGAAACTTATTAAAAATAATAGTTATCTTAACAGTGAAACAATTACACAAAATATAACTTGGTAAATAGGAAATATTCTGGAATTTTTATTTTTCACTACAGAAAAAAAAAAAAAAAAAAAAAAACGTAAATTACTGTAAATTTGCAAGTTTCTTTTTTAACATGGGTATATCTTATCAATCAAAGTTTTCCTTTTGATTAAAAATATTGCAATACATTTATACTTTTAATTTTAAAAATATTATGAAAGGTTGCAAAAAATATGCCTTTAAATAGGAATATCAAAAGCAAAACAAAAATTTCTGGATTACAGCAAAAGTATGTTCTATAATTGAACATATTACAGTATACTGTCTTATACAGTATATCACATGTAAGTGGTTTCAAGTTTACTTTTCAGGTAATGATTGTGTAGAATCTAGTAAAATTCTACAGATTAAATATTTCCTTTCATGATCCATCCGTTAGCGACATTAGTTTGATTCAAAAGCTATGAAATATATTATCAAATCAAAGACAATTTGATAACATTTCAGTGCTAACTTTTCTCAAAGCAAGAGAGAAATACTGTTCGATTGCTTGTTATTTTAATAATGCCTGCAAAATTTATATTCTTTTTTAGAATAAAAAATAATCTGACATTAATATTGTTACACTTCGTGAAATGATTGTATCAAACTGTAACTTTCCAAACAGAAATCTCGAAATATTTTGTGTTATCTTACTTAATATCTCATATCATTAATAATTTTTTTTAAATTAACGTTTATTAGAATGGAGGGATGCAATGTATGCTCCCAAGCCATTTTATAACATTTAATTAAAATACAGCAGCAAAAAAAGAAATAAAATCCATCCAGAAGATTAAACACTATTTTTTTTGCCGGAGGGGGGAGGGGGTTACAAAATAAACCGGAGCTCAAAAAAGTTTCCTGTACCAAGGCCCTATTTAAAAAAAACAAATTCGTCTTGCTCATTAGAAATAGCAAGACGAATAGCATTTAAAATTGCAAGTCATGAAATCAAATCAAATATGATTCTGCAATTTTACTTTCGGCCGTGTGTAGATTTTACACAGATTAAATCCACAGACTTCTCATTTCTATCCTTCCTCTGAGATAAAATCCTAGAGTAACTTAATAGCGCAAGCTTCAGTTTATGGTTTCAGTTTCGTTTGTATATTTACGTTTATTTTATTGGGAGAACGAAATCGAAGTTGTCAAGAAAGCGATTACCACCAAAACAGACAACTTTTACAGTGCCAAAAAAGACCCGATGTTTGTTTCAACTTTTCCACCAAATAACAATTTTAAATTGATATTTCGCAGAAAATATTTTTTTAGGCTGATTTCCCCCCTCCCCTACATTTGCATATATATTGCAACTAACACGGTGGACTAATTAAACAACCAAAGCTGACATTGTAATGTCAGCTTTGTTAAACAACAGCTAGGTTTCCGATCATTCAAGGAAAAATCCTTAAGATATGTCTTTGGAAAAATCTCGATTGAGGTGACTTCTAGTGGAAAGAGCATACGTTTTGATTTGCTGAATCCATGGAGTGAAATCAATAATCAAAGCATCACAGTACTGCCGCTTTAATAAGTAGCAAGAGAACAATACAACTCGACTATCTTTACTATTATGAGAGCGCAAGCGCAAATCCCACAAACAGCTGTTTTCCCATGTATGTTATTGCAGCAATATCGAAGTTGTTTTGTCAAATTTATTTATTTCATATGTGATCAATAAAATATCAGTTATGTATGTCGTCGACACATCGCCAGAGGACATCGAAACAATGAAAATTACTATTATAAATGCTACTGGAGCCTATTGGGTTGTTGATGTTTTACCAGAATTTACAATAGACAAACTTAAATTCATGGCTTTAAGCCATTTCTTCAATCCTATAGACAGTATCAAGGTATCTGATCGTTATAAATTAGTTCATGTTTCACAAAATCGCCCTCTTCCAGATGAAGGTACAGTGAGAGACGAAGATATTCGCGAGAATGGTAAGGGATTGTTGTTGTATTCCCTCAAGGTATCGTTTGAATAAATTTCGTTCTGTTTAACATACGTTTGAATGTTTTATTTTAGATGAATTTTTACTATTGAAACGGAGACCTCCCACTATTCCAGCTGGAGAATCTCAAGAGGAGGTATTTAATTTTTTTTAAAGAAAATAATTCGCCATTTAAATGAAATTAGATTCATTCAGTACTTCTCATAGAAAGCTTTTCAGAAAACGTTAAATGTTGTCCTATCCATTACATAGTTTATTACCCGTTTTAGAAGATCGGAGATAATTATAGCTAGAAATTAAAAAAATTCTGTTTGGTGTACCTCTGAACAATAGCAGATATTTCTATTCATCCTAAACATTCATTTCTACATATTAAGGTTCCACAATTAAAATTTTAAGTCACTGATTGTCATATCAAGAAAATTCAGCTTGTGTAACAGTTAAATTCTGTCAAATATCTTCTGTTTGTCTTCAGTATAAACTTAAATGTAACTTGATTAAATTTTAAGATATGAGTAGTCTAGATTGGCTAATTTTGTTATGCACCTCTGTAAAATAGCATTTATTTTAAAACTAACTAAATATTCATTACTAGACATTGAAATTAATCATTAATACATTAAAAAAAAGTAGTTATGTCTGCTTGTATTTCTTTCTTTCACTGCCTTGAACAAGGGTGGGGAATTTTCAGAAAATCTTACCAGCCAAAGATTTATTTTAACAGCCAGCATGATGATGTGTACAATTGAAATGACAAAATGTATGCGACTGCAAAAATAGTCACTTACTACTGCTACAATGTATTTTCATATTTATTTTCTATAAAATTAAGAAATATATACAATAGAGGAAAATTTAATATAGGATTAGCAGGGCTGAAACTAAGTTGGAGACAGAGGGGGCATGTGTCCCGGGTGTAAATGGAAGACAGAGCGTGCTCCAAATAAAAATTTGGTTTGTCGTTTGATACACAAACAAATATGTGAAATTATTGTAAAAATGTTTTGCCGCTGGAAAATCCAAAAGAAAAGCTGAGCCAAGCACATTAAATTTGACAAAGAGATAAAAATATTGATGAGGTCAGGTGACTATCCAGGACACTAAAAACTGAGGAATAGAAAATACGAAATTAAAAAAAATATTGTTTTACTACAATTGCATTTTTTACATCCAGATCTGGCCTTGGAGAAGGTGACTACCTGAGATACTAAACACTAAGGGGTGAGAAAATTCACAAAATAAAATAATAAAAACTTAATAGTTTTTTTTGTTTGTTTTTGTTCTATGTCACTATTGTAGTTTTGAAAATAATTAGTGTTAGGTTCAGGAAAGCATCTAGACATATCAGTAGTCATTCTATTAATAGAAAGAGTGGTATAAGTGATAGCTCCATGAAACTGGCTATAGATAGCACACAGATATCTTATGGTATTGGAATTTATTATTATATCTACAGAAAAGAGAAAATCCTGGTTTTTTAGCTCTTAAGACATTGCAACTTGTACCACTATAAGTTTAAACACTCAATTGTAATGTATTTCTACAACTACAGTAAAATATGTGAGAATGAAATCTGTCTATAAAGGAATTCTGTCATAAATGAAAAAATTACATAGTCCAAACAGAAAGAATATCATCAATTATATACTACATGCTAAGACAAAAACTGTCTAAAGTGGAATTTTGTCCTGATCCTTTTGATTCTTGTTTAACAGGTTTTATTGAATAAATATGTGTCAAGGCTGATTACATAGTTTCAATATTAATTTTATGATTACATATTTTTAATTTAAAAATAAGTCTGTTATTAGAAACTTAAAAAAATTCTCTTTGTAAATTTACTTTGAGGAGAAGGGATGGGGCAAAATCCACATTTGCCCCTCCATGTAATAAAAAGCTATTTTTGATCCTGGAACTTAGTATATCATGTTTACATTGTGGTAAATTGGAAAGTTGTAAAATATAGTGAACTATTAAAAAATAATAAAATTTTTGGCATATCTTCTATAGCCTGCAGTTTTTCAAAGATTGCATAAAAATTCACTCGCCAGTGGTGAGTAAATTAATGTATTTCTCCACCCTGGCCTTGAAGTATATGTTAATTTTTGTAAACAAGGGAAATAAAATAATTGAAAGTATCAGAAAAATATTCAAGTAGGGCAAAGTGGAGAGGAAACAAAACTGGCTGATGCTTAAGTTTGTGGAAGTTAAGCGATTTTGTGTAATCGTAATGAATATTTAAATTTCTTGAATAAAAATAATGTTTCATGATAAATATGATAACATTTGAACATGCAGATGCTTTAAACTTCATAATTTGTAAATGCAAATGCATGTTTCTGCTATCTGCGTAAATAATAATTATCCGACTTTCGCATATAAAAATCATTTATTAAGTGTTCAAAATTAATGTACTGATATCAAAATACTTTTACGTTTGCTTAGTTTCTTTTAAAAATACAGACACAAAATCAATTATATTGAGTATAAAAATAAATAAATGCTTCAAAGAATCATAAAACTCAAAGATAAAAAATAAATGTCTCTTTTTAATCATGACATAATTTTCAACAGCAAAAACTTTCCTTTATGTACTGTTATCTATGCTCCATGTATCATTAAAAAATAACTTAAAACATGAAAATGCACATGCTGTTGTACATATGACATAATTTTTACCAGCAAATGCTTTTCACGCTTGATAATTTAAATATTTTAAAGTTTTCTTTCATTTCCAATAATCTCATGTAGTATTTCAATAAAAATACATTATTTGGAAATACACTCCCTCAAAAATCCGCCACCCTAAAATCTGCACATTGTTTCTGATGTAAACAAAGCAACTTACAATTAAGATGTAGGTGTAAAATTAAATTAATTTTTTTTTTTATATCATTCTGTACACATTTTAATACGTAATTCTGGTTAATATAATTAATTCAACTGGTGTTTTCTCATGAAAGAAGCATAAATTATTTCTGAAAAAAATTCAAGATAGTGCTGATATCAATGGCGATCATATTTTTTTTTTACCAAATAATTTATGTATTAATCAAGCTTGTTTGGTTATTAAGTATGGCTAAACATGAAATAAAGCTTTGTTATTTTAAGATTTTGATGTGAATTATTAGTCTGCATTTATAAGGCGAGTTTCACTGAATAATTGAAGAAAAAATTATCTCATCATCATTTTGCATATATAGTTATGCATTATTAATTATTTACTTGGCCTTTAATATTGTTTTTTTAATTTTTTGACAGATGTCATCACCACATTGATGTGATTCCCCCCCCCCCCCCCATCAATTTGCCGAAAACTTTGCTTTTGAATATTATTTACAAACAGCATGCAATAATAGCACGTGATTTTTTATTTCAATATAAAAATAAAATAAATGAAATAGCTTCTATTATTTTAAAAAAGGAAATAAAAATAGTAGGTAATAGTAGGTAAATGAAAGTAGGGCACCCCGAAACTAATGCTGTACACACCTAATTGTGTAAGTCGGATTCTGGGTGCCCTAGTACATCCACGCCATATTCTCTTATTTGAACATAGAAAGAGTTTCTCTGGACGGCCAGTGCTCATTCGTAACGGACTTGTGAATTTTATAACAACTTTCCTTTAAAGACATTTGTCATTGTTTGCTTTATCAATTTTTAATTATTATTACTTTTATTATTATTATTTTGCAGATTGCCATCTGATTTTTAAAATATGCTTCACAGAATGTATAGATGATGTGTCAGCGGTGTAGTTGCTTTTATAATATTTTCTATGAGAAAAATGTCCATAAATTCAATGAACGACAAGCATTTATGGCGTCATCTAATGTCACGATGACATTTTCCTATCAAACACCACCGCCTCTGAATACTAGGCCTGAGCGCTGACATAAAAATGGCGGCTGTCGTAGGCGAATTTTTATAAGCGTTTGTACAGTCCCCTGAATTTACACACCAATAATTTCTAAAAGTTTTCATTTACTTATTTGATCTTAGGAAAATATGGCGAAAAAAACTTTTAGAAATTATTGGTGTTCCAATTCGAGAGACTGTACAAATGCTGAATAAAATCCGCCTACGACAGCCGCAATTTTTGTGTCAGTGAGCAGGCCTAGTATTCAGGGGGTGGTGTATACACCTAACCAGCGTTCACTATTGTGGTCTACAAACATTAACAAGAGCCAGTCAAATACGGATAATTTCCCACAAATATTGGGGGCTTCACCCTGTGCGTGTGGTTAATTTTCTTTTGAAAGTAAGAATTTATCATTTTATCATAATGTCAAACATTTCTTTTCGAATCAATATTACAACTCACGAAGACACTAAAAATCGAAAACAAAAGAAATTAAGCATCTCCTAACTATTTATAAAAAGAAATGATTCACGAAAATAAAAATTCTTAAATTAATAAAGAGCACTTTGTTGCAGTATTTTTTTAAAAAAAAGAAAACATCATCTATGATAAATAATCTTTTAAGAAATGCTTAATACTGCTTAAAAGTGTAACTTAGAGCTCTCTAACATTAGGAAATTTCTCTAATTCTGCATAAAATTCCGATATCTAAAAAATAATTAAGATCTTATATTTTTTGTGAATAAATTTACTTGAAAATGATATAAAAATGAAGTACATACCTAACTTTGAACTATCCATGGGAAAATTAGTGTGTCATATCAAGCAGAATACTGTAGAAAAAAGTTTAATCCGTTATAGTTTTGCAACACACTGAGCAGGGCCGTGCGAAGAGGGGGGCGAAGGAGGCCTTCACCGCGGGCGCGGAAATTGGGGGGGGGCGCCAAATTTATACTACCAACCACGGTTTAATTTATTTATTTATTCATTTTTTGGTCATCGATCATTTTCTGGGGAATTTCTTTTTCTCTCTTCATCATCCTTTTTTTTTTCTGTCGCAAAATATCATTTACTCTCCAATAAATAGGTGCAATTTTCTCTTATGCTATTTAGCTGTTTGCAGTTTCTGAATTAAAATTAAACCTTTTAAAGTTCCAAAATAAACTCGAAATGTTTATTCAATAGAATTTATTTCTGTTTCTGTACTTTATCAGTTTTGTGTTACCTGTCACAAAAAGAAGGAGGGGGGGGGGGGGCGCCAAATTGAAACTTCGCCCCGGGCGCAGTTTTCTCTTCGCACGGTCCTGACACTGAGAGAGACACGATTACGTGCAACGAACGACTGATTTGGATTATTATCTACACTGATTGGAAATGATACAAAAATGTTATGTTTCGTTCGAGCAAACATATACTATTTTAAAGCGGAATCACTGTTTACCCAAAAATGCACATTTAAAAAAAATGCCTTTTTGTCCAAGTTTTTTAATCAAATACACGACCTATATGCTTCATCGAGATAAGACTAATTCTTTAGACAATTTTTATGTACTCAGAGCGAAGATTCTCGTTTTGCATAATTTCGCATGTACAATGTTGTATAACAATATATAAATTATAAATGTAAAATGCGAATGTGCAGTGGTCGCTGGTTCAATGAAAAGAAGTACGAAATCTTACTTCATAAACATTTATATATACAGAATTTGGTATTTACAGTCCTATTCATTGTTCAAAAATGCACCCTAGTATCATCGGATCATTGAAAAACAATTGACTGGGGAGTAACACAGTTCTCCTCACAAGAGGTTGTTGTAGAACATAATGTTCAAAGTCTCAACCTCATACCGAATAATAAATTCTTTTATATATTTTATATTATTACCTCTTCAGCTAATATTAGTAATCGAATTCCATAGCCAAGTTTGGCATCAAACTAGCGTGATGGTGGCAACAACAACCAATCTTTCCCCGCCAAAATCTGCTTGCAATTTCCGAATTCCCGTCGAAACTTTGTTGCATCTGCGTTCCTCTGAAGTTGACGCATAATTTCCTGTCCACCGCGGATAGACGATTGCGATTATCATGCTTTCTGATTAGTTGTTAAACCGAAAGCTTCTTAAGTCATTTCTGGTTGAACTTGGGTTCTTATATAATATCTATTAATTTCTATATGATCTAATTAATTTATAACTGTAATATAATAAGTATTATAGTAATATAATCTAATTAATTTCTATATAATCTAATCTCTATATAATCTAATATTTCTCTATAATCTAATAATATATATTAATTTCTTATATCATATATTCTTATATCTTCATAATCCTCCAAAATACCGGAAATGACTTAAAAAGCGTTTGATTTTACAAATAATCATAAAGTGTAAAAATCCCAATCGTCGATCGGCGGTGGAGACGGAAATTATGCGAAGTTGAGTGCTCTTTTTCTTTACCTATCAATTTTCTGGGTCTTTTAATTTTAAACAATTCTTTTAATTTTTTAAAATTTTTTTTTAGAATTTATAACAGAGTATGCCAACCAAAATTCATAATAAAGATTGAAAGTCTACAGCTGTGTTTATAGTTGATTAATTTCGAAATAATTTAGAATGTTTCTCTTGGAGGAAGGAGGAGGGGGGGGATAATAATTCTTTTGGTAAGATTTCTCATGTGAAATTGATTTTATTACATGCTTATTGATTATATATTTTTTAAACTCTTGATATTGTACCTGACAAAACCATGATCACTATAACTTTGTACAAAGATATACAGATACACTGTTAAAAATAAGTAAAGTACTAAACTAACGATAAATTATGAATAAGACTTTATAATTCAGGGTAAACATAAAATATAGGTAACGTCAAGGTGTTGAGTCAAAAGAGCAGGAATAAATAATAATAAAAATAATAATAAATAAGTTCACGTGGTTCTGGAATGACTTGCTCAACAACGTAAAACTTTCTGACTTATTTTAAAACGCAAAGGCATAAAATTGGCAGGCCTGACTATTGAAGCAATTTGGAATCGAAATGAGTTTTCGATTTTTTGATCAATAAATTATTTATCGAGTTATAAGCGATTCGTGTCATGTGACGACATCTTTTTTTCCTTTCTCGACTCATGCTGTGGCATCGGACATTCGGTTCAAAATGCTGACTTTGACAGTATTCTCTGAAAGATCTTCTGCCTTTGCCAAAAAATTGAAAACGTCTTTTGATTACAAAGTTTCTAAATAAGAACACCTGCCTCTTTCATGCGTTTCCGATCACAAATGAATGAAAAAATCATAAAGTAGCCTGTTTGGATTTGAAAACTGACTTTATAGCATCGAATTATAACATCAAGTATTGTTTAGAAGTCAACATATTCAGTAGTTGCCTGTGGTAATTCGTTTCAATAATTCTAAAGCAAAAAAGACGCTGGAGGGTTAAACTTAATTTTTTATGGTATTGAACAGTTGCAAATTAATTTTTATCAGAAACTTATTAAAAATAATAGTTATCTTAACAGTGAAACAATTACACAAAATATAACTTGGTAAATAGGAAATATTCTGGAATTTTTATTTTTCACTACAGAAAAAAAAAAAAAAAAAAAAAAACGTAAATTACTGTAAATTTGCAAGTTTCTTTTTTAACATGGGTATATCTTATCAATCAAAGTTTTCCTTTTGATTAAAAATATTGCAATACATTTATACTTTTAATTTTAAAAATATTATGAAAGGTTGCAAAAAATATGCCTTTAAATAGGAATATCAAAAGCAAAACAAAAATTTCTGGATTACAGCAAAAGTATGTTCTATAATTGAACATATTACAGTATACTGTCTTATACAGTATATCACATGTAAGTGGTTTCAAGTTTACTTTTCAGGTAATGATTGTGTAGAATCTAGTAAAATTCTACAGATTAAATATTTCCTTTCATGATCCATCCGTTAGCGACATTAGTTTGATTCAAAAGCTATGAAATATATTATCAAATCAAAGACAATTTGATAACATTTCAGTGCTAACTTTTCTCAAAGCAAGAGAGAAATACTGTTCGATTGCTTGTTATTTTAATAATGCCTGCAAAATTTATATTCTTTTTTAGAATAAAAAATAATCTGACATTAATATTGTTACACTTCGTGAAATGATTGTATCAAACTGTAACTTTCCAAACAGAAATCTCGAAATATTTTGTGTTATCTTACTTAATATCTCATATCATTAATAATTTTTTTTAAATTAACGTTTATTAGAATGGAGGGATGCAATGTATGCTCCCAAGCCATTTTATAACATTTAATTAAAATACAGCAGCAAAAAAAGAAATAAAATCCATCCAGAAGATTAAACACTATTTTTTTTGCCGGGGGGGGGAGGGGGTTACAAAATAAACCGGAGCTCAAAAAAGTTTCCTGTACCAAGGCCCTATTTAAAAAAAACAAATTCGTCTTGCTCATTAGAAATAGCAAGACGAATAGCATTTAAAATTGCAAGTCATGAAATCAAATCAAATATGATTCTGCAATTTTACTTTCGGCCGTGTGTAGATTTTACACAGATTAAATCCACAGACTTCTCATTTCTATCCTTCCTCTGAGATAAAATCCTAGAGTAACTTAATAGCGCAAGCTTCAGTTTATGGTTTCAGTTTCGTTTGTATATTTACGTTTATTTTATTGGGAGAACGAAATCGAAGTTGTCAAGAAAGCGATTACCACCAAAACAGACAACTTTTACAGTGCCAAAAAAGACCCGATGTTTGTTTCAACTTTTCCACCAAATAACAATTTTAAATTGATATTTCGCAGAAAATATTTTTTTAGGCTGATTTCCCCCCTCCCCTACATTTGCATATATATTGCAACTAACACGGTGGACTAATTAAACAACCAAAGCTGACATTGTAATGTCAGCTTTGTTAAACAACAGCTAGGTTTCCGATCATTCAAGGAAAAATCCTTAAGATATGTCTTTGGAAAAATCTCGATTGAGGTGACTTCTAGTGGAAAGAGCATACGTTTTGATTTGCTGAATCCATGGAGTGAAATCAATAATCAAAGCATCACAGTACTGCCGCTTTAATAAGTAGCAAGAGAACAATACAACTCGACTATCTTTACTATTATGAGAGCGCAAGCGCAAATCCCACAAACAGCTGTTTTCCCATGTATGTTATTGCAGCAATATCGAAGTTGTTTTGTCAAATTTATTTATTTCATATGTGATCAATAAAATATCAGTTATGTATGTCGTCGACACATCGCCAGAGGACATCGAAACAATGAAAATTACTATTATAAATGCTACTGGAGCCTATTGGGTTGTTGATGTTTTACCAGAATTCACAATAGACAAACTTAAATTCATGGCTTTAAGCCATTTCTTCAATCCTATAGACAGTATCAAGGTATCTGATCGTTATAAATTAGTTCATGTTTCACAAAATCGCCCTCTTCCAGATGAAGGTACAGTGAGAGACGAAGATATTCGCGAGAATGGTAAGGGATTGTTGTTGTATTCCCTCAAGGTATCGTTTGAATAAATTTCGTTCTGTTTAACATACGTTTGAATGTTTTATTTTAGATGAATTATTACTATTGAAACGGAGACCTCCCACTATTCCAGCTGGAGAATCTCAAGAGGAGATATTTAATTTTTTTTAAAGAAAATAATTCGCCATTTAAATGAGATTAGATTCATTCAGTACTTCTCATAGAAAGCTTTTCAGAAAACGTTAAATGTTGTCCTATCCATTACATAGTTTATTACCCGTTTTAGAAGATCGGAGATAATTATAGCTATAAATTAAAAAAAATTCTGTTTGGTGTACCTCTGAACAATAGCAGATATTTGTATTCATCCTAAACATTCATTTCTACATATTAAGGTTCCACAATTAAAATTTTAAGTCACTGATTGTCATATCAAGAAAATTCAGCTTGTGTAACAGTTAAATTCTGTCAAATGTCTTCTGTTTGTCTTCAGTATAAACTTAAATGTAACTTGATTAAATTTTAAGATATGAGTAGTCTAGATTGGCTAATTTTGTTATGCACCTCTGTAAAATAGCATTTATTTTAAAACTAACTAAATATTCATTACTAGACATTGAAATTAATCATTAATACATTAAAAAAAAGTAGTTATGTCTGCTTGTATTTCTTTCTTTCACTGCCTTGAACAAGGGTGGGGAATTTTCAGAAAATCTTACCAGCCAAAGATTTATTTTAACAGCCAGCATGATGATGTGTACAATTGAAATGACAAAATGTATGCGACTGCAAAAATAGTCACTTACTACTGCTACAATGTATTTTCATATTTATTTTCTATAAAATTAAGAAATATATACAATAGAGGAAAATTTAATATAGGATTAGCAGGGCTGAAACTAAGTTGGAGACAGAGGGGGCATGTGTCCCGGGTGTAAATGGAAGACAGAGCGTGCTCCAAATAAAAATTTGGTTTGTCGTTTGATACACAAACAAATATGTGAAATTATTGTAAAAATGTTTTGCCGCTGGAAAATCCAAAAGAAAAGCTGAGCCAAGCACATTAAATTTGACAAAGAGATAAAAATATTGATGAGGTCAGGTGACTATCCAGGACACTAAAAACTGAGGAATAGAAAATACGAAATTAAAAAAAATATTGTTTTACTACAATTGCATTTTTTACATCCAGATCTGGCCTTGGAGAAGGTGACTACCTGAGATACTAAACACTAAGGGGTGAGAAAATTCACAAAATAAAATAATAAAAACTTAATAGTTTTTTTGTTTGTTTTTGTTCTATGTCACTATTGTAGTTTTGAAAATAATTAGTGTTAGGTTCAGGAAAGCATCTAGACATATCAGTAGTCATTCTATTAATAGAAAGAGTGGTATAAGTGATAGCTCCATGAAACTGGCTATAGATAGCACACAGATATCTTATGGTATTGGAATTTATTATTATATCTACAGAAAAGAGAAAATCCTGGTTTTTTAGCTCTTAAGACATTGCAACTTGTACCACTATAAGTTTAAACACTCAATTGTAATGTATTTCTACAACTACAGTAAAATATGTGAGAATGAAATCTGTCTATAAAGGAATTCTGTCATAAATGAAAAAATTACATAGTCCAAACAGAAAGAATATCATCAATTATATACTACATGCTAAGACAAAAACTGTCTAAAGTGGAATTTTGTCCTGATCCTTTTGATTCTTGTTTAACAGGTTTTATTGAATAAATATGTGTCAAGGCTGATTACATAGTTTCAATATTAATTTTATGATTACATATTTTTAATTTAAAAATAAGTCTGTTATTAGAAACTTAAAAAAATTCTCTTTGTAAATTTACTTTGAGGAGAAGGGATGGGGCAAAATCCACATTTGCCCCTCCATGTAATAAAAAGCTATTTTTGATCCTGGAACTTAGTATCATGTTTACATTGTGGTAAATTGGAAAGTTGTAAAATATAGTGAACTATTAAAAAATAATAAAATTTTTGGCATATCTTCTATAGCCTGCAGTTTTTCAAAGATTGCATAAAAATTCACTCGCCAGTGGTGAGTAAATTAATGTATTTCTCCACCCTGGCCTTGAAGTATATGTTAATTTTTGTAAACAAGGGAAATAAAATAATTGAAAGTATCAGAAAAATATTCAAGTAGGGCAAAGTGGAGAGGAAACAAAACTGGCTGATGCTTAAGTTTGTGGAAGTTAAGCGATTTTGTGTAATCGTAATGAATATTTAAATTTCTTGAATAAAAATAATGTTTCATGATAAATATGATAACATTTGAACATGCAGATGCTTTAAACTTCATAATTTGTAAATGCAAATGCATGTTTCTGCTTTAATATCTGCGTAAATAATAATTATCCGACTTTCGCATATAAAAATCATTTATTAAGTGTTCAAAATTAATGTACTGATATCAAAATACTTTTACGTTTGCTTAGTTTCTTTTAAAAATACAGACACAAAATCAATTATATTGAGTATAAAAATAAATAAATGCTTCAAAGAATCATAAAACTCAAAGATAAAAAATAAATGTCTCTTTTTAATCATGACATAATTTTCAACAGCAAAAACTTTCCTTTATGTACTGTTATCTATGCTCCATGTATCATTAAAAAATAACTTAAAACATGAAAATGCACATGCTGTTGTACATATGACATAATTTTTACCAGCAAATGCTTTTCACGCTTGATAATTTAAATATTTTAAAGTTTTCTTTCATTTCCAATAATCTCATGTAGTATTTCAATAAAAATACATTATTTGGAAATACACTCCCTCAAAAATCCGCCACCCTAAAATCTGCACATTGTTTCTGATGTAAACAAAGCAACTTACAATTAAGATGTAGGTGTAAAATTAAATTAATTTTTTTTTTTATATCATTCTGTACACATTTTAATACGTAATTCTGGTTAATATAATTAATTCAACTGGTGTTTTCTCATGAAAGAAGCATAAATTATTTCTGAAAAAAATTCAAGATAGTGCTGATATCAATGGCGATCATATTTTTTTTTTACCAAATAATTTATGTATTAATCAAGCTTGTTTGGTTATTAAGTATGGCTAAACATGAAATAAAGCTTTGTTATTTTAAGATTTTGATGTGAATTATTAGTCTGCATTTATAAGGCGAGTTTCACTGAATAATTGAAGAAAAAATTATCTCATCATCATTTTGCATATATAGTTATGCATTATTAATTATTTACTTGGCCTTTAATATTGTTTTTTTAATTTTTTGACAGATGTCATCACCACATTGATGTGATTCCCCCCCCCCCCCCCCCCCCCCATCAATTTGCCGAAAACTTTGCTTTTGAATATTATTTACAAACAGCATGCTATAATAGCACGTGATTTTTTATTTCAATATAAAAATAAAATAAATGAAATAGCTTCTATTATTTTAAAAGAGGAAATAAAAATAGTAGGTAATAGTAGGTAAATGAAAGTAGGGCACCCCGAAACTAATGCTGTACACACCTAATTGTGTAAGTCGGATTCTGGGTGCCCTAGTACATCCACGCCATATTCTCTTATTTGAACATAGAAAGAGTTTCTCTGGACGGCCAGTGCTCATTCGTAACGGACTTGTGAATTTTATAACAACTTTCCTTTAAAGACATTTGTCATTGTTTGCTTTATCAATTTTTAATTATTATTACTTTTATTATTATTATTTTGCAGATTGCCATCTGATTTTTAAAATATGCTTCACAGAATGTATAGATGATGTGTCAGCGGTGTAGTTGCTTTTATAATATTTTCTATGAGAAAAATGTCCATAAATTCAATGAACGACAAGCATTTATGGCGTCATCTAATGTCACGATGACATTTTCCTATCAAACACCACCGCCTCTGAATACTAGGCCTGAGCGCTGACATAAAAATGGCGGCTGTCGTAGGCGAATTTTTATAAGCGTTTGTACAGTCCCCTGAATTTACACACCAATAATTTCTAAAAGTTTTCATTTACTTATTTGATCTTAGGAAAATATGGCGAAAAAAACTTTTAGAAATTATTGGTGTTCCAATTCGAGAGACTGTACAAATGCTGAATAAAATCCGCCTACGACAGCCGCAATTTTTGTGTCAGTGAGCAGGCCTAGTATTCAGGGGGTGGTGTATACACCTAACCAGCGTTCACTATTGTGGTCTACAAACATTAACAAGAGCCAGTCAAATACGGATAATTTCCCACAAATATTGGGGGCTTCACCCTGTGCGTGTGGTTAATTTTTTTTTGAAAGTAAGAATTTATCATTTTATCATAATGTCAAACATTTCTTTTCGAATCAATATTACAACTCACGAAGACACTAAAAATCGAAAACAAAAGAAATTAAGCATCTCCTAACTATTTATAAAAAGAAATGATTCACGAAAATAAAAATTCTTAAATTAATAAAGAGCACTTTGTTGCAGTATTTTTTTAAAAAAAAGAAAACATCATCTATGATAAATAATCTTTTAAGAAATGCTTAATACTGCTTAAAAGTGTAACTTAGAGCTCTCTAACATTAGGAAATTTCTCTAATTCTGCATAAAATTCCGATATCTAAAAAATAATTAAGATCTTATATTTTTTGTGAATAAATTTACTTGAAAATGATATAAAAATGAAGTACATACCTAACTTTGAACTATCCATGGGAAAATTAGTGTGTCATATCAAGCAGAATACTGTAGAAAAAAGTTTAATCCGTTATAGTTTTGCAACACACTGAGCAGGGCCGTGCGAAGAGGGGGGCGAAGGAGGCCTTCACCCCGGGCGCGGAAATTGGGGGGGGGGGCGCCAAATTTATACTACCAACCACGGTTTAATTTATTTATTTATTCATTTTTTGGTCATCGATCATTTTCTGGGGAATTTCTTTTTCTCTCTTCATCATCCTTTTTTTTTTCTGTCGCAAAATATCATTTACTCTCCAATAAATAGGTGCAATTTTCTCTTATGCTATTTAGCTGTTTGCAGTTTCTGAATTAAAATTAAACCTTTTAAAGTTCCAAAATAAACTCGAAATGTTTATTCAATAGAATTTATTTCTGTTTCTGTACTTTATCAGTTTTGTGTTACCTGTCACAAAAAGAAGGAGGGGGGGGGGGGGCGCCAAATTGAAACTTCGCCCCGGGCGCAGTTTTCTCTTCGCACGGTCCTGACACTGAGAGAGACACGATTACGTGCAACGAACGACTGATTTGGATTATTATCTACACTGATTGGAAATGATACAAAAATGTTATGTTTCGTTCGAGCAAACATATACTATTTTAAAGCGGAATCACTGTTTACCCAAAAATGCACATTTAAAAAAAATGCCTTTTTGTCCAAGTTTTTTAATCAAATACACGACCTATATGCTTCATCGAGATAAGACTAATTCTTTAGACAATTTTTATGTACTCAGAGCGAAGATTCTCGTTTTGCATAATTTCGCATGTACAATGTTGTATAACAATATATAAATTATAAATGTAAAATGCGAATGTGCAGTGGTCGCTGGTTCAATGAAAAGAAGTACGAAATCTTACTTCATAAACATTTATATATACAGAATTTGGTATTTACAGTCCTATTCATTGTTCAAAAATGCACCCTAGTATCATCGGATCATTGAAAAACAATTGACTGGGGAGTAACACAGTTCTCCTCACAAGAGGTTGTTGTAGAACATAATGTTCAAAGTCTCAACCTCATACCGAATAATAAATTCTTTTATATATTTTATATTATTACCTCTTCAGCTAATATTAGTAATCGAATTCCATAGCCAAGTTTGGCATCAAACTAGCGTGATGGTGGCAACAACAACCAATCTTTCCCCGCCAAAATCTGCTTGCAATTTCCGAATTCCCGTCGAAACTTTGTTGCATCTGCGTTCCTCTGAAGTTGACGCATAATTTCCCTGTCCACCGCGGATAGACGATTGCGATTATCATGCTTTCTGATTAGTTGTTAAACCGAAAGCTTCTTAAGTCATTTCTGGTTGAACTTGGGTTCTTATATAATATCTATTAATTTCTATATGATCTAATTAATTTATAACTGTAATATAATAAGTATTATAGTAATATAATCTAATTAATTTCTATATAATCTAATCTCTATATAATCTAATATTTCTCTATAATCTAATAATATATATTAATTTCTTATATCATATATTCTTATATCTTCATAATCCTCCAAAATACCGGAAATGACTTAAAAAGCGTTTGATTTTACAAATAATCATAAAGTGTAAAAATCCCAATCGTCGATCGGCGGTGGAGACGGAAATTATGCGAAGTTGAGTGCTCTTTTTCTTTACCTATCAATTTTCTGGGTCTTTTAATTTTAAACAATTCTTTTAATTTTTTAAAATTTTTTTTTAGAATTTATAACAGAGTATGCCAACCAAAATTCATAATAAAGATTGAAAGTCTACAGCTGTGTTTATAGTTGATTAATTTCGAAATAATTTAGAATGTTTCTCTTGGAGGAAGGAGGAGGGGGGGGGGGGGATAATAATTCTTTTGGTAAGATTTCTCATGTGAAATTGATTTTATTACATGCTTATTGATTATATATTTTTTAAACTCTTGATATTGTACCTGACAAAACCATGATCACTATAACTTTGTACAAAGATATACAGATACACTGTTAAAAATAAGTAAAGTACTAAACTAACGATAAATTATGAATAAGACTTTATAATTCAGGGTAAACATAAAATATAGGTAACGTCAAGGTGTTGAGTCAAAAGAGCAGGAATAAATAATAATAAAAATAATAATAAATAAGTTCACGTGGTTCTGGAATGACTTGCTCAACAACGTAAAACTTTCTGACTTATTTTAAAACGCAAAGGCATAAAATTGGCAGGCCTGACTATTGAAGCAATTTGGAATCGAAATGAGTTTTCGATTTTTTGATCAATAAATTATTTATCGAGTTATAAGCGATTCGTGTCATGTGACGACATCTTTTTTTCCTTTCTCGACTCATGCTGTGGCATCGGACATTCGGTTCAAAATGCTGACTTTGACAGTATTCTCTGAAAGATCTTCTGCCTTTGCCAAAAAATTGAAAACGTCTTTTGATTACAAAGTTTCTAAATAAGAACACCTGCCTCTTTCATGCGTTTCCGATCACAAATGAATGAAAAAATCATAAAGTAGCCTGTTTGGATTTGAAAACTGACTTTATAGCATCGAATTATAACATCAAGTATTGTTTAGAAGTCAACATATTCAGTAGTTGCCTGTGGTAATTCGTTTCAATAATTCTAAAGCGAAAAAGACGCTGGAGGGTTAAACTTAATTTTTTATGGTATTGAACAGTTGCAAATTAATTTTTATCAGAAACTTATTAAAAATAATAGTTATCTTAACAGTGAAACAATTACACAAAATATAACTTGGTAAATAGGAAATATTCTGGAATTTTTATTTTTCACTACAGAAAAAAAAAAAAAAAAAAAAAAAAAACGTAAATTACTGTAAATTTGCAAGTTTCTTTTTTAACATGGGTATATCTTATCAATCAAAGTTTTCCTTTTGATTAAAAATATTGCAATACATTTATACTTTTAATTTTAAAAATATTATGAAAGGTTGCAAAAAATATGCCTTTAAATAGGAATATCAAAAGCAAAACAAAAATTTCTGGATTACAGCAAAAGTATGTTCTATAATTGAACATATTACAGTATACTGTCTTATACAGTATATCACATGTAAGTGGTTTCAAGTTTACTTTTCAGGTAATGATTGTGTAGAATCTAGTAAAATTCTACAGATTAAATATTTCCTTTCATGATCCATCCGTTAGCGACATTAGTTTGATTCAAAAGCTATGAAATATATTATCAAATCAAAGACAATTTGATAACATTTCAGTGCTAACTTTTCTCAAAGCAAGAGAGAAATACTGTTCGATTGCTTGTTATTTTAATAATGCCTGCAAAAGTTATATTCTTTTTTAGAATAAAAAATAATCTGACATTAATATTGTTACACTTCGTGAAATGATTGTATCAAACTGTAACTTTCCAAACAGAAATCTCGAAATATTTTGTGTTATCTTACTTAATATCTCATATCATTAATAATTTTTTTTAAATTAACGTTTATTAGAATGGAGGGATGCAATGTATGCTCCCAAGCCATTTTATAACATTTAATTAAAATACAGCAGCAAAAAAAGAAATAAAATCCATCCAGAAGATTAAACACTATTTTTTTTGCCGGGGGGGGGGAGGGGTTACAAAATAAACCGGAGCTCAAAAAAGTTTCCTGTACCAAGGCCCTATTTAAAAAAACAAATTCGTCTTGCTCATTAGAAATAGCAAGACGAATAGCATTTAAAATTGCAAGTCATGAAATCAAATCAAATATGATTCTGCAATTTTACTTTCGGCCGTGTGTAGATTTTACACAGATTAAATCCACAGACTTCTCATTTCTATCCTTCCTCTGAGATAAAATCCTAGAGTAACTTAATAGCGCAAGCTTCAGTTTATGGTTTCAGTTTCGTTTGTATATTTACGTTTATTTTATTGGGAGAACGAAATCGAAGTTGTCAAGAAAGCGATTACCACCAAAACAGACAACTTTTACAGTGCCAAAAAAGACCCGATGTTTGTTTCAACTTTTCCACCAAATAACAATTTTAAATTGATATTTCGCAGAAAATATTTTTTTAGGCTGATTTCCCCCCTCCCCTACATTTGCATATATATTGCAACTAACACGGTGGACTAATTAAACAACCAAAGCTGACATTGTAATGTCAGCTTTGTTAAACAACAGCTAGGTTTCCGATCATTCAAGGAAAAATCCTTAAGATATGTCTTTGGAAAAATCTCGATTGAGGTGACTTCTAGTGGAAAGAGCATACGTTTTGATTTGCTGAATCCATGGAGTGAAATCAATAATCAAAGCATCACAGTACTGTCGCTTTAATAAGTAGCAAGAGAACAATACAACTCGACTATCTTTACTATTATGAGAGCGCAAGCGCAAATCCCACAAACAGCTGTTTTCCCATGTATGTTATTGCAGCAATATCGAAGTTGTTTTGTCAAATTTATTTATTTCATATGTGATCAATAAAATATCAGTTATGTATGTCGTCGACACATCGCCAGAGGACATCGAAACAATGAAAATTACTATTATAAATGCTACTGGAGCCTATTGGGTTGTTGATGTTTTACCAGAATTTACAATAGACAAACTTAAATTCATGGCTTTAAGCCATTTCTTCAATCCTATAGACAGTATCAAGGTATCTGATCGTTATAAATTAGTTCATGTTTCACAAAATCGCCCTCTTCCAGATGAAGGTACAGTGAGAGACGAAGATATTCGCGAGAATGGTAAGGGATTGTTGTTGTATTCCCTCAAGGTATCGTTTGAATAAATTTCGTTCTGTTTAACATACGTTTGAATGTTTTATTTTAGATGAATTATTACTATTGAAACGGAGACCTCCCACTATTCCAGCTGGAGAATCTCAAGAGGAGGTATTTAATTTTTTTTAAAGAAAATAATTCGCCATTTAAATGAGATTAGATTCATTCAGTACTTCTCATAGAAAGCTTTTCAGAAAACGTTAAATGTTATCCTATCCATTACATAGTTTATTACCCGTTTTAGAAGATCGGAGATAATTATAGCTATAAATTAAAAAAATTCTGTTTGGTGTACCTCTGAACAATAGCAGATATTTGTATTCATCCTAAACATTCATTTCTACATATTAAGGTTCCACAATTAAAATTTTAAGTCACTGATTGTCATATCAAGAAAATTCAGCTTGTGTAACAGTTAAATTCTGTCAAATATCTTCTGTTTGTCTTCAGTATAAACTTAAATGTAACTTGATTAAATTTTAAGATATGAGTAGTCTAGATTGGCTAATTTTGTTATGCACCTCTGTAAAATAGCATTTATTTTAAAACTAACTAAATATTCACTAGACATTGAAATTAATCATTAATACATTAAAAAAAAGTAGTTATGTCTGCTTGTATTTCTTTCTTTCACTGCCTTGAACAAGGGTGGGGAATTTTCAGAAAATCTTACCAGCCAAAGATTTATTTTAACAGCCAGCATGATGATGTGTACAATTGAAATGACAAAATGTATGCGACTGCAAAAATAGTCACTTACTACTGCTACAATGTATTTTCATATTTATTTTCTATAAAATTAAGAAATATATACAATAGAGGAAAATTTAATATAGGATTAGCAGGGCTGAAACTAAGTTGGAGACAGAGGGGGCATGTGTCCCGGGTGTAAATGGAAGACAGAGCGTGCTCCAAATAAAAATTTGGTTTGTCGTTTGATACACAAACAAATATGTGAAATTATTGTAAAAATGTTTTGCCGCTGGAAAATCCAAAAGAAAAGCTGAGCCAAGCACATTAAATTTGACAAAGAGATAAAAATATTGATGAGGTCAGGTGACTATCCAGGACACTAAAAACTGAGGAATAGAAAATACGAAATTAAAAAAAATATTGTTTTACTACAATTGCATTTTTTACATCCAGATCTGGCCTTGGAGAAGGTGACTACCTGAGATACTAAACACTAAGGGGTGAGAAAATTCACAAAATAAAATAATAAAAACTTAATAGTTTTTTTGTTTGTTTTTGTTCTATGTCACTATTGTAGTTTTGAAAATAATTAGTGTTAGGTTCAGGAAAGCATCTAGACATATCAGTAGTCATTCTATTAATAGAAAGAGTGGTATAAGTGATAGCTCCATGAAACTGGCTATAGATAGCACACAGATATCTTATGGTATTGGAATTTATTATTATATCTACAGAAAAGAGAAAATCCTGGTTTTTTAGCTCTTAAGACATTGCAACTTGTACCACTATAAGTTTAAACACTCAATTGTAATGTATTTCTACAACTACAGTAAAATATGTGAGAATGAAATCTGTCTATAAAGGAATTCTGTCATAAATGAAAAAATTACATAGTCCAAACAGAAAGAATATCATCAATTATATACTACATGCTAAGACAAAAACTGTCTAAAGTGGAATTTTGTCCTGATCCTTTTGATTCTTGTTTAACAGGTTTTATTGAATAAATATGTGTCAAGGCTGATTACATAGTTTCAATATTAATTTTATGATTACATATTTTTAATTTAAAAATAAGTCTGTTATTAGAAACTTAAAAAAATTCTCTTTGTAAATTTACTTTGAGGAGAAGGGATGGGGCAAAATCCACATTTGCCCCTCCATGTAATAAAAAGCTATTTTTGATCCTGGAACTTAGTATCATGTTTACATTGTGGTAAATTGGAAAGTTGTAAAATATAGTGAACTATTAAAAAATAATAAAATTTTTGGCATATCTTCTATAGCCTGCAGTTTTTCAAAGATTGCATAAAAATTCACTCGCCAGTGGTGAGTAAATTAATGTATTTCTCCACCCTGGCCTTGAAGTATATGTTAATTTTTGTAAACAAGGGAAATAAAATAATTGAAAGTATCAGAAAAATATTCAAGTAGGGCAAAGTGGAGAGGAAACAAAACTGGCTGATGCTTAAGTTTGTGGAAGTTAAGCGATTTTGTGTAATCGTAATGAATATTTAAATTTCTTGAATAAAAATAATGTTTCATGATAAATATGATAACATTTGAACATGCAGATGCTTTAAACTTCATAATTTGTAAATGCAAATGCATGTTTCTGCTTTAATATCTGCGTAAATAATAATTATCCGACTTTCGCATATAAAAATCATTTATTAAGTGTTCAAAATTAATGTACTGATATCAAAATACTTTTACGTTTGCTTAGTTTCTTTTAAAAATACAGACACAAAATCAATTATATTGAGTATAAAAATAAATAAATGCTTCAAAGAATCATAAAACTCAAAGATAAAAAATAAATGTCTCTTTTTAATCATGACATAATTTTCAACAGCAAAAACTTTCCTTTATGTACTGTTATCTATGCTCCATGTATCATTAAAAAATAACTTAACACATGAAAATGCACATGCTGTTGTACATATGACATAATTTTTACCAGCAAATGCTTTTCACGCTTGATAATTTAAATATTTTAAAGTTTTCTTTCATTTCCAATAATCTCATGTAGTATTTCAATAAAAATACATTATTTGGAAATACACTCCCTCAAAAATCCGCCACCCTAAAATCTGCACATTGTTTCTGATGTAAACAAAGCAACTTACAATTAAGATGTAGGTGTAAAATTAAATTAATTTTTTTTTTTTTATATCATTCTGTACACATTTTAATACGTAATTCTGGTTAATATAATTAATTCAACTGGTGTTTTCTCATGAAAGAAGCATAAATTATTTCTGAAAAAAATTCAAGATAGTGCTGATATCAATGGCGATCATATTTTTTTTTTACCAAATAATTTATGTATTAATCAAGCTTGTTTGGTTATTAAGTATGGCTAAACATGAAATAAAGCTTTGTTATTTTAAGATTTTGATGTGAATTATTAGTCTGCATTTATAAGGCGAGTTTCACTGAATAATTTAAGAAAAAATTATCTCATCATCATTTTGCATATATAGTTATGCATTATTAATTATTTACTTGGCCTTTAATATTGTTTTTTAAATTTTTTGACAGATGTCATCACCACATTGATGTGATTCCCCCCCCCCCCCCCCCCATCAATTTGCCGAAAACTTTGCTTTTGAATATTATTTACAAACAGCATGCAATAATAGCACGTGATTTTTTATTTCAATATAAAAATAAAATAAATGAAATAGCTTCTATTATTTTAAAAAAGGAAATAAAAATAAATAAATGATAATTTGTTATAAATAAATATTGATATACATGATAAAAATAATTTATAGAATTAAAATAAAAAATAAAAGTAAATAAACATGACAAACAGTTTTCGCCAAATTGGCAGGGTGACAATTTGTGCCAATTTTTTTTACTTTATTGTAACCATTCGTTATAATTTCGAGTGCATTATTAAATTCAAATTATTATTTCAAAAATGTAAACAAAACAGTGACCAGAAATTTGCAAAATTCTAAAATCTGCACATCCTCTGCCAGGGGTGATTGTGTTCAGGTTATCTACCTGAATTCAGGTATTTTTTAATTTTCAGTACCAAAATTCTGGTTTTTCTGATAGTTAAATTCATAACATAAGACTAAAATATCAATTTCATATGATTGCTAAACATAATTAAAATTCATATTTTTCATAATTTTTCCTCCCTGTAATAAATTATATGTTCATCCCCCCCCCTCCCTCTCTTCATGCACAAACGTTTTCTCTTTAAAATTTCAGGTATTTTTTCATGAATCCAGAATCACCCTTGCTCTGGATTTAAGCTATGCAGATTTAAGGGAGTCTACTGTATTATTAAGTTTTTTAAAATGTGGAAACTGTAAATGTAAAACGATATTACTTATTTGAAAAATATGAAATAATTATCTATTTTTATAATGTAATGATATTTTAAATAATAAATCCTGGATACTTTATGCTGTCTTTTAATTAAAAATAACTCTTAAAATGAGTGTTTTAGGTTTTAGATAATTTTATGAGATATAAATAGATATATAAATAGATAATTTTATAAATAGGAATTTCTAAGTTATAGAGGTTTATTGTATCATAATTTTAGACTTTATTTCTTGAATGATTAATCGATGCAAATTCCTCGAATATTTGTGCTAAATATCGTTAAGTTTTTTTTTCCTTTTTTTTTTCTCTTTGGTATTTGTATTTTCTGAAATTTTGTCTAATGTTGCTAATGATCCCCGAATGGTATTTTCTAATTTTTCATTAATTTTAGCAGCATATTTAATTATTGTTTCTGAATATTTTTTTTTTCATAAAAAAGCAGTAACTATAATAATAAGTAGTTATAATGTATTGCATCATTTGATGAGTATTATGAAATTTTAAACATTATTTCAAACCACACTGATTTTACCATTGATTTAATTTAATTATTTTTTTTTTTTTTACTGTACGATCTTAAAAAATTGTTTCATACTTTGAGAGTATTTTTTAATTATTCACATCTTTATGAAATTATTTAGAAAGAGAAAAAATGTCGAGGGCCTACAGAAACTGAAATACAAAAAGAAACTGCTTCTCTACAGCCGAGAAATGTTGAAGCTGCCATTGAAAATCCCCCTGTGCCTGTTGATGTAAGTATTTTATCTATTGTATTGCATTAACTGAAATTAATTTTAATTCTTAATTGAATAAGTATTTGGTTTTCAATGGAAAAATGTGAATAGAATGATTATTTTAGGGCTTCAAACCACAGCTAAAGTCAAATAAAAAAAAATAAAGTAAAACGTGAATGATGAAATAAAGATATGATGTAATAAAAATCAGGACTGAATCTAAATTATTATCGGAAATTATTTTCCTGCTCTAGAACTGCAAGCATAAATACATTTTTATTTTGAGCCTATTAGAGATGATTGCAGGATTGTAATTAAGATTAAGAAGGAAGTTAATTCACCTTAAATATTTCTTCATTAAAACAAGAATTTTGTAAACTTGTGGGAAGCCTAGTGTGAAAAAAAAAATAATTTGATAATTTGGCATGTGATGTATTACCTAAAGTGTACATCATTTGATTTATAAAAATTCCTGTTTGTTATTTTAATGTTAATTGAAAAAAATCACTTTGATTTCATGCTTATTTTTAAATTTTAATTAATTATTGATTTAATGTTTTAAAAAAAACTTTTTCTGAATACCTAAATTAAACCCAAACTGAAAACTGTCATTTTTAAGGCTGTTCTCAGAAAATTGTTTTTCCCTGTTCAACAGCACGAAACTTTTTGACACAATCACAGACTCATTTTTGAACATAAATGATTAAAATTGGCAAATACTACTATTGAAGGAAATCGAAATCAAATAGCATTTCTCAATTTTTTGATAAATGTATTACATTTTGCATTATAAGAGGGCTATAATGGAGAATATATGGCGATTATGCCATATACCTTCTGGATTTTTTTAAGACTCTCTATATACTCTCTATTTCTCAAGTAAAGATATAGTGTATACTCTTTAGCATATATGCTCTGTCTATAGTGTATACAGTGTGTCCCAAAAATGACTGATGGATTTTGAAAGTCAATTTAAAGTAAAACTAAATGCGGTAGAAATGTATTGTTTGGGAAACCAGGGAATTTTATCCCACCAAATGGCAAATTTAGTTAACGTTTTCACATAAAGTGTCTCTGTGTTGTGTGTTCCAGGCGGTGATACTCCAAAACAAGAAATATTCGCTGTACCAATGAATAAACCATTTTCAATAGTGTATACTCTTTCAAAAGCACTTACTAACAGATTGTGTAGCAAAATACCGAATGAAGATGTGACAGATTCAATTTCTCTGCTGCTCTCGCATACCTGCAGCGCCATTCTTTGGTGAAAATGTTAGCTAAATTTGCAGATTGGTGCGATAAAATTTCCTGGTTTCCTAAACATAGGGCCGCAAACGATACATTTCTATCATGTTCCATTTTTTTTATATGACTTTCAAAATCCATCAGTCATTTTTGTGACACTCTGTATATGTATATATTTTACGACTACAGCACTGATTACAACCAATAACTGTCTCATGACAATGTTTCTTAGGCTGTTGTATCTAGAAGTGCCAACTTTGCCAGCATTTTCTGATAGATCCTTTGCTTTTATCGAAAAGTGGAAAACACTATTCAATTTCATATTTCTCAATAGAAACATTTGCTATTTTTATGTGTTTAAATGAATAAAACTGAATTCAGAAATAAGTTGGAAAGTTCCTTGTTTGAATTTGAGGACAAATATTTTATTTTAACTGAAATTGAATGATAATTAAAACAAAAAATATTGGTACTTTTCCGTTATACCAACACCATGGCAAAATGTTTGTTAATGCATCACTTATTTCAACACTGACTGTGCAAAAGATTCTTATTGCAAACCATTGCCAACTCTAGTGATGTCGCTAGGATTTTGAAATCCTGAGGCCCAGACATTTAAATAAAAACTGGATACATTTTTACAAAAGTGGATCCTTTTTTTTAGAAATAAGACATATTCAATGTATTTAATAGAAAATATGTCTCATTTGCATACTTTGAAGGTAAAAATTATGCATTGTGAAGGATTTATCATAATATTTTTTATGTATCCATTCTCTGATTTTTTGCTTAAATAATGCACTATAAGTTGGCATTACTGAACTCTCTATTTATTGAACGTGAATAATTTTTTTATTCAATCGTAACCACACAAAACATCTTAACCACTTCAAAGGCTGCCCTAAGATAAGTCAGGGGTAATAACACTGTTTCCTTACCAATACGACCATTGAAGTGGTTAATTTGCTATTTTACAAATCAAAAATATTTTTTATTAAGTTGTAACTTATATTTTTCACTGATGCTAATTTTATTTTTGGCAGTTATGTGAAGATGAGGAAGCTGCAATAAAATTGTTTCAAGGCTATGAAATTATACATAGAAAAAGTTTTTATGCGAGATACACATTTCACAGTAAATCAAATATAATTTTGTTGACCCTAACACTGGTTGTCATTGTCATACGCAATCTGTTAAAAGGTTATGGGACATTGCAAAATGACATAATAAGAGATACCGCTGCACTATTTTTCATTATTTGCAATCCTTTCTCACAGAATTCAATTCTGGCGATGCAACATGTTTATTCAAAAAATTAAATGTTCACTTCAATTCTAAGAGACATTTACAATTTCATGCCTGCAGTTTAAATTTAGTTTTATTTTATTGTATATTATATATATATATATATATATATATGGGAATTGTGAGTAAAATATTTCATCTACTCTTTACAGTTTATTTATTTCCAATTTTAAAATTTAAACTGTTATCTGGTAATAATTTAGTATTGTGTTGTATAAGGTTTTATGGATAATTACTGTGAGTAAAATATTTTATCTATTCTTTACGGATTCTATTTCACATTTTATTATTTCTAATTGTTTTCTGGTTATAATTCAGTATATCTGGGTGATTCTACTGATCTTAGCATATATGCCAGTAGAATTATGAAATACTGAATTGTTTTTTAAAAACACATGTGGGTACATCCAGGCTGAAGATTATATCTACATGTGTTTTTTTCATATCCAATTCTGATTTTATTCTCTTGTCAAATTTTCCATTGTATATGGTTCATATTTCATTTCTTAATCCATTTTTATTCAATTGATAGCAACTCCAAATTATTTTTTTTTTTTATCTTTCTCTCTCTCTTTTTTTAAATTTTTTTCATGTTTTCAGTATTTTTGGCCAATTACCATTGAAGCATAAGCTATGGTAATATTATGATTGCACTAGTTAAACTATTAGCTATGTGGTATTCCGTCTTCACATTATCATTAATTATCTCTTTCGAGATTTAAGAAGAACTTGATATGTTTTTTGAAATTCATAGATATTATAATTATATATATATATATATATATATAACCATAAATGAAACATTACCATAATACCAACTTAAACTATGAAATAATGATTAAGTATGTAATAATTAGTTGACAATGAAAGTATTTTCCAACACACACATATATATAGTCATATATATTAAAGCATCAGGGTGTTCACATGAAACCTCCCTGATTTCAAATGTTAATTGTATGGAAACTATAAGTCCTAGAGATTTGCAGTTCACAGTATCATGAATAGCAACACAAGAAGTTTATTTTGCTGAAAAATTTTATTTCCAAAAACAGTTAATTTTTGTTATATGCATTATTGAAATGTCACGACAACAACTTTATTTTGCTGCAAATGTTTATTTGTCTGAAAAAGTTACAGTTTTGTCTATGCATCCACTTCGATATGGGCTCCATTTGTAGCTCTCAGGATGTCTAGTCAATATTCAATCACATGTTGCACAGCTGTGACTGAATTGATGACTTTTGTAGTTTTGTGGTGGAGATCACAAGCATCACATACAGGAACATTTTTTAAATTAGAAAATATATTTAAGAGAAAAAAATGGTATTTTATACATAAATTGTGTTTTGCTGCAGCAGGAAATGTAATAAAAATAGGGAATATATTTATGATGTTACATTTTTTAAATACATGTTAGCTATTGAAAATAATTCTGTATTTTTCAGATAGTTTTGAGTTAATACTGCAGCATGATTTTAAATTTTTATGCATTTATTTTCTAATAAATAAAACTTAAATTTCCAACCGTGTGTTTTTAACTTGTGCAGTGTATTGGATAATATCCATCAAAAAAAGAAAGAAAAATTAAACAATGTAAAAACAATATAAATGAAGATTCATATAAATTATTTTAGTGCTTAAACTTATTTTAGTGCACAATATTCTCATTTGTTCTTGCAAGATTAATTTTTCTTTGTTAATGTTAGATTGTTGATGTACTTTAATATATTTATCAAAGAAATTACATAATTAATTTTTATGTAATCATTTTAAAATATTGAATAATTATATTTTGGAAAAATGATAAGTTTTTATTTATATTAATGAGTACACTGTAGTTTTAAAAGACTTATAAGCAAGTATTAATATTATTATTTTCTTAAATATATGTTTTTTGTTTTTAGTTTCATACTGAGCTTAGAAAAATTCTAGTATCTCTAGTAATGGTATCTGAAAAATTATTACGATACCATCCTGAAGTTGTAGCTTTGTTCAAAGAAATGGCTGAAGGTAACATTCATTTAGATTTATACTTTTATTTTCTAAGAAATATTTCATAAAGGATTTTACAGATTTGCCAAGTCTCCTGATTTCTGATTAATTTTCCATACTCCTTATTTTTGACATAATTTTCCTGATTTTCTTACACAATTTTTCTCATTCTTATTTTATATTTAAATATGCTAGGAAAATCACACACTTTTTTTTCCTCTGTGTTCGATTAGTGCTATTTTATATTATAGCAATCCAGGTCAAATATATATGATGGCTCTGTGTAGCTCCTGCTATGAACTAATTTTCAATTTCATTTTAAATGCAAAATCTGATATCATCAATTTTATTTTCAATAATTAGTTAATTGTAACTTTATGTTGGAAACTGTAAATTCATTTTTTTTAATGTAATCACCATGTACCAATTTATTTTTGTTATTAATAATTTCTTTATTAATAAAGAATTATCATTCATGATTTTTATAATTGTATATTTTTATGAGAAGACAAAATCCATTAATGGTATTTATAATGATCTTTAAATTGTTTTAAAACTTATTATATGCCATTAATTTGCTTAATTAAAAGCATTATATATATATTAAATATATATGTCTGTATTATTATTTAAAATGAATTAAATTATTATTTGAGTGTTTACATTAAAAAAAAAAATCATTGAAAAAAGTATCCCGATTTCTTTTTGAAATTCTCCTGATTTTTGCCCTTTGGAACTTGGCAACGCTGGATTTTAGAATATTCCTCAACAAAAATCAGTTCTTCTTATAATTCAGAGTTTCCTCCTGGTTTAAAAAGGGGGAAGGATGCTTCTGGTGGGAAAATGATCTTGGATAATGTTAACAGGCGTACTAGAGCAATTAGATTTTATCAAGGTGATATTTTCTTCTTCCCAAAACCACAGTTTTGATTCAATCTGAGGATCAGTTAATAATTGCAAATTAAAAAAATATTTTCTTTACACAAGGGTACTTTTTATCAAGTGCTTTGAAAATTTGTGAAGCTACTAACATAACCCTAAGAAAATTTTGGAAGAAAGAATTCAACATTGTCATAGCAATTAGGTTAATTGTAAAGGCTTGGAAAGAAGTAACAATGAAATGGTTCAAAAGCGGCACATAGGAAACTGTGTTCTTCTTATAGGAATGAAGAAGCTTCATATAAAGGGCAAATTGGTAAAGGATATTGTGGCAACTGCTCATGATCTTAACTTGAAAGTAGAGGAAGATGTTTTTGATGAATTATTGAAGATGCATAATTCTGAACAGATTATTGACGAGTTAAAATAATTTTTTCATCAGCAATCCAAAGAAAAGGAAATAAAAACTTTATCAACAGATAAAGGAACAAATAATGACTACTAAGCTGGAGGAAGTTTGAAATGTTGCTATAAAATGGAATACAAGCAAATCAGAATTGCAGATCTATTTAATGAAAGGGTCATGCAATTTTTTAGAAATATTTAAAAAAAAGAGTCCGAAACAAACAACCATAGACATATTTTTTACTGGTGCATTTCTTAAAAAAATTTGAAGTTAGCCCAATTGTCCTGCTGGTAAAGATCGATAATTAAAAACAGTCCTTTTTTAGTATAAAAGCCTTAGTGACAGAAGGAAATTTGGCAAATTTTTGCTGACAGCCTTTTTACAGTTTCATATACACAAGCAATTTTTTCAATATTTACGGAATTTAATTAATATAAACAAGCCACTAAACTATTTTTATATGCAAACAGAAATAATTTGTATATAAAAAGCAATAATAATATATATGTATAAATGAAATGTATATGTGTATATATATCAGGGATCTGTTTAGGAAGAAATTGGGTCCTTAAAAGAACACTTTACAAAATTTTTCATCTCAAAACAAGATTCTTTACAAAAATTGTTACTCTAAAACAGGACCCTTCTCAAAATTCTTTGGCTTAAAAATAGACTTTTTACAAAATTTTTCCATCTTTAAACTGAACCTTTCACAAATTTAATCATTTAAAAGTAAATTCTGACCTGTCACTTTTAAGTATACAGTAGACTCCCTCAAATCTACGCCCCACCAGTGGCTGAGAGGTTCTGCTCTCGAAGCTGGTAGACGGGAGGTGCTGGGTTCGATCCCAATCGCGCCCGTCGCCCTAATCGTTCGGAGTTTTCGTGATTTTCTTTGAGCCGTGGATTTATCCATGCGTAAATACGGGTTAGGTTCCCTTAGAAAGACCCCCACGAAGGGCACTCCCCCCGGGCCTATATCCCAAGTGTAGATAATTGGCCGTCAATAATCAACCCAACCCAATCCTCAAATCTACACAGCTTGGGACCAGGGATTGTGCAGATTTTAAAATTTTGCAGATTTCTGGTTCTTTTATATTTTTTAAACAGTAATTTGACTGCAGTAAAGCATTGGAAATTATAATGATTCATTACAATAAGTAAAATATTAAAATGATTGAAGTAAATTATTAAAATAATTATGTAAAATAATAAAAATTAAGAAAATTATATGCATAATAATGATGAAATTTCAATCCTTCTTGTTTCATTCAGCCATATTATTCAAAATTACATACGAAATCATTTTAGCATGTTTTACTGTATTTATTTTTAGAATTATTTAATTTTTTTGAACAACTCCAAGTTAATACTTTTCAAGATCAAATAAATAACAAAGATTAATAAAGACTCAAGTTTATTTTTAGTTATTTGAGATAAATGGTGTTTGTTTCATTTCAAATTAGCAAAATTTAAACATTTTTATTAAATATTAAAAAAAAAAAAAAAAGATTAGAAAAGAGAGGGGATTGTTGATCATTTATTTGGTGTTGATATACAGAATTTCTGACTTTTTTTTTCATTTGTGTCAATTTAGTTTAATTTGAATCACGTATTACTGATGTTACTCTGTTTGTTCCATTCATGTATTTCATACATAATCTCCAAACATTATATATTAATTTTTTTACTTATTTAGAGTATTTTAATAATTTATACATAGGGGATGAACCTAAAGACGAAAAAAGTTTGGTCGATAGAACATCTCTTAAGACATTGACAGATATGGGATTTGCTGAAAGTAAAGCTATTGAATCATTAAAGCAAAACTGGTATGTTTCTTTGTATATATATATGTATGTTTTCCATGTATATATATTTACATTAACAATTAATGTAAAATATTATATATTTGGTCATTTTTGTTATATGAGCTTGTTATTATTATTTTTTTTAATTTCAGAGGTTATTATATATTTTTTTAATAAAAATCATTATTCTGTGCCATGTTTTTTATTTATTTACTTATTTTAATAATTGAATTAAAAGATAGTTTTATAATGTATTATTGTAACTTTCTGACAAATGGGGTGCTAAGATAACCAGAGCATTTTTGTCTACTTACAATTGAAAGTTTTCTTAGGTCTCCACTTTGTGAAAAAGTTTCTGTTTTGTCAAATATATTTCTGTAAAACATATATTTTTGTAATGAAAGATTAAATCTAGTTAATCAAATCCAAATCAAAATGTTAAAGCAGAAAATAACATGTCACTAGCCAGTAGGCGATTAAACTTTGAGATATAGTGATTAAACGTTTTTCCAGATTAGTCAAATATTTTCCTTTCAAAAGTATTTTTCAAAATAATAATTTTCCTTTATTAGGTTTAAGTGAAAACAAGTTTAAGTAGGGAAGAACACGCATGATCTGCACAAATTTGAGCTGCGAGAGAAAACATTCATTTGATGTCATCAAGCATACATTGCTAATTTCTAATTTTAAAATGAACATTAACATATTGACAGCAACAATTTACCTGCAATAGCTCTTTTAAAGCTCTTGGCTGTGGAAAACTACAACCAACAGTAGGACAAATAAGAATCTTTCATTGTTATTAAAATTTGTATTATTTGTTTAAATGTATTGCTGCATTCTGTTTTCTAATTCCTTTGTCAGGATATTGTCTTTTGTGCAATAACAATCCATTTTCAAAACAAACTATGTTAATCATGGGGTCCTTCTAGGTAAAATAAATGAAAATGCAATATCTTAAAATACAACAGTCACAGTAACGAAGCTCTGTGTATTCATGCCCATAAATCATTAAAATGACAATAAAAAAGATTTGTTACTTTGATCGTACTAAAATCCCTCAGCTTTATAAATGAGAATTTATGTTTTCTTTGGCACGTGTAGCAGAATAATATGCAATTTCTTTGACAATATTTGAAAAAAAATTTCAAAAATTAAATCAAAATGTTGTAGAATTTAGTGAAATTCTATTTCATATGGCATTATTTTAAAATGGAAAATTACCTTTTCATTCATTCCGCTCATCTCAATTAACTAGCATAATTAACTTCTGTATGTTGTTCTTTCAGTTTTCAAATGACACTTATGTATGTTTGATCTGTTATACACATTGGCCAGTAGATGGCTGCTAAATAAAAAGTAACTATTAGCCAGAAACTGGTGACTAAAAAAATCTCATTTACTGACCAGTCGCTACTAAACAAAATTTCTCATCTTCAGCTTTATAAGGGGTTATTCACTTAAATCACTTCAAGTTCTTCTAAAATTTTCCTTTTTGTAATCTTGTTTCATTTCCAAACTATACAGTTCAAATATTAATGAGATTTAAAAAAATAGAGAGAGAGAGAGGAAGGGAGAGAGTCTGCTTTTATAGAAGGGAATTTAGTGTAAGGATATCTTTTTATAAAATGGAATTTTGTAAAAAAAAAAAAAAAAAAAAAAAAAACTCCATCCCTCCCCCAAAAAAGAAAAGAAAATCCGATTTTTGCCTGAAATGACCCATGTATCTCCACTCCCCTCCCTTTTAAATATCATGTACTTTTTTCAACAAATCACTATTATGTTGCCATTTTCCAATAGTAAGTTAATGTTTAAATTAAAATCAATGGCTATTACTTTTTAAGACTGACTAGTTCTAAACTGAGGTTCTAAAACAGCCTTTTTGATTTAAGTATGAAAATTTCTTTTTTAAGTTTACAAAAATTAAATTAATATCTAAGAATAATGTAAGACATTTTTAGTGTCAGTTAACAATGTCTAACATAATTAAAGTTAATGTAATTAATTTTCCAATTTCAAGAATTAAATCAATAGAAAGAATTCAATAAAAAATTTTTGTTTGTACATTTTTCAGCAATGTGTCTGATGCAATGGACTGGCTTCTTGCTCAATCAGTCGACAGTAACACATCTAGTTCTGAACCTCAACCTGTTCCAAAACCTAGTTCATCTCCCTCATTATCTCGAAAATTCTCCAGATTAAGTGTAGCAAAATTAGGTACATGTCTTTTCTAAATATCACCGTTCATTTACATTGTTTATGTTATTACATGTTTACATTTAAGATTTGTGTGTTATTTTTCATATTTACTCATGTAATTTATGCCCCTGCATGTATCATGTGCCTCTTACTTTTGAAAGAAAATTTGGATAAAAAACAAAAGATCTGCATAATTTTTTAATCAAGATTATGAGATAAAACCGCATGTGCCTTCTCAATTTTCATTTTTCCATATTTTAATTTGATTATTTGAAATAAAATTCTTTATTTATTTTTTGCCCTTGCAATCTCTTCTTCAGCTGCAGCATGATTGTGCAGGTGGTACTATAATTGATAGAGCAATATCATGAATAATGTGATACACAAGTGCCGATTTGTTTAACTAAAAATTTCATCTTCATGATACTGTTTTATTGAACAAAAACAGTAAAAAGACAGATGGAGGAGAATTAGGAGTGAATGAAACACTTATTTAGTATTAGCACAAACAATAATATCCACAAGAAAAAATAATTAAAAATGTATGATAATTTTGTGATTGCAAATCTTGGAAATACATCTCATGTGCTAAAGTATTTTCATGTTTCAAAGCATAAAAGGATTTTTTTCCCTTTATTTTATTGTATAATCCAGAAAACTAAAAAGGACTATATTGTTCCAGTTAAAAAATTATCTACATATTTTTGAAACTGTTATACATCTTGTTAAATCTTAATTATTCATTTATTAAAATGTTATATTCATCTTATAGGAGGTCATTTCTCTTTTTATTCCAAGTTTGCTCTTTGAGAAAAATACTTTAAAAAACCTTCCATATTTTCTGTATTCTCTACTTTTAGAACCAAAGAAATTGTGAAAAAAGGGTGCACAATATGCCATTATTGGTGATAGGTCACACTGTTTGTTGGCAATTTAAAAAAAAAAAATTGAAAGTGGACAATGGGAAAGTAAACAAGCAGCATACTTTTTTTTTGTGGAGTACTGAAATATAACAGAGTCATAAAAAATAATTGAAATAAAAATAAAACACTATTAATAATAATGGCAGAGAAAGTGAAATAGTACATCATGTGTATTCATAAACCATGTGTAATTGGTGCTTATATAGATTACTAAGCATTAAATAAAAAAATCATATGTATTATAAAAAATAAATTCTGAATTAAAAATAAAAAGAAATAGATTCTTTTGAAAAATATGTACTATTATTTTTTGAAGCTTTTGAAAAAGTCATGACTAAGTTGATCATTTCACATTCCTAATGTGAATCTCAGTATGATATTCTACACAAAAAATCCTAACATTTATTATTATTGTTAATTATTTATTTTTTTAAGTGTTTAACATTATAAAAACTAACTTTAAAACTGACAAACTGTTTTTTTTTTTTTTTTTTTTTTTTTTTTTTTATGCTTTACATATAAGAACTGGGATAATGCTCATCAAACCATGAAACTTGAACGGTATCTTTTCAGGAACAGTTTTATAAAGATTCTAGAAATGGCTGCAGTATATAATTTACATTATGCAGAAAAATTTTCTGGATTGTCCTTACATTTATATATGTTTGTAAATTAAAAATTACATATAGATATGAATTTTTATTATTAATGTATAATAACATGTGACATTATTTGGAAAATGGACATATGTCTAACTAACTAAATAATTAGTTTCTCCCTTAGTTGAAAAATCTCATTTAAGTTCTCATAAAGAACCTCCGCCAGAGGTACCTAGTACATCTCACGCTTCTACATCCTCTGCCAGTACAAGTAATAGTCCAGAACAAAGCCGAATAATAGAAATGATTCAGTGTTTTCGAGCATACAAGAGGAAAGTGTTCAGACCAAGTGCAGCTGTAAGTAACAGTTATAAAAAAAAAAAATTGGATTGATTCATTCATGTATCTATTGACAAAGACTTAACTTGTGTCATTATAAATACACAAGAATCATAATTTAGTAACTATATTTGGTAACCTTCAAAATCACTGAATATATTTATGTATGCATGTATATACAATAAAGTATGATGAAATGGTTGATCAAATTTAAATTAACTGGCCAAGCTTTGCCTAGCTAGATGGTTGGATCAGGGAAACTTGCTGCCTTTGACAGTATATAACTTGGCTTTGTTCATCTATCCTATAGTTTCATATGAAAATAAACTTTGTATAGATGGCTGAGCCCTGGTTCTATAAAAATCATATTTAGTTTTTGCCATAGACAGAAACTGGAATGACCCCAGAAACCTTAATGAAATAGCTGGACAAAGGAAGGAAGCCCAGTTCTATGCTGGCCAAAAAAAAAAAAAAAAAAAAAAAAATTATCTTTGATAAAATATAATAAAAAGTAATTTTATTTTAAAATAGACTCATAATAAATACACAAAAATATAATAATTTATCTAATAAACAACTAATAGTCTCTTTTCTTTATTAAAAAACTATTTTCTCTTTTATTTTTTTATTAAAAATATCACAACAAATACACTAAACAGAAAAAAAAAATATTTTTCTCTAAATTTTAAAAATGCAATTTCAATATTTATTTGGGAAACACTGAGAAAATATATATTAATAATAAAGGTAGATGGCAGCACACTTGCAGCTCACATGGTCTGAGAGTTCATCTTCATATTCAACAACTGCCACATTCTACTTCATAGAAGAAAATCATTTTTCATCGCGAGAGCACTGCAAAATTCATCACTGGAAACAGGGCCGAAACTAGGGGGGATAGAGGGGGCACGTGCCCCGGGCGCCAGCAGATCAGAAGGCGAAGGGGGCGCCAAATGCAGGTTTTGTTTGTTGTTTGATATAGAAATGTGTATGTATATGAAATTTGTGTAAAAAGTCTCGCAGCCGGAAAATCCAAAAGAAAAACTGAACCAAATGCATTAAAATAGACAAATAGATAAAAAGATTCGTCTACAATACAAGATAGCAAATGAATAAAAAACGAACTGTTATCTTAGGCTATTTTCTTTCTCCCATTCCAAATGGGATGTCTATGTCATCTATCATTTAAATCTCTTCCTGTGGTTTAGGAGAATCACTAACATTTTTCAAGGTCAGTCCCTACTCATGTTTGTATATGACACTGTTCAACGTCATCTGGACACGGTATTGCACTGTCCAGCATGGATAATTGGCAAACGATTCCCTCACTTTGACTTTTCTATTAGATAAAAATATTCCATGAAGGCAGTTCTATTTTTTCCCTTTTCTCACAGAGTGGAGCTTTCTTCTTTTTCCATTTTATCATGGGTGAGGGGTGTCTGCCGTGGACAATAAACACAAATTGGGGGATGAATGCCCAAAGTAAAATTCTCAGTAAAATATTTTTCTTTTAAGTATAGCATTTGTAGAGGTACAGTAAAAAATCAAATCTCGTACAGGGCGCTACCCTAGCTTTATCTTCCATAAAGTTTTTTACTCGTCTTTTTGCAAAAGTTTTTAAAGCGTTTTGCATCCCTTGGCGGCAACTGGAATATGCCGGCCTGTTACTTTTGCTGAAATTACTTTTTCATCCAGATCCAATCTAGTATTATTAGAGGGGGCGAGGTTGGGCGACTGCCTGGGATACTAAAAACAAATAATATTTGAAAGGATAATTTGAAAAATACACAAAATAAAACACTTTGTTAAAACTTTTTTTGAAAAAGAATGTCATTTGTAGGGGTGCAGGGAGAAAACCATACCCAAGTTGCTATGACTAATAAAACTGCAGCCGCCCCTGCCTTTATCCTCCCAAATTATTTTCTCGTCATTTGGCCGAGAAAAATGCCGCCATACCATTTGTTACAATTACTTTTTTACATACGAATCCAGCTTTAAAAGGCGCGAGGTTGGCTATTACTAACGACACTAAAAACTAAGGGGATGAAACATATGCAAGATTAAATAGTAACCTTCCCTCTATCCCCCCCCTTTTTTTTTAAGAATATAGGATTTGTAGAGACGCAGAAAAGAACCTCACACAAGGTTCCATGGCTAATAAATTCGTCTTTGCAAAAAAAAAAAAAAAAGGTTTTTTTTTTGCCATTTTTACGTGTTTTGCCGTCACATTCTTTTGCTGTAATTATTTTTTTAGATCCAGATGTAAATTTCCGGGCAAATACATCGTTTGCCCCTGTAATAATCAAACTCAATTTCTTTTTGTTGTTAATCTTATCCTACTCTAAAAACGCAAAATATCGATTATAATCAGTAACAAAGTCAAATGCATTCTAAATATCAGCTTTATGTAAACAGGATACCAAGTGTGGGGGACCCTTAAATCAGGGGCCCTAGTGTCACGATCCATATTTAGATTTATAAGATCTGATTTAATTAGACTCTGAATCTGTGTAATTAAATCATCATAAAAGTCTCTAAGAGTAACAGGGTTCCGTTCAGCTCAGGTCCAAGTTTGAGTCTCACCCCAACCCTCCACAACCGTTCACAGTTCTGATAATTGCTAATAGAAAAGAATACTAGGAAAAACATTTAAACATAACTAAAACATTTCTGGGAATTGCAAATGGTATAAAAAATATTCTATTTAAATTACATGAAAATTATGTAGCAATACTAATTTAAAAAAAAGTGCTAAGAAAATCCTTCAATCAAAAAATAATTTTTCTCGTTGAACTCAAAAGAGGATTTTGGGGACCCTTTGGATGCGGGGCCTCTCGCGATTCAGACCATCGCGACCCCTTAAATTCTGCCCCTGAGTATATCAATAATTATACTTCCTAAGATGAAAACCTGTATAAAGCGGAATATTTTTCGGTTTCTTTCGATTCCATTTTCAAGGTTTTAATGAATCAGTATTTGACAAAGCTGATTACTTAGTTCAGTATTACAGATTTTCTGATTATATACTTTAAATTTTAGAAACTTAGAAAAAAATTGCTTTGGAAATTTTCTTTGCGGAGGGGGGCAAAATCGATGTTTGCCCCGGGCGCCAAAATGGCTAGTTTCGGCACTGACTGGAAAACTTGCTTTATGAATGATTTCATCTGTGGCTTAATAGTTTTGTCACATGGATTTATTCATTAAATAAATTATCTTTAATTTAGCTTAGATTCATGGGTAACCTTCAAGACCTTCAGCCTCAGGACTGATTTCAGTCTTGGAGAGATTTTTGACATAATAGTATTTTTACAAGCAAAAACTTTTAATCATTTTCTTTTATTGTAAAAGATCAATTTTTAGATATAATTAAAAACAAATGGAAATATTCTAGCCCATCTCTTTTAGTTATACCTAATACGCAGAAACATTTTCAGTCTTGGCTTGGATGGACTTCTTGCACCCCTGGTTAGATTTTCATTAAATCTTGTTCAGATGACGGTAAGTACATAACTTTTATGAATAAAACAGATGTGAACACTGACGAAATGATGGGGAGGGGTAGGTGGACCATTTGTAAAAATGAGAAAGAAAAGTGGGTGAAAAAATGAGGAATTATATAAACATTAAAAGTAAAGGAAAATTGAAATTGCACATTTGTAAATATCTGATTTACTTTAGATACCTGGGAGATTTTTTTTCCGTAGGGTTAGAATCGGAGATAAAAGAAAGAAATTTATTTAACAAGGAACAAGTCAGCTGGTTTTCCCATAACTGTGATCACTCACCATGCAGACGTCTCCATGCCAAGTTTGCCAGATTAGGTTTTACTACTCATTTGGGTTACTTAAGTTGCTTAACTTAGTTTGTAGATTTTTTTTTTTCTAGTTACAGATCACTATTATTTTAGGCTATTAAGTATTGCAATTTGCGTTTTATGGCCTTTTTTCGTATTATTCAAACAAATACTATTTTTAGCCTCCTGAATGAATGCTTATATTTCTGCAGTTAAAACACAGCTAAAATTTTTTTTGTACAAAAGCAAGTGTTTGAAATAACACGTCACTAATATTCAGAGATACTAACATCACCATTTTCACAATACCATCACTTATTTCTGGACACTCTACATATCAGTATTATCTTGCTGCTTGGCAAGTCATCTATTAAATTTAGTTTTGTCATAATCAGAACTTTGCATGATAAAAATGTATCTGTGAATTTTGTTATCAATTAAATGCTTTTGTTGATATCATATTTCTTAAATTATTAAATACTATATAGTGAAAATTCTATCAGACCATTCCCTGTTGTGTTTAAAATAAATGCTATAAGCTTTTTAAGTTATAGCATAAAGAGTTTATATTGTAAGATGTTAGTAGAATGATTTATATTCCCATGATTGCCATTGTACATTTCATTTACTAGAAAACTATAGAAAACATCTTAAGCAGTCGAGCCATGGTTGAAAACAGCATTTGTATGAATTCCACCAGAAAGTCCTCTTAAAAAGAATCAGCCAGGTGCTAAAGATCAACATCTTTATTAAGTTCTTTCAGATCATAGTTGATGATAACTGACAGGTTCTTATTCCATCAAGACATTTTTAATCGTCCAGTTTCTGCAATTTAATAGCAAGGCAGATAATGCCTTGCTATTATCTGCCTGCTGTGCTATTATCTGCCTATTAGCTTTCTGCTGTCACTTTAAAATTCAGTGACAGCAGAAAATATTGTTGTAACAATCTACTCGATAGAACTCATGAGTAATGTATAGAAAAGTTTATTCCAATAATAGCATAACTTCTTTACCAGATAATATATGATGCACTGCTGTTAGTCTTCGAAGCAAGCAAACTAGTGAAAATCTAATGGCATTTTATTGGTGGGTGTGTATGAATACAGATCTAAAAATCAGTGGGAAATGGATTTTCAACCAACCAGCTAACCCAATGACACCACGTAACTGCATTTAGAATAAAGAGAGTAATTAAGCACAGAAAGTAGAGAGAAAACACTTTAGAATGCATCCCAAAAAATAAAAAGCTAGGCTTATTAAAGCAAAAGAATATTTGGAATGGAATGATTTTAATACGGGAAAGATAAGATATTAGGTATAGAATAGTGAAATTTTTAGATGGGAAATGGTACGAAATAAATTAATTAAAAATATATAAAAATTTAAAGCATATTTATATTAAACAATTTGTGTATTAAGTATACGTAATAGGATATTTATGTGCTTAGAATTTTTTATTTATTTTTAGGCTTTAGCAAACTTGAAAGAAATGGGTTTTGTTGAATCAGATGTCTTAGATGCCTTAAGAATAAATGGAAATAATCAAGATACTGCTGTAAGTATTATTTTAATTTTAAATATTTTCACTTTTTTTTTTCTATGATTTTTTTCTAACATTTAAATAAGAATTTGTTGTTGAGCCATTTATTTATTTATTTATTTATTTATTGTGAAACAACATTAAATGAAAATCTTTTTAAAAACTAATTATTTGCAATTTTAATATTACATTTATTCTTCTCAAATCTTTTTTCTTCTGGTAGAGTAAAAGGAATAAAATAAAACTTTATATTTTGCTAAAATTGATAGTAACTTTCTCAAGCTTATAAATTCGAAATATTATAATTTTTAATAAAGATAATTTGTATACCATAGTAAATTAATTATACAGTCCCATAATATTGTTTAAATATTGAATATTAATAGTATTTAATTAATTTCTCCTGTATTTTCATCTAATACATGTAACTTCTTTAAATTTTTATTCAAATTATTATAAATAGTTTAAGGCTATTAATCAGTCAACTTCCCAATTCCCCTCACTAATGTTAAACCTATGGACGTTGAATTCATCCATACATTTAAAATATCTCCTCAGGAAATTATTTTTATTTTTGACTTCTTTTTTCTGTATACTCTTAAAGAATGTCTTTTTTTTTTTAGTTGTCAAAATATTTTTTAAATATATATTTAATTTTATGTGAAGTGATAAAATCTTACAGTTCATCAGCTTTTAACACATAAAATATTAAATTAAGCATAGATTGACAACTAAGAAAAAAAGAGCCATCTTTTAAGAAGAGTACAAAGAAAAAAGAAATTAAAAATATTAACTTCCTCAGGAGATATTTTAAATATACAAATGCTTTCCATGCCTTTAGGTTTAACATTAGCAAGAGGAATTAGGCATTTGACTGACTAACAGCCTTAATGTGAGAATGACTTTATTTATTTTTTATGGAAGCAGATTTTCAACCAAGAATATAATTTCCTATTTCAACATTGTAAGAAAAATATTTAGAAGCATTTTATGTATATGGATAGAACTAGCCAGGCTTCACCCATCTAGTAAAGTTAAAATATTTTTTCAACTCATATGATATAATAGTTATTTCATTGTTGAAATTTTTTTTAAAAAGGTGGAAGAAAAAAAAACCTTAATCCTGAATTGATTTGTGCTGCTTTTGAAATATCTGTGCTACTGTTAGCTTCCCTCTGTTCTAACTTTTTTGCCCATAAAAATTTTAAATTAGTAATAGTTGGAAGTTCAATTGATAATACAGCATTGAAAATAACTTTTCCTTTTGCTCCTTCTTCTTTCCTTAAACATCCTTAAAATTTTATTCTAAGTATGGCAAATAAAAGGACAATGTATGTTTAAATTTTCAAGCTAAATAAATAGTGGATGAAACTTTACTACTTATGAATGAATAGTTACCCTTGCATAACAGACAGTCTAAATAAAATAGATTAATAATAATGTTGATCGTCACCAAGCATGTTTAAAATATATAACTATAAATAAATATATGTTTATTCAGTGTGATAAGTTTTCCCCTCCCTATACATTTTATTATCTTAACAATAGTCTAACACATCTATATTATTTTCTAATATTTAGTGTGACTGGCTTCTGAGTGACAAAAGACCTAATTTTGAAAATTTAGAAGAAGGTTTAGATCCAGAGGGTCCTATATATAAATCAATTATGTCTAATCCTGTTGTACAGCTTGGTTTAAGCAATCCCAAAACCTTTTTAGGTAAGGCAAGATTTACATTCATTTGTTACCAGATGTATTTGTTTTGGTGTAAAAGTAATACATATTGTTCTTTAGTGTTGAATCAAATAATTAGAATTCAATTTTCTAAAAAACTAAATATATATATATATATATATATATATATATATTCTTTTTTTTTTTTTTTCAATCTATTGGAAAACTTGACATTTGAATAAATACTGAAACAGAATTTTATCTAACTTCTAGACTGATAAACTAATGTTCTCAAACTTACTAGTCAATCAAGGTATAATTTCAAAATTTTTTAACTTGTAAACATAGACATGGGTATATATGAGGTCTAATTTAATCAATGCGATGGTCAAGATTAAATTTCATATTATAAATAAATTTGATAATTAATAAATAATAAAATATTATATATTCAAGAAAACTCAAAAAAATATATATAAGGCTAAATTTGGCTTTTAAATATTTGACAAAACCTATTTAAATATTGAATTATATATTTCTCAAATCAACAAAATGTGAACAAATCATTTTTTTTTTCTGAACTATTTCTATGTCATTTTCATTATTAGATTGTTTATTTATCATTTTTCAGAATTCTTTTATTTTTATTAATTTAATAGCTACAGCTTAATATGTTTTCATATTTAGGCTTAGAATGCATTGGCCTCTCCAGTTTGATTTTTAGAATAAATTAATAAATTAGTTAATCCCTCCTCCCTTTTGATGTTTTTTATTTTATTATTACTGTTATTACTATTATTATTAATGGCATAATATAAATAGTGTAGATCAGTGGTTCTTAAACTGTGGCCTGAGGACCCCTCTTTGGCATGGAGTCTGTGAAAGTCTTGCATTCAGTATAAACATTTTCACTTATCGAGAGAGATAAATCATGCAAGTAAAATAAAAATAAAAACTGAGAATACTGTTTAAAAGTACCATATAATTAGTTTATATACCCTATATATGATATTCTAAAGAATATCTGTAATTCAGCTTTAAATTTTGGAGGTTGTGAAGGCAAAGAAAATATGAATAGGGATCTGCGGAAATCAAAAGATTAAGACCTGCTAGTATAGATTATTATAAATGTATTTATTTTTCTAATAACTTATTTTTCTAAATAACACTTGCAAGTTAGATGACATGCTAACCTTAACAGTTCGATTTTATGTAATAGCAGGAAACCTTCTTTCCAATAATACAAAATCCTAATTAAAAAGTAAATAATTGGACAGTGAAATATTTTGAGATACCAGTGTTGCAAATTTATTAACATCCAATGATTTCTATGCAATGTTTTAGCACAGACAAACACACAGTCGCTTATTACATAGATTCAATATAAGGCTCATATTTGCTCCCCCACCCCAAATTGGGTAATCCCACCGCCTTTTTTTTCTGGACTGTTTTGACTGTTTTAATTTAGAATATCTATTTACCACCTCTCTGATTGATTTTTGTTTGAAGAAGTTAATGTGTTATACAAGATTAAAAACATAGGTTTAATGAGCAAATTTTAATGCATTTCAATTATATGAATTTGATTTTTAATTTAATATGAAGCACTGATAACACCATCATAGTTTTAAAATTAAAAAGACATTTAAAATCATATATTTAATAAAACTAAAAACAATGCATTAATATCAAATAATAAAATAAATTACAGTAGATATTTCAAGCTTTATATACAAGCTCCTCATCAGTACAAATATCAATCGAAAGCCAAAGCTGCTGTTTACACATGTTCACATTCAAAGTTATGCATTTAAAATATTAAATAACCAAGGAGAATATGTCACAATAGAGTAGTAATATATGTCCTGTAAACCAACCTTCTAGGAAAATTCTACTTTTTAAAGTTATTGCAGATAAAAAAGTAGAAATAAAGAAAATATAATAGAAATTTAAAAGTAGAATTTTCGTAGAAGGATGATTTACAAGGTTACAGAAAGCTAAATGAAGCATGTACAATTCCACCAGAATATGAGGTCGTACTGTGTCATATACTCCTTGGGTATTCAATATTTTAAATGCATAATTTTGAACGTGAACATGTGTAAACAACAGCTTAGGTTTTTGATTGATATTTGTAGTGATGAGAATCTTGTATAAAGCTTGAAATGTGTACTGTAATTTATTTTATTATTTGATATTAATATGTTGCTTTTTAGTTTTATTAAATGTCTAATTTTAAATATTTTTCATTTTAAAATTCTAATTCACATGTAATATGTTTAGTTATTTTAAATCATGATAGTTTTATTTTATGTTTTATTTTTTAATATACATATTAACATATATAAAAAAACTATGATGGTGTAAAACACTTGATAATAAAAAAACAAAAGTCAAATTGATGTAATTGAAATACATTGAAATTTTTTGAATAAATCCTTGTTTCTCATCTCGTATAAAACATTTAAACAATCTTCAAACAAAAATCAATCAGAGTGGCAGTAAATACAGATCCTAAATTATATTAAAACAGTCAAAACACATCTCAGGAAAGGGGAGGGGAAAATATCTTATAAAAGGGAAAGGCCATAACCAGCCAGCAAAATCAGGGGTTTTGAAATTTTTTGGTGGAGCTAATTCATATATGATCTTTCTTCCCTCTATTTTAATATAAATAAATATAGACAGAATCAGAGGACAAGTACTCACCGTCATAGAATTTTTGATTACAAAGTTTTAAAATTTTAAATGAAAGTAGATGATGTTTTGATTAAAATATGAATTCTAAAAGGAATTCAAGAAGTTACTAGCGTGGAGGGGTTGGGGGGGGGGGGGGGAAGAACTCGATCCATCTTGCTCCCGTCTGGTTTTGGCCCTGTAGAAGAGCCAAAAACAAACCTTATCCACCCATCTCCTTTCCTTCTTTTTAATGTGATTGGATGTTAGTATTATTTTTATTATTATTATTTTATTGTATTTTACTATTGTTTTGCATTTTATTATTATTATCACTTATTATACTATATATTACTCATATTATTATTATTTAATTTATTGATTAAGCAAGTACTTTACTATTTCTGTTTAATCATCTGTTTTTCTTTCTACTGAAGTATGTAAAGTGATTGAAATTTATATTACTTTATGTATGCAATACAAATATCAAAAGCAAAAGAAATTTTATTTAAGCTCTGATTTCAGCTCTTCTTCATATGTTGGAGAACCCCACTAGTGCCTGCAGGTGGCTCAGTGATCCTGACACTGCACCTATACTGAGCCAAATTTTCCGCATTTACCATGCAGAAAAACATTCTCTTCAGCTCACCAGGCCATTTCCCCAGTAACACATATGTCACTTTAATTTAATCCTTAGCTAATAGGTATTGTTAAAGTGTGTAGTTTGGTTTGTTTTTAAATCAGTCAAGGAAAAGACTACCTCGGTTCAGGAGCATATAATGGTTCAAATATTTTTCAGACTTATGTGTTGTCAATTTTATTGTAAATTTTTTCAGTTTCATTTAATTAATTTGTCTTTTTTCAATCAAGCCACAAATTATTCAATAATTCTAAAAAAATTTAGGGCTTCGCAAATTGAATTTATTATTAAGCTGAATCATGAATTCAATCAATCTTTAATCTTTTTAATAATTTAATGGTTATGTGTTTGTCTTCTCTAAATTGGAGTCTTTTAAAAAATTATATTATGCAATTTTGTGATGGCAAACTATGTAATTTCATTGATCATTATTTATTTTCTTATTAATTTCATGTAAATGTTTGAATTAATATGAATAGAAATGCCATTTTGTTAAATGATATAAAATATTTTGTTTTTAATTAAATACAGAAATTTTTGTACATCATCTTATTTTTATTACTATATTAGATTAAACATTTTTAGCTTTCAGTGAACCAAGTTTTTATTAAAACTGTTTTTTCTTTTATTGTTGCTAATGCTGTAAAGTTTTAAATGAAATTTGTATACAGAAGCTGAAATATATTAATTGCTATTTTTACTTGTGAAATTAAAGTTACATTCGAATTTGAAGTTAGTTTTAAGATTCTTTGCAGCCTTTTATTTAGTTTTAAATCATTTATGCTTATTTAATTTTTCTGTAAGTAATAATAATATATATATATAATAATGGAAATTAATGTATCAATATATATATATATATATATATATATATATATATATATATATTGATACATTAATTTCCATTGAATCAGGGTTGGGGAGATAAATTAAAATCACTATTTATTTATTTAATATATTTTATTTTTTGTTAAGTTTTTAGTTATTTGTAAGACACCGTTTTTTTTTTAAATTGTATTCACTTTTATTTATTATTTACTTCATTCCTGAAAAAAGCTATAAAATAGAACTGTAACATAATACTGGCAAAACAGAACATTTGAAGCATGAAAGAAGTGTGATTTTAGCTTACCTCTAAGTATAGGGAAAATAAAAGCAATACATATACAAATCTAAGTACAGGTGGCCATATTTAAAGATAGAGGTGTCTTGGGAATCATAATTTTGAAATAATTGAGCCTGACAGCCATGTTTTGCTAGAATATACTATAGGATACACACTGAAAAAACTAAAAAAAAAACTAAAAAAAAAAAAAAAAAAAAAAAAATTACCTGTGATTTAATTTTTAGTATAATTCCAACATAGGACTTAAGGCTGTTCTCAAATTTTAAACTGGCTAGTTTATGGCACATTTTTTAATTAATTTTTGTTAAGAAACATATGAAAATGGCAGGTGTTCTTATTCAGAAACTTTGTAATTGAAATACGTTTTACATTTTTTGGTAAAGGCAGATCTTTCAGAAAATACTGTTTAAGTTGGTATTTTGAATCGAATTTCCGATGCTGCAGCATGAGAAAGAAGGAAAACGTGCCTTCACGTGACACGAATCACTTATAACTCAATAAGTAATTTATGTATCAAAAAATGGAAAACTCATTTCGATTCCAAATCGTTTCAGTAGTCAGGCCTGCCACTTTTATGCCTTTGCATTTAAAAATGTGTCAAAAACTTTTGCATCGTCGAACAGGTCATATAAGAACCACCTTAATGTTAAATAAAATGCGTCCAAAATAAATATGCGCCTTGCAGAGCTGACGTTGAGGCCCCAGAGATTTACTAGTTAGAAATGTAATCAATATTTATAGCGCTTCTTTATGTACAGAACCATTTTTTCAGAGATGAATTAGCAAAGATTGAAGGTGGAAAATAATAGTTGAGCTCATGTGACTTTGAAAAAATATGTCTTTATTTGAATAAGGAAAGCTGAAGCCCCCTGCGCTTCTCCCTTTCCCATGCTTGTGATTGAATACTATTTGTAATATAATAAAAATGATATAAAAACTATCCTGCGCCGCCAGGCACCCACGGGGGTAGCTGGCGTCACGATAACGACCATCGCGCCCAAGCCTCTGAAGGGCTTATAACGCACCAGGGGCTTTGTCTCGCCCCGGCGCTGCGATCGGCCTGGTGCCGCTGCCCACTGCGGACCCCCAGGTCATTTTACCAAGGTCGATGACATAGGTCGTCGTGGCAGTAATCCCACGTCTCGGAAGAAACTTCCGCAGGGACGAAACCTTGATGAACCGCCATGGAACCCCCGGGGGTAGCTGGCGTCACGATAACGACCATCGCGCCCAAGCCTCTGAAGGGCTTATAACGCACCAGGGGCTTTGTCTCGCCCCGGCGCTGCGATCGGCCTGGTGCCGCTGCCCACTGCGGACCCCCAGGTCATTTTACCAAGGTCGATGACATAGGTCGTCGTGGCAGTAATCCCACGTCTCGGAAGAAACTTCCGCAGGGACGAAACCTTGATGAACCGCCATGGAACCCCCGACGATCGCGAAACCCCATAGGGGGAGTCGGTCGCTAGGTCATATGTCGAGCTACCACAACGGCTCTTGCTTTACCACAACTCGAGGGGTGTGAGAAACCTATTGAGGTAGTCACGTTCCCTCTTGCAGTGGATAATTAAAAAAAAAAAAAAATGATATATCAACCGTAAATCATCATTTTCATTGTTATATCTTAATTATTCCTTGCACAGTGACTAGTGGCAATTGGTGGTTTTTTTTTTTTTTTTAATTCTTTCCTTACAATCGATTTCCCTCGATCTAAAATGCATGTGTGCAACATTTCATTCATTTCTTAGAAATGAATCTCCCAAATACTACATATTTAATTATTGTTATCCTGTAAAAGTTTAATTAGTATAAACAATCAATTAAAAAAGCTTTTTTCAATTAATGAATGGGGAAAAAAAAAGAAGCTATGTTACACAGTGTATTAAATTGTGTGCTGGTGCTACTTGCTGCATAATTAAATTAATTAAATTTTAATGCAATGAAAATTACGTTAATTGAGATAAAATTAAGTTTTTCATAATTATATCTCTATCTAAAGCTTTTAGTAGTTGTTGGTGCTAAAATATAGTAAATTTATGAGATTATCATACTCTTCAAATAGAAATCTGTGAAATGCATGTGCTATAAATTTATAAAATGTTATAATACAAAAAAGACAATGATTCAGTCTTATTGTTTCTGTAATTAAAATGTTTAATATCTACTTTATTGGTATTTAGTAAAATGTCATTGGGTGCTACAGTTTTGACTAAATGAATCTAATATTTCTAATGAGGTATCTAATCTCTATTTTTACTGTTGCATCCATTTTTTATTATTAAAAGTATAATGTATGTGGTGTTTCAATTTTTCTAAAATTACAGTATCCGTGCTGTTCTTTTTACATGTGATTAATTACTATTATTATTTATTTTTATTTTTTAATGAGAAATTAAGAACACTTGTTTTGACTTTTTTACTATGAATTTGTATTTTATTTTTGTACATACAGGATGCTCCAAAACATGTACATATGTTTTGGTTCTTAAAAACTATTAAAAACTAAATTAAATAATTTTAATCTGTATTGATACTCATTAACACATTAATTGTTGATGACTTGAATATTGAGTCACATCACCATAATTTATCAGCAATGAACATGTTAATGTTGAGACTTAGCATTTGAATTTTGCTCACTTTAAAATGTGATGAAAAAAGAGTGTGGGGATGTTATGAAATTTTAAGTGAAAAAAGAGTGTGTGTATTTTTTAGGTACCCAGAGTATTTTGCAATACTCTTATTTTTGAGAGATACTGTGATAAAATCTTGTTGGTCAATTATATTTCTTTCTTTTAATGAACTGCTGTAGAATTTTAATTGTATGGGATATTTTTACCTAAATTATTAAGCTTTTAGATGCTGAATGTGATAAATATTCAAAATTAATTTATATAAAGTTAAATCAAGAATATTTATAATTTATCGGTGTAATTTATTTATTGTGTCAGTGTAAATTATATCTCTTATTTAAATTAGCTATAGGTACTAAAAAATAACATTTTTCATGGGCATTTTATTACTTTTTTGTTTGAATGGATAGCAGAGCATTTTTTGTTATTTAAGATGACTTCAGATAACATTTCTTATAAACCAAGTTTCAGTTTTGCATGCCAGTTTTTAATTAATTTGGGCATATAATAAATTTTATATGAATGAAGATCTCATGTGCTATTTATATCAAACTATTAAATCTAAAAATTGTATCAATCCCATTTAAGTGCCAGTGATTTGAATTATTTGTGGCTTGATAACAATGTACATTTATTTTAAAAAGTCAATTATTTAAAAAAAAAGTTCATGAAGCTTGTATTATAATCTATTATTTATTACTCATATTTTTAATATTGTGCTTTGATCAATATTTACTCAACAAGAAGAAATACATGTGCATAAACTTTCAACAAAATAAGGAAAAAAATAGTTTTTTACTTAACCTGAATGAATTATAGCTGCACTATTTTCAGCAAAGCTTTTAGATTTTAGTTCATTTTTTCGATAATGATACATTCTTCATTTTTATTTTATCCCTTATGTATCGTATTGTAATTTTTTATTTTATTACCTTTGTTCTTGAAAATACAAGTAAAATCCTTATGCTTTTTTTTTGTCTTTTCGAAACAATAAATATCGAAGGTAAGTGTGTGTTTTCTTTGGATGAAACCAGCTGGTTTTTTTTAAAAGATATATGAAATGAAATTTACGAAGTACTTTTTTATTGTATAACTTATGACATATTCATTGTTCTTTATAAATATATTAAAGCTTTGAATTTTAAGTAATTAAAATAGTATTATAACCTATATAAACTGGGACTGTAAAGGAAAAAGCATTACTGAAAGTTTAGCAAACTTAATTGTTATTTAATCAGTTTTATTAGCATTAATTTTTCTCATGCTCCTTCTAATTTTTTTATAAAAAATTTTGTACTTGTATAATTGAAGATATTATTTTCCTTTCATGTAACTGCATTTCCCTCCCCACTTATGATATTGTAAATAATGTATATTATTACGGATGCAAGATTGTTTTTGAAACAATTGTTAGTTTTTAAAAAATCCATTGCACTGAAATCAAAACACACATGAACATACAAAAAAAAAAAAAAAAAAAAAAGGAAAATTTTTTTAAAATTCTTCTCTAAAAAAAAGAGTAGGATTTCTTTTTTTTTTCTTTATGTTTAGTGTGTATATTTATAATATCTAGCCAGTAAATTAACAATTTTCCTATGTAATTAGTAGTTATTTTATAAGTAAAAACTTTAAATCATTTTACTTACTTAAAAAGAAAAAATCAGTAACATTTAATTATAGTAGAAATTGAAGACTAACCTTCATAGCCCTTAGGCAATAGCTTAGCTAGATAACTTGCATCCAAAAGTTAAAAAAAAACAAGCATATTTTTTTTATATACTAAATAATTTGTTTTGGAGATATATACAGAATAATTTGAAGTGGAAATAATTGATCAATTGACAGAGTTAGATTCAAAAGGGTTTCAAGTGACATATTTGCTATTCTGGGTAAATTATTCTAAAAGTTTGTTTATTTATTTGTATTTCCAACTAGCTGACCTGCCTGGCATTGCCTGGATCCAAAATAATGATCGTAAATATATATAAAATCAGTGTTGAATTCAGATGTTTTTTTCTAAGGGAGGGATTTCTGCAGAGTGGGGGTAGGGGGCACTGTGGAGTTCTGGAAGTAATTGCTCTTCTAGACCATTAATAAGCATAAAATCTCACATCTTCTTGGGGGTGGAGAAATGTCCCCCTGAATTCAACACTGCCTAAAATATCCTTACCATTTCTTGGGGTTACTTTAAATATATCTCGATCTCACAATGTTAGTCTGTGTTTAATTGATAATGTAATTTTATGAAAATAAACAATTGAAAATGTCTCGGGTAAAAAATAAATAAATAAATACCCTGAAAATTTGGACTGCTGTAAAGTGAAATTTATCTTGCACATACAAAAGATTAGGAACTTCATTAGGTCACCAGAAATTTATCTTTCTCTAAAGTTTTTAAAAATTCATATAAATTCAAATTATTAATACAATTTTTTCGTTCAATGACAACTTCCAGAAAATTAAATTTTTTTAATATTCTTCTTATTTTTTTTAAAAAAAAGATACCATTTAGAGAAGAAAAGAATTTGCTGTAAGTGGGTATCTTTTGTTTTTTCTATTTTTATTTAGGTTATGGTGGATGGCAGTTTAAAATTGCAGGAAAACATGAAAACTTCTTCTAGAAAAAATGTTTTTTGAAACAGTAAATATTAATATTTTTATAAATATTAGGTACTGTTGAAAGCAGAAAGAAATTTTCTATAAGTGGTTTTTGTATTTGCATCTGGGCCACATGGATGAGAGTTTAAAACTGCTGAAAACCAGAAAATATGCTTTTTGAAATAGTAAATACTAATATTTTTTTAAACAAATGATACTGTTACAACCAGAAAGGTACTGACAAAAAATGTATGTACTTTTTTTTTTTTGGAAACTTCATTGGTGATTGTGATTTCAAAATGCAGAAAAAATGGAACGTTTACTAGAACGTTTACTAGGTCTTTATTTTAATCTGCTTTAACCCCCTTGGGGACGAGCGACGTATATACGTGACGCATAAGATGCTCGGAATCCTCGATTATTCCCACCAGTTATTTTTTATTGTAAACTTTGCCTTATGTAATCCTAGCATTTCTGCGATTCAATTAGGCGAAAATTTCTGTTTTAAAAAACCGTTGGTAAAAGATTAAAAATTCTGTAAAAGACGCTCGTCGCGGAGGGGTTAAAAACTCTGAAATCTCCAGCCATGCTTGAAAGCAATCTTAACACCAGTAAACTGCCAAAAATATAAGCTTGTTAATTCACATTCAGTGCTTGTGCATTCACATTTTAATTAATATCCCGGCTAATTATAAAAAAAATGAAAAATTTGTATCAAGGGCATTCGAACCTGCCTTTATCTATTCTTGTCCAAATTTCTTGTCCTCTAAGTGTGATAGATTTTCCTAGTCATCGTCGACAAACATGCACAGACACAGACAAACATCTTTCTTTTATTAATATAGATTATCATTTTTAAAAGGGGAGGGGGGGGTGGCAGAATGCTGCATTGTGTAGGACATTTCTTAGATTCTTCTGCCACCAATATTTGTATATAATCTGGTTTCCATTTTTTTTCCTATAATTTTTTTAAACGAAAATGTCACTCATGCTACTTTGGCCCTAATCCAGTTAATTGTTATTTTATAGAATGGCATGTATCTTTGAAAATGCTTGTACACTTTACCTTTATTTTTTTTATATGTAATAAGTAAAATATTCAAGCAATCTTGCTTTGTTTCAATTTTCTTTCATTTTGCATAACATTTTCATTCTAGGGAAGACATCAATAAGCATATAATTTTTAATGCTTCTTTTCTGTATTAGGAAGTTAAAATTAATAGGACAGTTTTAATTAAAACAGCAAAAGTAGAATATAATTCTTAACTTTAAAATAAAGAAATAAAGTTTTACTTGAAATCACTAGTCTAGTAATTTAATTTTAAAATATCTGATTTAGACTTTCTTTAAAGAATATATTTACTGTTTTGCTTCTCATAAACACACATATATGTTATATTTGTTACCACGGCTATATGATATTCTTATCATTGTCTTAGTAGGTGAATATTTAATATGTTTGTTGAATGTAACTTATTTTTAAAAGAAAATAAATTGTGAAAATTAACTAACACCTTATTGAACTTTATTTATATTTATGTGTATGTTTTAATTATTTCATTACTAATACAGAGATACCAATCTCTAAATAAATAAATAAATAAAAAAAATTCAATAATCTCTCTCAGATTTCTCAATAATTTTTTCAGTAAAGTCAGAAGATCATATTTTTTTGGATACAAATGGGAGCATGCTTCTAATTATGGGAAAGAAACCATTAATGATTATGGAGAATCCACCATCTTTGGAAATATATAAATACTGATTCGCTTCCTTCTCCCTCTAAGCATGTGAGAAGGAAAAATCCTGATTAAAGAAATATATATATTTATATGTGTAAAATAAATGGAATACATTTTTCATATTCATTCATTCTGTAATGAAAACTTTCCATTTATGTGTAATAATTAGTTCTCTCTTTCTTTAAAAAAATATAAAAAAAAATCTGTGCATGTGTTCTGTACCATTGTTTAAATGCCATTCATTTTGCCTGAAAAAATATATAAAAAATCTATACATATCACTCTAAATAGCTAAAGTTCCACTTATGTTAAAATGTATTGGAAAACTTTACTTGAAATTGCATTATCCACCACCTGTATACCATCTTGTACTGGGTCAAGTACTTGCATTTTTCTGAACTTGCTACAAGTAATTTGCGAAAACATATTTCAAATTTTGGGCATACTATGTCAGTATGTTTGTAAAGGTATACAAAATGTTATAAGAGAGAGGTCTAATTCTGCTAATGATGAAAATATATGCTTAGATAATTATTGTACATGCATGTGTAAATAACTTTTTTGTCACTTATTTATGTACTTTTTAACACTATTTCTACCCATGCCAAATCACACCTTTTAAAGTTTTAATTTATGTTTATTTTACTTGTAATTTTCAAAGCTAATAAGTATAAAAATAATTCTTCAATGTATTAAAAATGATTTGTTATTCTTTTAATGAAAATGTCAAATAAAATAACCATAAACCAAAATCTTTTAAAAGGTATCATTTGATGATAGTAGAAATAGCATTGGTTTATCAGAATTCAGTTTAGGCCTACCAGTTATTTTAAATTATGTTTTACATAATCTGTTGTATTAATATTCCATTATTTTACTGTGGGGTGTGATTTAAATATTAGTTTTTCTTCTTAATGATTGAATCAGATTCTGCCAATTTTCAGATAAATTCTTTTTTTTTTTTTTATCTGTGTTGTGGATTCTAATACAATAAATAATGCTAAATGTATTTGCAGTTTCAATATTATAAAGTAAGTTTAATGGCATTTCTAAGTATATTTTATCTATATTATTTTTATATTTCTTAATATATGCCATTTTCATTCTGTTATGATTCTTTTACCATATTTACTCAAATTTAAGACTGGAGATCAATGCAGGTTTTTTTTTTTCTTCTTCTTCTTGGTGCCCATTTTGTGAAAAGTAAAAGTTCACTTTTGCAAATTTTATTATATTTTTGTGAAAAATAACATATTGCAACAAAAGATGAAATCCATTTACTCAAATTTGAACCAAGCATTCATTAATAATAACATCTTTAAGTCTTTCAGCTAAATGTTTTCCTTTCTGGTGAACTTATTTTGTTTGCAAATTATACATTTTAAAACCTAAAAAGAAAAAAAACAAATTTAATGGAGAGTATTTTTATGGGATGGAATTTTGTGAAGGAGTCCTATTTAATTAAGAGGAATTTTGTGAAGGGACATGTTTTATTAAAAGGAATTTTGAGAAGGGTCTTGTTTTATTAACAGGAATTTTGGGAAAAAGTCTGTTTTATTAAATAGATGTTTTTGAAGGGCCCTTACATGGCTGCCAATTTCTAGCACTTATTTTGAAACGAATAATTATTTTAGTATAGGAAATTTCACTTAACAAACGCAATAAAGTATAAAGTACTGCATGTCATTAAATAAATTCTGTATACAAATTATTAAATATTTTTCTGGTTCGAAACATTAATTTTTGATTTAAAAAGGCGTAAAAGTTGGCAGCCCTGCCCTTAAATAGGTCCCAAATTTTGCCTGAATCGACACCTGAAGACATACCTTTTTTTCCCTCTAAAATAGAACCTATTTAATTGGGTGTGTCTTGCATTTGAATATAAAGACAACTCTCATTAATTCAAAACCATATGTGCGTGGATTGGTTTAGGGATTTTTTAAAGCTTTGAAACTGGAATTTTTTTAAAGTGGTCTCCTTATGGAGCAATATTAATTGAATGTAAATTTGTTATTTTGCCATTATGTATGAAAGGTTAGGGGAACCTGAAATTTTGATGTGTATCTCCTTGGACCTTTAAGAATATGCATTAATCTGTACATACATGAACCAAATTAATCAAAAGAGTGTAAAAATGTGGAGAATAAACATTAGGATTAGGACTTACTATGTTTTGTAAGTTTCATAATTTTTAATTACTTTCTTTCTTGTGTGCTTATGAGTTTTAAGTAAAAATCTGTAATTTTGCAGCTAAAAAATACTGTGAGTCTTAGATTTGAATAAATATGGTAAATTGTATCTCATGTCTTTTTGCATCTGTTCTTTTAAAATGGTGAAGAAAATTGTTAAGTCAAATTTTTACTTGAGTGCAATTCACATTAAGTCTACTGGTTATGTTATTGTTTTCAAACAGTCTTATTTCACATAATTTTTTATTCTTGAAAGTTTTTGCTTTTGTTCTAATTAAATTTTGTGCTCTGATGATATATTTATTTTATTATTGTTTCTGATACATTTGTTTATAAAACTGATATAGTATATTGAGCTATTTTAATCTTTTAAAAGATTGCATTTGCATACATACAACATACCCAATTAATCTAATAATTTTCTATCTTAAAAAAAATATTTTGTTTATTGTCACATTTTTGCAACACAATAACATTAATTTTTTTGTGCACTTTCATTGTGTCTATAGAAGCTGTAATTGACAAAATTCTAAATGACTTTATTTACTTTTTTTTAAATAAAAAGCCTGGTCAAATTAAGAACTTATTAAATTGATTGAAAAAAAAAAAAAAAAAACCCTTAAAACTATATTTTTTATATATTTACATGGCCGTCTATAAAAATAATTTTGTTTACTGGAATATTGTAATATCTCATATTTTTCAACTTTGTTTTATTCAAATTATACTTTCTATTTCCAGTTCTGCATTTATTTATTGTTAGTCATTTAAAATATATCTGCATTCGCTATAATAATGATTAGCATTTAACCAAATTTAACATTCAATATTCTACAGAAATTTTTTTTCTTTAACTTTTTTCTTTTAAAATTGTATTTGGTTGCATTGAATGACATTTTAATAGCTTCTTTAAAACTAATTATAAATAATTTATTACTTATCTGAAACTTCACATTTCTTTTCGTCCCTTTGTGTCTCATCCCAAAAACTCAAGCTTAAATATTTTGTAAAAAATTATGGAAACATACATTAAGAAAGTCAATAACTTTTATTTCCACAATTTCCCACTAAAGAGATATACTCACATTACACTGCATTTGTACTTTAAATCATAAAGTTTTTTTAATAAGTTTAAACTAGTCTGATGTGTCAATCCCAAAATTTTCTTCTATCTTCCACAGGTTTCACATATACTAAAAACGAATCAGTACTAATTTATATCAAGGTCTAACTGAATCTGAAGTTTTGTTGAGATATGACTATCGCTAAATCGTGTAAAACCTGAAAAATGCAGCATAGCAGCGCCACCTGTTAGGAACTTTACACCAAAACCTAATCAACAACAACTTATGTCAACGTCTAACTGAATCTCAAGTTTGATGAAAATCCATGCATTAGTTCTTGAGATATAGTTATCATAAAAATCATGAAAAAAATATATAGCAGCACCACCTGTTGGTCTATTTACACCAAAACATAATCAGCATCTATTTATGTCAAGGTCTAACAGAATGTGAAGTTTGATGAAATTCTGTGCATTAGTTCTTGAGATATAGCTATTGTGAAAATTATGAAAAAAGTAGCATAGCAGCACCACCTATTGGGATATCTACACCAAAATCTAATCAGAATCTATTTAGATCAAAGTCTAATTGAATCTGAAGTTTGATGAAAATCAGTGCATTAGTTTTTGAGATAGAGATATTGCGGGAATTGCAAAAATGCAAGATAGCAGCACCACCTGTTGCGCAATTTACACCAAAAACTAATCAGCACCAATTTATATCAGGGACTAACTGTAGAAAGTTTTATTAAATTCCATGCATTAGTTCTTGAGATAGAGAGCCCACAAAATTTTTGTCACATACAGACAGACAGACTCACAGACAAACATTTTCTAAAAACAGTCAAATTGTTTTCAGGACCTTCTAAAACGTATAAATCTATCGAATATTTTCATGAATCCAGTACTTTCTTGTTGTAAAGATAGAAAAAAGTAAAAAATTTGGTTTATTATATGTCTGTTTATGAAGTTATTTAAAGTATCGTTATAAGTAATTATTCGCTAACTGTAGTCACAAATAGAATGGATGAATGTATGTTTTAAGTGACATGATCTGCTGAATAGAACTTGCAAGAAAATTTTAAGTTACATCTTAAAGACAGATATAACTTGCATTAAACATGAATTTGTTTACATAAATAAGATGCTCAGAACAAAAGCAGACATCTGGCATTTTTGGCAAAATTCAGTTATATAGGGCCATAATATTTCCCCTACAAAATTCTGTTGGCAGGTAAATTCGAAATCATGTTTTCCTTCTTTTCCAAAATAGATATCTAAAAATAGTGTGGTCCAAAATTTCTCGATGCTGTAAAAGAACTAAGTGACTTAGACAAATTAATTATTTAAGTTACTTTTAAGTTGTATTAATTACAGTGGCATCTGGTCAGTTGTAAAAATAATTAGTAAGCTACAAATTAAATTATATTTTTGAAAATATTAAGTTGAAATGAATTCTATAATATATTATCAACACCATTCATTTTGATTTTGAAGCTAGTTGGTATGAGGGAAAAAAAGAAACCACCGAGCTGACCGCCAAAGATCAAGAGAATCGCAAAAATCACAAATTAAATAAAACAAAATGTCATGAGTCGCTACTACTTCAGAAATAGTGCATTGATTTGCTTATGGAGGTAGAGCCAACTGTATTGGAACAATATGCAAAATGCATAACCATAAGCACAGGCATTCGTTACATTTATCAATAGCTCTCATCAGAGAACAGAGCAGCTAAAACTGTGTATTTATGTTTAGTGCTAGTTTGAGTATTGTTACAAGATAAATACGAAAACTTATGTAATGGTACTGGGTAAAATTCAGATAAATTTATAATTAAAAATGAAGAAATATATAAAAATGCCATTTGTAATGATCTTCAAAAATTACTATTAGATTACAGTCTAGTAGCGCATAGGAATATGCCACCCCTGATTAAATATTAGTTAATTTGTCTTGCATGCTTTCAAAATAGCAAAAGATACTGGCAATAAAACATAAAAATTTTTAGATCAAAATAGCTGCAAGACGAGATGGTTTAATCTGGCTCATAGCATCTCAAATATTACTCTTTTTTTTTTTTTTTTTAAGGGATGAAGCTCTTCTTAGATTATTCAAAGACTAATTTCTGTTTTTTCTAATAAAGATGGCTACCTAATATTTCTAAAATTTTCCTTAAAAGACAGTTAGAATTTTGATAATTCTACATTCAAAAGTCTTCCTTTGGCAATGTTGCCAAAATTGGTTAATGCCTAATAAAACTCTACCCAAATTATTAAAAAATTCTAGTTTTAATACTTACATCACCATTTATTTATTTATATTTTTTATTTATGTAATGTCTTAATTTTTAGGTGTAGCCAACTTAACTTCAAAATTGCTCCAGATTATATTCTGGATGTGCAGGAGTCTATATTTTTCATGATTGTCGAAATAAAAGCTGTTGAATAACTTTTTTTCCCCCACTAAATCTGTATTCTACACTCCCCCTCCCCCCCTCTTTGTATAGCAATGCATATACAGTATTTTTCTGTAGTTATTTTAGCTGTCAAAAAATATTCCATTTGATATAAAAATCGGAGAGTATAGTAGCAAGATTTCTAACAAATATATCTTTAAACATTATTTAAAAGTTTACACGTTTAAGACACATTAGAAGAAGGATTCTACCTGTATTTTCTTCATATGCCAGTTTAGAATTTTACAATGGAGGATGTAGTGTGATATATTTTATCATTATGTAGAAAATTGAAAGGGTTGTATTTATTTGCAGTTTTGAAAAAAAGGCATTGCTTTTTAACATTTATTTATTTTAGAAAATAATATATATATAAACAAGGTAGTTTTTCAGACCTATGCAAAAAGTTATGTATGTATTCCTGATTGTTTTTATCTGTAATATTTGTATCTATTTTTATGAATACTTATGCTGTTACTAGTCATAATGTTTTGTCCAAATATTTTGTAACTAAAACTTGTAAATATGTCTACATGCAAGCAGAGGTCGATCTGTTTGTCAAGCAATTTGTTTTATTGACTGTTTAGACTTCCATGATCTCGCCTGTAATCTGTTTCTGTGTTTATTTTAGAACTGTGATTAAAGACTGAAATGTTCCATTCATTATTGAAATTTTAAAACTGTGATTAAGAGTAAAATGTATGTTTCATTTTGCAAAGAGAAATGAAAATGTATGCTAATAATCTGTGTTGCCTGTTTTATTACTATTATTATTTATATATATATTTTATTTATCCTTACTTTACTTTGGTGTAGCAAGTGGGTGTAGGTATATATGAGTTGTGCCACATGACAGGGTTTTAAACTAAATTGAATGGTAACAAATTATCATGCTTGGAAACGTTTGCTTGATAACATTTAAATGAAAAGTTAATCATGAAAAATTTTAAATACTATCTTTTTTATTATTATTATTTGTTAAAACATTTTTGAATGCTGTTAGTGATCAAAATAATTTTTTAGAACTAATATACACTTTGTATTTATTCTTCTATCTAAATCAAATTTATACATGAAAATGAAATAGATCTTTCAGAACTTATTATAAATTGTTTTATTTATGCTACAATAATATATAATAATGGGAAAGTTTAAATTGCTTTTATATTTAGAAACACTTTCAACTAATGTAGATAACTTAAAAACAAGCAAAAGTGCAAGGGAAAAAAATAGTTGTGAATTTTGATTCATCACTTATTAAAAAAAGTATTCTGGAAAACTTATTACTCTTATTGTTAAAACAATAAATTAAATATTATTCTTTTATTTGTCATATGATTAAAATTTCAAAATAATAAAAACGTTAGTTTTTAATTAATTAATTAAAAAAAATCTTTTATCATTTGTTCTACCTTAACATAATTTATTTTATCATAAAATTTAAACTATATGATTTTAGCAAAATGATGATACAGGCTAAATAAGTAAACTCTAGTTAGTTTGTCATTAAGTTAAAAAAAAAAAAAAAAATCTGCAGTGTTATAATATTGGAATAAAATATTTTTATTCAAATAAATGTTTTATTAGCAAAAATTAATGTTCAAAGGTCATCTGGAGGATGTTAAAACTAATCTATTTAAATATGGGCCAGTGAAAGATATTTTACTATCTATAATCAAATAGAATTCTGTAGAATCACCATTTGGATTGCTGTAAACCTTCTATAATTACCAGTTTCTTTGGCCATACTGATCTTGTAGAAAATGTTAAGATGTAGAAGTATGTTACGTGACAGCTGTGGATTTAAACTATATTGCAAAGTTTAGGAGTTTAATTCTGCAATGTCGGAGTGGAGCTTTAACATATTGGCTGATGAATGATCACTGGCAGTCATATGTACTTTTCACTAATAGGTCAGCATTTATCCCACAGTAATAGCTCATATGCTGATTTAACCATGGGCATTATAAACTAAATAATGTAAATGACAGGCGGCAATCGGTCACTAAGGAAGAAAAATTTGAAATGACTGCTGGTGGTACAACTGCATTATGGAGAACAGAACATTTAACTGCCAGCAGGTCATGAAACAGCCAAAGCGTTAAAGGTTTTTTTTTTTCTTCTTATAACTTGTGTAAAATTCTTTTAAAAAGAGATTTTTTTTAAACATGCATTTCATATTAACATGGTCAAAATTAGACTTGATACTTAATAACATAGCAAATGTTTTTGTCAACAGATGCTAGAAAAAAGACAAATTGTTTACAAACTTGTGATATAAATTCAATCTAAGATTACAAAAAATTATAACGTACATTATTTTAGAAATTAAGATTTGCACAGATGAAGAATTTAAGAAGTCATTGGTAGTTGAAAAGTGACACCCATTCCTGCTATGCCATTATATATTTTGTGTGCATTTTTTTTATTATTCTGTGTTTTCACTTAAAATAAACAAATTATACATGATTATAAATTTGTGCAGGATTTTTTGCCAAATATTAAAGAACAAAAAAGTAGTTAGATGTAATTTAAATAAAGGAATCATGTACCAATTATAAATCAATTAATTGATCTTATTAATTTTATTCATTCAGTTATTATACATTGCATATTTATCTTAATTGATTGCCTCTGCTAATAATGATGTCTCTGGCTTCTCCTGCCTTGAGCTTTTACTCTGTTTAAATAATTTGTATTAATGTAATTAAACTTCATAAGCAGTAACATGTTCCAATTTTTTTTTTTTTTTTTTTTTTTTTTAACTGAGGGAAATAACTTAAATCACCCAAGTAACGCAGATAGTTGGCCCATCATTTGTAGTTTATAGAAATAGTTAAGAAATGGTTAGTACAGACACCTCTTTAATTTGGAGCATATCTGAGCAGCTAATAATTGGACTACTGTTGGGCTTTTGTTGGCCAATGGTATAACAAGATGAACAATTACCAACATTGGCCCAACCATTTTGTGCCACTTGAACAATGTGCAGTAACCAGCCGTTTTGTTATCCAGAAGGAGTCCAATCCCATGTAATGTAGACCGATTAAGAGACAGATTTTACGTATATTTATTGAGTAAATTTTCTCAGAAATTGCTTAGTTGGATAATAAAAAGAAATGTCTGGGTTTGAGTTTATATGCAGAGCCTCTTGTTATCAATATTTCAGAGAATTATACACATAAAAATGTATTATTTTGAACAAAACAATGAGATTGTATCTTCTGGATGGTTAAATAGGTAAAACTGCTAGATGATCCACTTAACGAATTGGCTCTGATGAGAAAACCAAATGTAAAACTTTACATCCTTTCTGAAGGGATCGATTAACTGTTCCTCCTCGATTGCAAAATCCCATATTAACCCATGGTAAAATTTAATTAGGTGATTACTCATTACCTAATATGATTATAAAAAAACAGTTTTCACTAACAGAAAGCAAACATTGGATGGTAATGCAGTGATAGCAAAGGACAATTTTTGTAAGGTCTGATTTTTACAATTTAGGTTATATTTCTATCGGCTCAATAATTTTTCAATAACGTATGGATAACAGTAAAGTGGGGGTTAAAATCAAAGCAAAACAAGTTCCATATCCGCAAAACATTTAATAGTTGAAACATTTAATCTAAACTTAAGATCTATTGTGAAATTGAACTGCAAAATATTCTGAAATCTCTAAACATTTATAGCATTAGAGTAATATAAAGTGTTTTATTCATCGATATAGTCCGGTTTGAATGAGTACTGAATGTTAAAATAAAACATAGGTCAGAATAAGTTAAAATATTTTTAATTGCTATTTTCCCGATAGAGTTGGGCAAGAAGTTGCCCCCCCCCCCTTCCTAGCTGTATAACCATTCTTTTTTTTTTAGCTGTATTAACAAAGAGTAATGGGATAAATCAAACATAATTTAAAAATAAAAATAAAATTAAGGCTCCTGTTGACTCACGTGAAAACATTCGCTCGCTAATGTTAATCATATTAGACAGTTATGTTAGAATATCTCGTTTACATTTTAATATTTTTAAAGATTTATTTTGCATTGAATAGCCAAGATCAATTTCTGCATCATCTCCTTTTTGCGATTTTGTTTGTGAATTTTTTATGAGGATACTTTGACTTTAGAAATCGGTTTCGAAAGTAAAAATATCTTCATAAAAAAATTTCTGCAAAGAAAAAGCAGGTGCTGCAGAGATCGACCACAGCTATCCAATGCAAAAATAAATAAATAAATCATTTAAAAAATTTGAAATGCAAACGAGATATGATAAAATAACTGCCCCATAGGATTAACATTAGCGAGCAGGTGTTTTCGCGTGAGGAGACAGGACCTTAATGGATCTGTTTTATTTTAGAAATTTATGCTTCTGAGTTATTGCAATAGCTAAAATTTGCCTTTATGTCTTGCTTCAAAATTTATTTTATTCTAATATCAGATGAAATCTTTTGCTCGTACTTCTTTTCAAATATTGTTGTAAGAATGACATTTTTATTATTAGTATTCTATTGACTTGATAGTTTTGGCAAAAATCCTGCATTTCAGTTTATGAAATTTTATTTTTTTTTCCCCTCTTAAAATTTGCGACCACTTCTGATTACTTATTCAAAATTTTGTCAATAAATCATTTCAATTTTTCTTTTTAAAACTTTTGTGTTCTTTGTTCTTCCAAAAAAGAATATTAAGTATAGAAATAATATAGTTAATAGAATTTATTTCTGTTAAGTCAGAAGTTTTCCTTTAGGGATAAATTTTTTAATAGTAATATTTTTATAGTTTGTGTTTCTTACATTATTAATATGAATGAATCCATATATTTTAACAGCATTATTTAAAACTATAATTTAGCTTTTAGTCATTTTACTCTAAATAATACATTATTTTCAGTCTCTTGTAATATATGTGCAGTTCTGTAACTTAAATTTTGTTTAATAAAATGTTCATTATCTAGAATTTCATAATTTTTGTTCATTTATTGAATTGTTTATAAAATTTAACTTTTCTTTGTTTCAGCATTAAAATATTAAGTTTTGCAGATAAAAGAAGCATTTTTAAAAAAAACTTTGGTTATTCTAGTAAAAAAGGATTATCTTGTATGAAAATAATCTGATCTAAGTAGTGAAAAAGCAACGAGAAACTGGCTGCCTGGCGTCAATTAAGATTTCTGTAAGAACACCATAAAAAATGATACAATAAACACAACAGATCTGTTTTTATTATATAAAGCTCATCCTTCTTCATCAGGTGTAAACCCACACGCAGTTTGAAATCAAATGCACAACACGAAGTAAACAGGAAGAGGAAAATAAATCCTGTTTATTGTGTTTGAGTCATGTGTGGCTTTACACCTGATGAAGGATCAGCTTTATATGATTTGAAATGGATGTGTTGTTTTTATTTTGCATGAATTCGGTTGTCTGTCTGTCCATCTATCCGTATTCTTAACTTGCATAACTATACTCTGATTGTCATGTGATAATATATGTGCAGTTCCTACCGAACATACCATGGCATGTTCGGTATTGAAAATGAAATGTGTACCATTTATGGTTAGTTTCCAGGGACACTCAAAATTGTTACACTATGGTCGATGGGTTAAAATTGTTTGCAGTGTATTTGAATGATGTTACACTTTTTCAAAAATAATGAAATTGATATGCATCACTGAGGTGGATGGCAACATGTTTTCTATAGAGTAAGTAGCGATTGCAGTTAGTTTACAAGGACACACACATTAACATTACATTACATTACATTTATGGTCTATGGGGGAAAAACATTTACAGTTTATTTTAATGATGTTACTATTTCAATGACATTGATATACATTACTGAGGGGCACTACAGCATGTTTTCTATAGATTATTAGGTATGTAGAATTTATTGTGTATTTACAGAGACACTCAAAAGAATTCGGATACAGAACTGTCTATGAGCCATATCTGCTGGATGTGCGTTTTCAGCTGTGATGTGCATTTTAAAACTTAACTAATTTTTAGTGTATTACGAGGTGTGTAGATAGTAGATCATATACAGAGCTGTATGAAAGAATTCACACACATCACTAGTTGTGAACAGCAATTCCCAAAAATGAATTTTTACTGAGTTTAATTTAATTTCTTTTTTAAATGTTTATTTAGATCTCATTTCAATGTATGAACAAAAACTAATTTACTTAACAATATTCTGATAAAGTAACCAAAGGCTTAGAGAGAGAGTTTTGGGAATTTACTATTGAGCACTGCCATGTTGGTAACATCACAATATTCAGTAAATGTTACAATTTCATTAAAGACTTTATTTGCGAATCCTGTATGACAAAATTGTCTCATAATCCAAATAATATCTTTCTGAATATGAACGTAATTAGACTTTCTTCGTTAATAGAAAACAATGAAGAAATGACATAAACATAATCTAAACTCTACATAATTATATTCAATAGACAATTTATTATCCGCAGTTAAAGCTTCAAATAAAAATTAGATTTTTAAAATGACTTAATATATTATCCATTTAAATTTACTTTTTCATATTTTGAGCAACACTTTCTAGCTTCATTGTTGAATAAATTTATAATTGAAAATATCGAAAGTACTTCGTTAGTTTTCTAAATCTAGAATTTCTTCTCAAATCCTTAATAGAGCAAAAGCAAAGAAAAATCGGTGAATTACATAGGAAAAATAAAATTTAGATTCATTTCGGGAATGGTTAATCGTTCATATAAAAGTAAAAAATTAATTTAGGACACTCACAGTTACCATAATACTATATCTGTCTGCTGCTGCAGATCAGACTTCATTGGCTATGGAATGCATTCATATTTTTAAATTTTTTAACATAAACTTATTTGTTCTTCTTAAATGGCATATTTTTGCTTGCTAAAATTTTTCTACAAATGTGTACTACAATTTTATTAAATAAAGATTAATGCACTTGCACTGTGGTGGCTACTTGCTTATTAAGGAAAATCAAGGAGATAATTTTTGAAAACGCACTACATAGATTTCAGACATTAACTTTCTGATGTAAAAGAAAAATTAAATTTTTAAAAATGTGTGGAATTAACACTAATAATATTTTAATATTACTATGATTAACATGGGATTCTACGATCGGCGAAGATAGCTATGGCAATCTTTTGAGTTCAGTGATTGGATGTCCAATCTGTTCTAACAAATTAAACTATAAAATATGTCTAAAAAAATAGCTACAAACTTTGATGGAAGGAATGAATACACTACGACTACAATAAAAAAAAAATTTGTATAAAAACCAGACTCGAAACTAGGCATCTGAATAGAACTAGCAATTTTTATGCATTTATTCAACCAAAAAGCTCAGTCTCATTCCAATCTGAAGCAGGATTTTTGTTCACAGATTTAACAATGAAGGGATTTTAACGAAATTAACATTTGCATTACTTTGTGTGAAATGTGTTATAGAAAAGGCTAGAAGAGAAGAACGTCTAGTAATTTGATAATTGACTGTGTGTAATGGGATACATTTTGAAATATGCGACCCAAGTTTATCCAAGAATAATTGCAGTACACTTAAAGTCTCTTCTCAATGCTTCTAGGTACATTTTTGACACACCCTGTAGGTAATATGCCACTGATACAGAGACTAGATTAATATGAAATATTGCTTTACACAGGCACGTATCCAGAGGATGAGGGCTAATGGGACAACAGCCCCCCCCCTCTCTCTCGAAACAATATTTATCTAATCGTAAACATTGGAACTATTTAGTTTAACCTAACCCCCACGTAACGTCGTTCCTGCTCAGCTCTTTAAATTACCTTCATAATCGTTAAAGCTATGGGGAAAAAAAATCCTGTTTTAAATTGGAGTGAAATAGTTTTTTGACCGAATAACTAGATTACGACCCTAGTTTCTTATACAAAAATAGTTGTAGTGTGTGTACTCAAAGCCTCCCCTCAAAACTTGTAGCTATATTACCTGTAGATCAACCTGTAAAGCAATAGTATATTAGTCTGTCTTGTAGAGCTATATACCTCGTAGATATATTTGCCTCCCCGAACAAAAATCTGCATACTCTACCGCAGTTCTACAATCATTTGATTATAATGTTTCATTCTCTTAAATCAGGCATGTCAAACTCGTTTACCGCTGCGGGCCAAATTAAGTATCATATACAAAGCCGTGGGCCACATCGAAAAAGTAGATAATATTATTCCCATTCCACAAAATAAAATTTGTACGTACAAAACACAGCCATAGATATATTCATGCAAAGTTCCAAAGTTATTATTATACATAGTTTATTTTATTTTATTTTTCAAAAAATACTCAACATTACTTTTTATCAACCATTTCTATAAAATGTAATTTATCTTTTTTAATTGCATTTAATTTAAAAATTGATTGTACTCGCTGTTCCGTTAATCTTGATCTTGCAAAGGTATAGTTTTCAATATTTCGTGCTTTCTTCAAGTAAAAAATAAAAATAAAAAATAAATATTTTGAATAAAAAAAATTATTTAATAAACTATGCCTTGTATCTATGCCTATTTATTTGATTTTTTAAGTAAATGTTCTGGTTCAAATTAGGTTTATTTGACTTGAAAAATAACAAAATGTTGGCAACTACGCAAAGATGTAGTATAAAAGTGCTCTACCGAACATAGCTAAAATCTGCCTAATTGCACACTGTAGTTTTAAAAATTAGTCGACTGATTAATAACACAGATCAACACAAATCTGGGGTTTGTAGAATAGCACTTTTTTCTTAGTAAATCAGTCACGCTGATCACAAATATGACACACTAGTTATTTGCTATCACCCACAGTTTTTTCACAAAACAAAAAAGAAGGGGGTGCCTCTTAATAAAATTAATGTGTAATATTTATTAAATAAAATACATTCTTAATAAAAACAAAAATTAATTTCTTAGTAAAATGACATTAATAAATGTTAAAATACGAAACTGCACTAAAGGATGTGAAATATACATATAGATGGCGCACTTTATGTGTTGATATTTGCCTGAGAAGGCACAATTTTCTCCCGCGCATTTGTAGTGAGAACATACGTTTATTTTGTTCGTTTATCGATATCTTACGTTTGTTTTGTCAGTTTCTTATCGAAATACGGCATCAAGAGGTTGTATAAATCCAGGATAAAAAAAAAATGTGATTCGGCAGAACTTAGTTGATCCAAAAGAAGTCCTCTTGCCTCCCCTGTACATTAAATTAGGTTTAATGAAACAATTCGTAAAAGCTTTAGATAAAACAGGGGATAGTTTTCGATATTGAAGTTTTTCTACATATATCGGAAGATAAAATTAAAGAAAATGGATCCGTTGGCCCAGATATAAGACGATTAATGAAGGACGAAAATTTTGCGGAAAAAATTAAATCAATCGAGAAAGATGCATGGGTTAGTTTCAAAGACGTTACTCAGAAATTTTTAGGAAATTACAAAGAACCTAACTACACAACGATCGTTGAAAAAATGCTTTAAAACTTTCAGAAACTAGGTTGTAACATGAGTTTAAAAATTCATTTTCTGCACCCCCATCTTAAATATTTTCCTGAAAATCTTGGTGAAATGAGTGAAAAACAAGATGAGAGATTTCACCAGGACATAAAATGCATGGAAAAACGCTAGCAAGGACACTGGAATGTAAATATGTTGGTAGATTACTGATGGGGGCTAAAAAGAGACACTAAACAAGCTTAAAAAAAAAGGATACAAGCGTTCTTTTGATAATAAAGAAAAGTAATTTTACTGTATATACTAGAATGTAATTTTTTATGAAACGTGCACACACATTTATATATAATTTTATTTATTTATCTGATTTTTTTGTAAATTTTTAAATGAATGGTGTGTAAATTGTATATTGTCAAATTCCAAATTCTTAGTTTCTTAATTGTAAAAAATCCTGACGCGATACATAAAAATGGATATTATTTTTTAAATAAGCATAGCAGATTTCCTACAATTTACATAAATTCATGAAAACCCCAGACAAAAAGTTAAATTTTGTAGACCTGTGTAATTATAGATATTTGGAAACCCCATACTCGTATATTTTCGCTCTAATAGGAATCGCACTAAATTTTGGGTAATTGTAGTAATAAATTCTGAAGAATTATTTCAACATCAATCATTAGAAGTGAAATAAATAGATTAAACTAATTTTCATAATTTTAAAATTCAAAAATCTTCTTTTGAATTCATTTTTTAATATATTTTTAGTATATTCTAAAATTTTTACTCTGACTTTTGTAATAATACCTGGCATTTAAAATGAAATACACTTTCTCTTTTAAAATTGGATCCCAAATGTTTATATCAAAGTAACAAATTCTATTTGAAAACGCTAATACTATCAAATAACAAGATGACATTATGAAATTTGCCTTGAAGTTTACTCAGATGCTTTGTAATTTTAAATGAAAACTTCAAGTACTTTGTCTATTAGTGGTCCTTTAATAATCCACATTCATAATTTGTCGACTTAAAATGAAAATTGTAACCTTGTTTAACAGTTCGAGTTTTACAGTTAAAACTTTATGATGGAAAGCTGTCAAATATGTGTATAAGAAGGTAGATATATTTATCTCCACTACCCATATTTCCAAGATATTTCCTAGATTGACTATGATTAAGCATGTGCGTACGAATATAATGTAAGTTTATGAACACTACAGTGATAGTCAGAATTATAAGAACAACTGAAAATTGCGCAGAAACAATTTATTTCTGAACTAAAAGAGAAATATATACATAAAATATTTTTTTATGCTAGAAATCATTGTAGAATGCAAAACATTGGCAAATGCAAAATATGAATGTTTTGGCATAATTAACAAAATATGTCATTGTAAAAATTGGACAAAATTATAAGGACAAGGAATGTTTTTGCTTGAAACACACTAATAATTAATAATCTCTCCCTTCTTCTCAATCACTTTTATCAGTCTTGACGTCATGGAGTTTGACAGTTCCTTCAGAACGTTCTTTGAAAATTTTGACCAGGCTTTTTCGATGGAGGACATGAGCTCTTGTTTGTTTTCATATTGTATACCATTTTTGTATACTTCGTGTGCCAGAATACCTCACAGATTTTCCATTGGATTCAGATCAGGGCTTC